>CM035115.1:157607465-158207465 GCA_020205555.1 Panax stipuleanatus | reverse complement strand
TTCATTTTGAGAGAATATTACATAAATTATTTACATCATCGTAAAATCCATCCTATATGTCCAATGGGAATTTCACCCTATATGTGTACCATGGAGTCTAACTTGTCAGAGTCCAATTACTACAGATTACTTCATATTATTTCTCAAACTTTTATGAGCTTTTTTCCAAAGTAAATCCTAGATCCATCCTTGCTTCAAAGTACAAAATATAAATGATGTGAAATAACTTTACAAATATATACACACACACACACACATAAGAAAATGAAATACTTGAGACACATTAACACTACTAAGTACTAACCAAGTGACAAAAGAGCTCTTGAGCTAAATAAGTTTATATGATAGTGTCGTGTGTATACAAAGTGCATTGCCTTAACTAATTGCTCTAACTTTTAATTTTTTATCTGCTCGTACCCAAGCTTTTTACAACAGTTGAGGTATGAAAGCAATTATATGTATGCTGATCATGACAACATCTCATCAAATTTATTATTATAATTGTATCTTATTCTAGTTGTTTTTATCAAGAAACACAAATAAATACATAGTGTTATGATAGTTATAGAATCTCATTAATTCTTAATTGCACTTTATAATTGTGGATTTTTCTTCGGCTTTTTTTATATGCAATTTTGGCTCCACGTATGGGGATCGAACCAGTGACCTAAGGCTAGATAGATATCACTACCTCAACCCTTCCAAAGAACTTGATGGTTGAAGTGGAGAATACAATGACTTTAAGACATCAGGTTGAGATTCCAACGAATTATACTGGTGCACATAACCTGCAAGCACCAACGAAATTAACAAGCAATAATGAAAAAGAACAAGCATAACTCGAGTTAATTTCCAGTAAAAGATATCTCAGTGCTTTACAAGACCAAAATATCAAATTACTTTTCTCCGCTACTGCTAGTCACCCCTTCCCCACCAGGCAACCAGTAATCTCAACATTATCATTACAGAAGCAGGAAATTTTAATGTATAATAACTTTTTAATGTTAGTCTCGACTAGTTTGGGTTGAAATTTTCGTTCTCCTTACTAAAAGTGATCTTTAATGTAGAATCAACTGTCCTTTCATGTAGTCCGTATAATTGATACGTGCATACACCATCCATAGCTTTTATCACGAGTGCCAAAAACACTCATCCAACATCAGACTATATAAGTTATAGGAAATAAGATGTTAATTTGATAACGCAAAAACATAAGTGCAGGAAGAGTAACCACCCCCAAGATCAGTTCTAACCATCCAAATGTGGCCTAATAGGGTTCACTTAGTAGCATTGCACATGAAAGTCCACCAAGAAGGTGAGCTGTATGGACTATTAACATCTGAAGATGCCTAACAGAGATGATGATAGAAGCTAAGCTATTCTAGCAATACTAAGTAAAATGACCTAGAAACTTCAAGCAATACTAAGTAACATGACTAAGAAGTCATAACAAGCCTACTTTCGGTGACCTCTGCAAGATGAAAATTATCAACTTCTAAATCTTTTTTAACAGACCAAAGATCGGACAAACTAAACATCAATCAATATCAAGTAACCGAAAAAATGTATAGAGTACTGAGGACCTATAATGATGATATATTGTCAAAGCAATCATAACCAACAAAAACTGCAGCCTTGGAAGAAACATAATTCCCTAACTTTAGGAGATGTAGCAAGAAATTTGGAAAGGATTAACGGCTAATTCGCTGGTTCAAACTCCTAGACTTATTATTGGTTCTTATGGTTTCTAACGTTTTCTATTTCTGCATACCTGGAACAGTTCTGAGAATCACTCTTTTATTACTTTTATTCTAATGAACAACAACACACTTCCTACTTGCAATTTTGTTCAACCCACCTCCTCCAAGAACCATTGCGATCACCCACTACCGAAGTGATTTGAGGAATATTAATATTTTATAAACCAAAATTCATGGATTGAGAATCACTACAACAACCTTCAAATTATCTGTACAAGATACAACCAACCAATTATTTCGAGTAATGTAACAAATTACAGCGGTCTAACAATATTTTGGAAAATCGCAATCATTTCATGTGCCACATGTTCCAGAGGTCACTTCTATAATATTATGGTGCCAATAAACAAGTACCAGGTACTGAAACTTTTTGGTGCTATAATAATAATAATAGTTCAGAACTTAAATTAACGAGTGCTTGCATAAAAGTGAAAACGTTAAGCATAAGTTTTGTTAATTCAGCACTAAAGATTAGTATCGAATTAACAAACATTAAAATTTTGAGTTAGAACTTTAAAGTTTGCAGGGGTGTTGCTAAAAACTTAAGTAATAACAGTAATTTTGTTTGTTCAAATCAAAGCGCACAATACGTTCTAAACTATGTTGACCATTGAGCATTAATTCGGTCTCTAACTCAGTTTTTGAAGGTTCGGTACAACGGTAACAACAATACTTAAACAGAATAAAAACATATTAAAAGAAATGAAGGAAACACAAAAAAAGTTCAAATTGCTGAAGGCCCAACAAGAGATGTTTACTGCTCCACTCCTTAGTACAAGGAAAAAAAAAAGGTTGCTTCAGTGATTCAATCAGGGCTAAAGTAGTTCTTTTTCAGATTAAATATAGTTATTAGACCCAAAGAAGAGAGCAGTGAAAGGATAAGGAGTCCTCCAAAGAATAAAATAAACTAAAATAAAACCCTCAGAAGGGATGCTCGTCGTACCTATAAAAATCAGAGATGATAATTCCCAGAAAATCGGAATCCCAAGGGTAGAAACCTAAACAGAGGCTAGAAAGGTCAGAGTCTCCCAAAATAGATCAAAATGCATAAAATTGTCACTGAAACCCCCTGTGATCCTCTCCATCTATATGCCACAGAAGATCTCAAAGCACCTAAGCCGCCATAAAATATCTGCCCTGACCTCCAAAAACATACCATTCTTGTTGCCTCCTTTTCCTTTCCTTCTCCATAGGTTGACTTGGCTCTCTACCTTATAAGCTTTCTAGTTCCAACCTCTCCAAGGGTCAAGGCAAAACCAGCTGAACGACGGGCATTTGAAACCTGTTAGAGGCCTCAAATTATGTGCAAGTGTAACACCTTTCTGCTCTCTTTTCTAAACCCTGCCTACACTCACATCTAACATGCACAAACAAATACTGAATAGAAGGTGACCATCACATTTTATAAATAATCGTAAGTCATTCATAACAACACATTGCACAATGAAACACTTCTTTTTTCCAAGGTAGACATGTTTACTCACAGATGTAGACACTCATAAAAAAGCCAGCACAGATTACTTCAATAAGCATAATGATCCTGCAAAGTTGACATGAGAGCAAGGAGTCTCAGCAAAAGCAAAAATCAAGATCAATCATGAACTACTCAATGTAGAAAATACAGACTCGCATAATTTCAAATTTATAATACCTAGCAAGAAGAACTAAACATTGTAGAAAGATAAACCAAAAATCATCTATCCACCTTCACTAAATCCAAAAGGGCCAATGCAACTCCGAAAAATGCCAATGGATAAGCTTGGATGTTAGTTGTCTATCCTTCAATATCAATATGCGCCATAGCAATGCCAGGTCGAACAAGACAACAAAGATATTGAAAAACTATTCATCCAATCCAATGAAATAAAGATTATATACATTGTTGATGTTGACTCTCCAATAACTTAATTTTTTTTTGCAATTGTGACTTATATTATTATACCTCTTCGTTTTACAAGGTCTTCCCATTTGCATTTGCTTTCCCTTGTTATGATGTTAGTTCAATTGCATTCCTGATTCTTTGCGCATTATGATGACAGTGACTTATCTCTCCACAACTCGACGTGCGAGTTGGGGATCCTATGCGGACTGTCAAAGCCCATTCTCTAAAGCTTAAGATTTTAGAGGAATTAGTAACTGAAGTACTGGAAAAAAACTAGCAGTTAATGCATTAATGATAACACATTATGATTAAATATGTATATTGTTAGCCATATTCCCTTTTATTTCATAGTATAAGAAGTGTCACAAGCATCCACTACAACTGCAACAAAATGCACATTCTGCACGACCCTAATGTTGCAATCCATATAGCAGCAGTTGAAAAGTAGTATAGAAGTACAAGTGTCTTCATGCTGCCTGTCTTCCTCCATCACTGCCTTACATGAATTCATTTGAAAGGAGGAACAGCTTTAAAAACAAATGAACTAAGTCTAATATCAACCCAAGGCTTTAAAAAATGAAGAAGAAGAAAATGATTATTTAGTACTACTTGCTAGTCCTAGAGGAACAATGGAATGTGCTATAAATAGTTACAACTCTTGGCCTCGGGGTATCATTTACTATGCGACTTTAAAGTCTGACTGCACAGAAGTACTCAAAATATTATAAGAGAATAAAAAGAAAATGACAAAAACTAACCAATGCTTTTTGTAAGTGTCACACAAATCCATAACAAATGCAACTAAATGAACAATCTGCATGAATCTAATGTTGCAAGCCATATAGCAGCATTATAGAAGTACAAGTTTCTGCTGCTGCCTTAACCTGAATTGTATCATTGATGTAAAAGGAAGAACATATTAAAAAACAAATGTAATATTACAGTGCATCAGAGAATTTTAAAATTATATTTGATAAAAGAAGTTAAAAACCTAAACATTGTACTTCTAATTCCCAATTTTCAAAAATGATGATCATATTCTACATTTATCTATATCAATGATCTATAATGTGCCTTAATTATTCACACATGCATCAAACAATATTAAATATCATTAATAAGACAACCAGAATCGTTTGTCTTACATCATATTGCATCAGGAAACAGTAAACAAAAAATTGAATACACATGAACGCAACAAAGATGATCTTGAAGACCATACTATAAAGTAAATATCAAGGGCATAGAGTCACATCCTTAGAAATTTCCATAACCCAATAATCCAAATAATTACATGCTCAGCAATTACCTGAGCAACATAGGGATGGAAAGAATACCGATATGTGGTTTCCAAACCATGACAAGTAACATTGCAGCAGTTCCTGGCATAAAACCAACTTAGTTGAAATTGGTACTACTAGAAAGAAGAAAGAATATCATAAATATATTTGAAAATTAGAGAGAATATATACATAAGCATAATATTATGGAGAATATAATAATTTTTTCGCAACCTTTTACGGGCTGGATTACCATATAACTCCAGCTTTCACCATAAAATAACAAGCTTTGGTGTCATTTCAACCGTTTTAGAGAGATATATTTATCTTTTGCTTTGTTGCGAGATAAGGTATTTTTCTTTGCTTCTTTATGAGTTTCTGCCATGGGTGGCTTTAGGGTAATTTATGTTTCTAATCTTTGCAGGCCTTGGAGAACTGCCCTCTTCTGATTTTTTTTCCTCTTCTTTTGTGATGGGTGAACTACTGTTCCCATATGTTTGTACTCTCTCTTTTCATCCAATATTTCTTCATTTATCAATATATATAACCCCATTCATAGAAAGCCAAGGTGAGAGTTTTGTCATGTTGGTAATCTAAGAAACACATAACACGAGTGAACTACTCTATAAAGCTTGTTTAATAGACAGTACACAACTGAATATTTTATCCATAAAACTAAAGTATCTTTTTGCTCCAGAAATAATTGTAGATTTGTAGTATGATTAGATCAACAACTGCAAACAATTCATATGGGTACAAAGCAAGATCGATATTCTTACATACCATAAGAAGTTGATGCAAATGGTAGGCGAACTATACGCTTCAACTTCTGGCTGAATATATAGTAACCCTACAAATCAGTGCAAATGTCATGATTATAAATTAATCAATCTAAAATAACGAAAGTCGAGGGTTTGAGGTACAAAAGGCTGTATAGAAGACCACAAATGGTTTTGGCAATAAAGTACTCCCTTTGTCCCATTAAACAGCATGCTTCACTTTTTTCTTTTTCTTTTTTTCTTTTATTTTTTTTTTGGGGGGGGAGCAGTTTAAGGGGCTGTTTGATAAGGTCTGTATGGGACTGAATGACCTTACAACAGACCGAATAAGCCATTTGATAAAGAAAAGTGAAGTTCTTAATCGGTCTGGATTGATCTGACCGATAAAGTAAAAATTTCCTAATTGACTCGGTAAGCACTTTATCTAAATGACTTCTTAACTTTAATACCCTTCCACAATACACAAAATTAGTTTTAATAACCTTTCAACAACTGATACCTTCATGTGGCGATCGCAACAAAGAATACGGATGAAGAATTTGATTGACAACAAAAAGTGGAGGTGGAGATGGAGAGGCAAGACATGGAAGCGATGGAAGAGAGAAAAGAACGGAAGAAGACTAATTACTTGAGCTCTCAACAACTACGAGCTAATTAAAGATGAAGAATTTTACCAATTCATAACGGATTTGGTCATCTATATAAATATATATATATATATATATATATATATATATATATCATCGTATGAGAATGGACTTCTTCTCTAAGAGTGTTGTCTACTCATATACCTTTATGTATATAATTAATATTTAATATTATTTGGCAATTAGTGGAGTTCCCATTTACTCACCATCCAAATACTAATTCATATTATGTTTTTGTTTTTGTTTTTTTTGTTTATATATATATATATATATTAATGATTGCTCAGTAGTTTATGCAACTGTTTTTAGATAAGATCATATATTTATAATTATAAAATAATTTTATTTTAACCATTCAGAAGGTTAAAATAGAAAATGAACTTATTCAGATATTTCAAAAAGATTCAAAATTGAATTTTATATTTAGCAACGAAGAGAGTATTTATATATTAATATTGTAGTAAACTTATTTTTTAGTACGTTCATACTTATATACTTTTTCAGCATAGTTTAGAACGTTACAATAGTAAAAAACTATTATTCAGATATTTCAGACATATCAACTATCAAACAACTTTTTTCATTCAGTATTCAAAATTATACTATATTCAACTCATTTAGATTACTTAAACATTCAGAACTTTATCATTCAGTTTTATCAAACAAACCCTAAGATCAAATGGCTTACAGGGGTTCCTAATAAGGCAGATGACATACTGAGAAGGTCCCGGATTGAATCAAAAACGAAGATGTCCCAAAAACAAAACTCTAAAAGCCAAAGTTTTATAAACCTTCCTTGTTGATAACAAACTGAATCAATTTTAGGTTATAAAAACATCACATTAAAAGCACAGTGCATAATTATCATTGTGTGAACTCGATAAGCCAATTTCAAGTATTCTAGAACCAAAAAGACCAAGCAAGCTATCTACCCACTATTGACACCTACCATGAAAATACTTATAAAAATGAAACTCTCATGTGCTCAAATTTTAAACGTGGCAGATTTCTCATATACAAAAAAAATACAGGTATTTACTTTTGTAATAGGATGCCAGAGTTAGAAAGTGAAGTGTACATAGATATTCTTTGTAAAATAAAAAGCAAGCAAATGAACAATAACTGCAAAGTTGATAAGAAATAATAAAATGTTAAACCTGTAATCTTATTTTCTGGACTTGGTAAACCAGATATTGCTGAAAGATTCCTGCAAATATAGTGAAAAACAGAATTTCTAAACAGAAGCAAATTAATCAAAAAAAAATTGTGCTAGGATGATGACTATTATAGTACAGATTATAGTACATAAGTTAACTTGAGAGATAAACTTAACATATAAGCAAACAACCCAAAGATTAAAACATAAAATCCATAAAAATGTAAAATCTTGAAAGAGCACCTGTGACAATCAAAAGTGCAACATCACAACTGCAAACCAATGGTAAAATAAACTCTTGTATACGAAGAAAAATCCATGGAGCACCCACAGCCAAAGTAGCATAACCTGCCTAGAATTGAAGAAAACAAGTTTACTGACAAATAAGCATTAGTTAAAAAATAGAAATCATAACTTATCTTAAGAACCCAGGGAAAGGCCCACAAGAATGAAGAAACTGTACTTGCCAATAAAAGGCAGTAGAATATACTCCCAACGATGCTAGTAGGCTTCCGATGACCAAATAAAGGTGCCTCATGCAGTATATCAAGGAACCTGTGGAAGTGTTTGATCAACATTAGAGACCTAAGCCCTAATTCATGTGGACCTAACAGAGAAGAAATTACTATCTGATGCTAAGAAACATAACTGGCTTGATGTAGACAAAGAATTCCATCTTTAGAGAACATATACCTTTTTAAACCCCATGTTACATAATTGAGCTGTGGAAGTGGAAAATGCCACTTCTCAACCACAATTAGATAGAGTTTACGAGTTACTACTGAAAATATAGCAAGAAGGAAAAAATATGGACCTCAATAAATCGGTGACATTATATTTGTGCTAATCATGTATTAGATGGGATTTCGATTTTTCTACAAAAAAAGTTGCAAAGGAAGATTGTAAGTTCATATGGCTTTTTAGTTACGATTGTAATCCCTCAAATTTCAAGATCAAGCCATTTGGTCAGCTTTCAGCTCCTCTTAGCACTCTGAATTGGTGTGACAAACACTAACATTACCCCCTCATTTTATATATATTCTCTTTATTACGAGGGAGAAAAACTGATGTCATACTTTACTCTTCCATGTTTGTTACCAAAAATTCACTCTTAGCATTCTATTTTTCAAATGAAGATATACTCAAAAAGTTGCATAAAAATTACTTTTCCCAATTATGTAGTATCACTTTTAACAGTAAGTTTAGCAATCTCCGTCAAAGTATTTGGATTAAATCAAATATGTCACAGCAATATCACAGTGGGGTAGATGCAGTAAAGATGTATTCATACCCTATATTTCAGCTACTGCTTCGCAAAACTGAAAATACACAAGCTAGAACCCGGGAAAAATGATTGAATTACAGAAAAACGGCAATGGAACAAGGCTAATACTGAACAAATACGAAGTCTAGAAAATCTGGAGGACAAATGAGCATATGAATTATACATTCGAACATATAATTGCATACATATACGGAGAGTAAAGAGTGAATATAGACAGAGAGCTTACATATTGCTTTCTTCAGGAGTTATGGAAGTGGAAGAAGCGTGCCTATCACCTAAAATCATCTTCTTCTTCTTCAATTTCTAGGGTTTTGTCGGTTCCCTAATTTTCAAATGGATTCAGATCATTCGTCCCGCATAAATTCGATCAAATATAGAGTAAACAAAGATCATTTGGAGTTTATTTAATAAACGTGAAACGTAATGAACCGAGCTTTTGTGCGTTTCGTAACGCGAGTACTCGGCTTGGCTGCAGTTTTAGCTCAAGTCTGCGAGCAAGTCTACAATTATGAAACTTTGGGTAGTTTAGCTGTTATGGGTCCATAGTGGCTACCCCTGAGCCCGACTCAATTAGTTTAGTTGGTAAGCTGGGTCCAGTGGAACGAGCTCGGTGCTCTTCAATTAAAATCTCGACTTTCTTAAACTTTTAAATCAATTACTATATATATATATCTCAAAAATTTCAATGCAAAAACCAAGATTTAAATATATATCTATCTAATCTATCTATATTATAAAAGATTAAAAGTCTTTATGGAAAGTTTGATGTAACTGTGTCATTTTTTATTTTTCTCATTAGATCCTACAATTTTAATTATATTTTTTTTATATTATATTTTTTTTATCTTTCTATTTAGTCCTCTAAAATTTATGAAATTTATATTTTATCTTACTCCCTCCGTTCTTAAAAGATTATTGTTTTAGAAGAAAAAATTTGTTCTAAAATGTTTGTCGTTTACAACTTCCTAGAAGAATAAATTATTTACTTTTCTATATTACTCTTATCTTCTCTCATTGTTCCAATAAATTCTCTCCATTGTATTAATAGTTTTTAATTTCCCATAAAGGGATAGTGATAGAATTTCAAATAAATTTTATTAGTATTAAATAACTTTCTTAATTCATGTGTCAAAATCTTAAACAATAATATTTTAAGAACGAAAAAATAGTACATAATTTACCCACGCAATGTAACGCGTGTGCCACCGAATTCTAGTATTATTAATTTATCCATCTCTTGGAAAAATGCATACCCTTAAAATGTGTGTATTTAAGTTTTGAGAGCCAATAAACAAACAGGGACAATATTGGGCAAATCAAAAGAGAACCACAAAGCCAAATCTAAGGCCCAGCAATAGAATATCCAATCTAAGCCCAATAAAATTATTGGGCCAATAGTTGATGCAGACTCCAGTGACGAATTGTGCCGATGCGGGGGTGACTAGTGGTGTTTGATTGTATCTTAATATATTTTAACTGTTTATTTTTTAATGACTCTTAAGAGCTCACATATTTGTATTAAGACTGAATAGTTAAGATATAAATATGTCTAAACTATTCAGACCTCTTAATACAAAAATGTGGGATGTTAAAATGCATTAAAAAGTGAACTCTTAAGATGCATTAAGATGCAATCAAACACCAATTTTTTTGGGTAAAAAACTAAGAATAAATCTCAAAGCAAGTGATGTTACTTTACTAACAGAATGACAAGTGATGTTAGTAAAAGTAATAAATATTCTTTTTCCGAAAACAAATTATTATGCTCTTTATATTTTATACTAATCCCTAACTCCAAAAAATGTGACAAACACTATCATTTTATTATCAGAAAAAAATAAAAATATACTTATTTTGTTATAAGGAAAATATTTTTCCCATCAAGTGGTCTTTTTGATCGAGTGATATGACCCGACCTATGTTTATTATGAGGTTAGAATTGTGGGAGTGTTTCAAACTAACGATATATATATTTTCTGTCTCGTGAGAATCTATAATTATTACAGAAGTGTGTATTGGATAAATCACTAGACGCATGTCGTATTACATTTTTACCCTTTTTCTTTTGAACGTGAGAAATAGAGAAAGGGTAGTTTGTAAGTGGTCGACAAAACCAAAAACGACAGCCTAGCACCGATGGCCGATGGCCGATGGCCGATGGCTGATGGAGTGATGGTGAGGCGCCGCACATATATCTCAAGAATTTGGACATACAAATATCATGAGTCATGGTCAACCGCGCTTGCCGCATATATTGTGACTGTTAGCTAGCTAGTACAGCTAAGACGGCATGGCATAATGGCATGGATAATTTGGTCAGCAAATTAGCTAAGTAAGGTTTATCATGTCGAGATTAATTAATTATATTTTGCTCTCTGTATTCAAACCATAACGTATTAAATTTTAAAATAATATTAAATTGTTCTTCGCTCTCTCACTCCGCTCCATACATTCTTGAAGTATTGGCATACATTCTTGAAGAACATAAAATTAAGGAATATCATGTCGAGATTTATTTACCAATAAATTATATTTTGCTCCCTCTATTCAAATCACAACATATTAAATTTTAAAATAATATTAAATTGTTGTATGCATTGGGGGGGGGGGGGGTGCTGTGATCGGTGAAAGTTCTGCAGCACTAGCGTGGGGCGCGCTGGACACGGACAAGAGATTTTAATGGTTCGGTATTACAAGGATATTATGAGTATTTAGGTTAAAATGTGATTTAGGGTTGGATTAGGAATAACAGTTATATATACTCTCTATTGTAAAATCCTATGTAATCAAGTGAATAATAAAATAGAATACCGTTCCCGTAGACGTATCCAAATTGGAGAATTACGTAAATTTATGTGTTAATTCTTTATTGTCATATACGTGTGTGTAATCTAATTCTAACTATATATAATATGGTGATATCTTTCAATCACTTGCACTCATGTGTATAGGCAAACTCCACTTTTGTATTACATTAAAAATTAAGGTCTCTCTAAGATTTTATATATATTATCACATTCCACACATGGTATTACAAGCATATAATATGGTGAAATGTTTCGATCACTTGCAGTCATGTGTATCCGCAAACACCACTTTTGTATTACATTAAAAAATACAATAATTCTATGGGCACATTTTTTTTAGTGACATTCTAGTGACATTATTATTTTATTTTATTTTATTTGGTTTTTTTTTAGAGTACCTCCCAAAAAATGTATAATATTTATTCAAATTGAAATTTTTATAAAAAACAGTGTTTTAGGTGTAATTTGGATACATACAAGAAACAGAGCCTGTACAGTCGGTAAAATACTGTTTTTTGTATGTATCCAAATTACACCTAAAACACTGTTTTCTGTAAAAATTCCAGTTGAAATAAATACTATACATTTTTGGGATGTACTCTAAAAAAAAACCAAAAAAAAAAAACAATGTCACTAGAATGTCACTACAAAAATGTCCCCCTAGAAGGACTCTAAAAAATAAGGTCTCTGTAAATGCGCCAACAGGATGTAGAGTGATACTAAACAATAGTCTCATCTACAATATTTTACAAATATTAAAGATTTTTTTCATATTATTTTAAAAAAAATTATTTAATTTTGTAATTATAACATGATAATGAAATTTTGGTGATTATTTTAAGGATATTGTGTCGTAAACTCAACTCAACTAATGTTATTTATCCTAAAATAGTTGGGGTAGGGTGCAAATAAAAAAAATAGTTGAAAAAAAAACAGAAGTTGAGATTTTTATATCAAATGTAATATTTTTATTTTACATGGTTCTCTTTAATGAATGACGCTTACATTCATGTGAGAGATATCATGCGAAAATATTATATTTTTTTGTGAGAATATCAATATCCTAAAAAAAAGTTGATAAATGAGAATTTTTTTGGTGGAAGACAAGGCAGTATAGGTTTAACCTTCGATCACTTCGTAATTTTTCTTCATTTTAAATCAAAGTAATAATAACATACAAACAAAAAAGTTAATACATACAAATTTTAAAAAATGACAATAAATGCGGAGAAGAGGGACACATCAGTCCCAACTGCACACAGCAATTCAAGGTATATTATTACTGTGGAAAGGAAGGACACATAGCTAGAGAGTGTCCGGTAGCGAAACCAAGTCCAGCGGGGATAATGACTTCAAAGGCTGTCCCAGACAAGTCAA
This sequence comes from Panax stipuleanatus, assembly GCA_020205555.1. Lineage (NCBI taxonomy): Eukaryota > Viridiplantae > Streptophyta > Magnoliopsida > Apiales > Araliaceae > Panax > Panax stipuleanatus. The sequence continues at coordinate 158,194,492 of CM035115.1, read as the reverse complement.
AGTCGTTGATTCCTAGAAGAACATTTGTCGTGACTGCCCAAAACGCGAGGAACCCGAACGAGGTGATCACGGGTAAGCTAATCATAAACTCTTGCAAAGTCTGTGCCTTATTAGATACCGGTGCTACCCATTCTTTTATTTCACCTACTTGTGTTCAACGTTTGAACTTGACTCTTGAGAAATTAGACTTTGACTTATCTGTTGAAACTCCGTTAGGAGAAACCTTCATTACATTCATAGTTTACAAATCTTGTTTGATTCAAGTTGGCACCCTAACCCTTTTTGTGGATTTTATATCTTTGAAAATACTTGCATTTGATGTGATTTTTGAATCGACTGGTTAACCACTCATCATGTCAAAATTGATTATTTCGTAAGGTTGTTAGCTTTCATTCAAACAACCAGACCACTCAAATCAATCAATGTCATTTCAAGTCATAAAGCTATTCGTTTATTGAAAAACGGATGTTAAGCTTTCTTAGCCCATGTCACTGATCTAAACCAGAATACGTCAGGTTTGAATGATATTTCTGTTAATGAGTTTTCTGATGTTTTTTCCGAAGAACTTTTCGGTCTACCCCCGGAACGTGAAGTTGAATTCTTTATTGACCTTGAACCTAGTACAAACCCCATTTATAAAATCCCATATCGAATGGCTCCTATAGAACTTCAGGAGTTAAAGGTCCAACTACAGGAGTTGTTAGACATCGATTTTATACGTCCTAGTACATCTCCTTGGGGTGCTCCTGTTTTATTCGTAAAGAAGAAAGACGGGAGTATGCGACTTTGTATTGACTATCGAGAGTTGAACCATGTCACCATCAAGAATAGGTATCCGTTACCTCGTATTGATCACCTGTTCGACCAGTTACAAGGTGCACAATTCTTTTTAAAGATCGATCTTCGTTCTGGATATCATCAGCTGAAGATTAAAACTGAGGATATTTCAAAGACTGCCTTTAAAACTCGATACGCGCATTACGAATTTCTAGTTATATCTTTCGAATTGACCAATGTCCATGCTACGTTCATGGACATTATGAACCGAATATTTAAGAAATATTTGGATCATTTCGTGGTTGTCATTATGAATGGCATCCTAATATACTCTAAAAACCTAAAAAAAATATTTTTTCACCCAGAACGAACTCAATATGCGACAACGACGTTGGTTGAAGCTGTTGAAAGATTTCAAAAATCGAACGTGGTAGCTAACGCGTTGAGTAGAAGATCACATGCGGGAACGAGTGCGATGCTGTCAACACAAAGACCCATTTTGTATGACATACAAAGAATGGAGATAGAGTTCAAGACTCCAAGGACCCATGCGATGATGTCAAGTATACGCGTAGAACCAGCTTTGATTGATAAAGTTAAAGCTGCTCAAGCTACAGACCCGGAGCTGATGAATATGAGGAAGAAGGTGCAAGAAAGTACTATTCCAGAAGCAATAATCGATGAAAAAGGAATACTTTGAGTCAACTCTAGACTTTGTGTTCCTAACGATTCTGATTTGAAGTATAAAATCATGATGGAGGCACACAACACACCGTTTGCAATCCATCCTAGAAGTACCAAAATGTATCGTGATCTTCGACATACATTTTAGTGGAGCAATATGAAAAGAGAGATCGCGGAGTTCATCTCGAGGTGTTTAACATGTCAACGTGTCAAGGCGGAGCATCAAGTGTCAAAGGGTCCATTGCAACCACTTGAGATTCCAAAGTGAAAGGGAACGCATTACCATGGATTTCGTAACGGGTCTTTCCAAAGTTTCTCAAGGCATAGATGCGATTTGGGTTATTGTTGATAGATTAACCAAGTCTGCTCATTTCTTGCCAATACGAGAGACTTATTCCCTTGAACGTCTTACTCGTATGTACGTGAATGAGATTGTGAGATTGCATGGCATGTCAGTATCCATAGTTTCGGATCGTGACCCAAGATTCACTTTACGATTTTGGGTTAGCTTGCAGAAAGCTATGAGCACAGATTTACGATTCAGTTCAACATATCATCCACAAACAGAAGGGCAATCGGAAAGGATTATCTAAACTCTTAAAGATCTATTGAGACTCTGTGTTCTAGACTTCAAAGAGAGTTAGGGAAAAGTACCTACCATTGGTGAAATTCTCCTACAACAACAGTTATCAGGCAAGTATAGGCATGGCTCCATTCGAGGCGTTGTATAGGCGAAAATTTCGTTCTCCAGTATGCTGGGACGAGGTGGGTGAAGCAACATTGTTGGGACCGGAGTTAGTACGTATGACTACGGAAAAGATTCAAATGATCCGACAACGTATACAAACTGCACAAGATCGACAAAGAAGTTATGCTGATCTTCATCGAAGGGATGTGGAGTTTAATGTCGAAGATCATGTATTATTACGTGTTGCTTCATGAAAAGGAGTTACGAGATTTGAAAAGAGAGAAAAGCTCAACCCACGATTCATTGGTCCATTTGAAATTCTTGACTGAGTAGAAAATGTGGCCTATAGACTCGCCTTACCTCCAATCATGTCTCGTGTTCATAACGTTTTTCACATATCTGTGCTTCGTAAATATGTGAAAGATCCAAACCACATTATTGAGTTAGAACCAGACGAGATAGTCGAAAATTTAACATACGAGGAGGTACCTGTTAAGATCTTGGATAGGAAGGAACATGTCCTACGCTTAAAGGTTATACCTCAAGTTAAAGTTTTGTGGAGGAACCATGATATCGAAGAAATGACCTGGGAGTTAGAATCGGAAATAAAAATGAGGTATCCTCACCTTTTCGACATACCAGGCACGTACGTCAATTTCGAGGACGAAATTTCATAAGGAGGGGAGGTTGCAAGACCCCAAATTTTATGAATAAGATTTAATTTTTTTATATATTATTTAAAATAGTAAGGTGTTGATTTGATAAATGTGATAAGCTATGGGTAAAATGTGCAAAGTTTACAAAGTAAGCAAGTGGTTATAAAATATTCGTTGTGTCGGGAAATATTCGTTTGGTCGAGGAATATTCTTTTTATCGAAGAATATTCGTACGACGGCGCAGTCATTGGTGGACCCCACAACGGAATGAATGTCGGATATAGAAAGCGACAGAAGTAACCTTTTTATAAAAATAACGGCAAAACTGTTACCGTTAGTACTGTTGAAATACCTGATGGTTAAAATACAGTAATACATGGTATTGCACAGTAGCACACGATATTGCACTGTATTTCGAATTATTGATTCTTACGTAGGAAGACACTTACTCAATTATTGTTACAGTAATTACTGTTCAATATTTTATATTATTGATTCAATAATTGCATAATATTTTATTGGTTCAATATTTGTTACGTTGATATCTTATATCAATAAGTGCTACTTTGCTATTTTATATTATTGATTCAATAATTGTCATTGCACATTATTTCAAATTATCAAATCAATAATTCATATTATTTGAATAATATTATTAGATAGTATTATTGGCAATGTCTAATGAAGTTCTGTCTAGGAAAGAGGTTGATTAATTGCGCGCCAGTAAGGAGAAATTCTTATCGGAAGGCCCCCTCTTTTCTGAAAACGACCTAGTTGTCAATATTGTAGTTCTGTAATATTATTTGTGAATAATTAATTTTTGATATATATGATAAGAAAATATTTATTCAATGTGGATTTAGACGGAGGAATTTTTAACATGTGACATTTGTTGAAAATTTGGTATTTTATCTTGTCCGATAAAATAATTCATTCAAATATATTATTATAATATTACATTATAGTAGTATGATGTGATTATATAATAGTATGATTTTTATAATTTGAATGGTAACATTATTATAGTAAATTCATGGTATAAAAGTTAAACGAGGTGGAAGAGTGCAAATTAAATTTGAACTCTTATGATGCAAACAATGATGTCATCGAAGCGATGAGGTAAACAAGGATGTCATTGGAGCGATGAGGTAAGCAATGATGTCATAGGATCGATGATGTCATAAATTATGGAGAAAAGACTATTTTACCCTTATTATGCCGAGCCTATAAATAAAAGCTCATTTCTTCATTATTTCTCACCAATTCACTAAAGCTATAGAGAGAGAAAGTATAGAGAGAATAAGAGAAAAAGAAGAAGAGTATTATGCTATTACACTAGTGTAGTCTCCAAATTTTTAAGGTAAGGGGTATTATTTTTTTCGTATTCATGAAGAGAGTTATTTTCTTTTAATTCTCGTAAAGATTGTTATTCCATTCTTTATTATTCTGTTGGAATAACCTGTCTACGCGGACTACCGCATGCATGGTAAAATTCTGTTGTTATTTCATTCTTTATTATTCTGTGGGAATAACCTGTCTACGCGGACTACCGCATGCCTGGTGAATAACCCTTCGTATTCATTTGTTATTAAATTGTGAAAATAATCTGTCTGAGCGGACTACCGCCTGACAGGTGAAAGTCCAATTGCAGTTTCGTATATTGTTTATTTCAGATTCCTAACTCTAAATTTACTACGGTAAGTATTGCTTCTATAATTTCTGAAATGATCAGAAATTTCTTGAGTTTTGCGCTTCATCTAGTATCATTTCACCGGAATATTGGTCTAAACTTTCTTGTGAAATTTTTATATTTTCATGTCAAGTTACTATTCACGAGTTACTATTCATAGTAAATTTTTTTATTTTTGATTGTATCCAAATTTTGAACTTCATTATTGAATTTTGCTCTACAATTGATTATTACCGAGTATTATTGAACTTGGATAAACTAAATTATGAATCCCTAATCCTTGTCCTTTATCTCACTGGATTCGTTCCTTATATTGTATTTCATCATCTTCGGTCCTAAATGGTGATATAACTGAATATTTTTGGCCTATAGTGCAAAGATGAAAGATTACTTGATGAATATCTTTGGCCTGTAGTACAAAGATGAAAGATTACTTGATGAATATCTTTGGCCTGTAGTACAAAGATGAATGATTATTTGATGAATATCTTTGGCCCGTAGTACAAAGATGAACAGGTGTTGAGATGAACATGACCAACTGGTGATACAAATGAATATCTTTGACCGTAGTGCAAAGATAAATATTGATTTGAGATATATATTGATTGATGTTACAGGAATAAAATATTGATGATGGACTTTTAAATCATAGAAGATAGTAGACTTCATTCTCTACTTAACTCTTCTAATGAATTGTTATTTCCGCTGCGAATATTGATCTAAAATTTGTTGTCCATTATATTTTATCTGATTTATTGAAGACTAACGATAATTTATTATTCATTATCTTATTCATAATATTCTTTACTAGGCTAGTTGAGCTCACCCTTTTCTTCTATTGTTCTCTTCAAGAAATGAGAATATCGTGGATACTAGACAGGGAATGGAGTGATGGTCCGAGTAAGAGTTGTAGAAGTCCTCACTATATTTTTTTTACAATAGTGTGATAATAAATGTAATGAGGACTTCTGTATTGACACTCACAGTTGTGTGGTTGTATTTTGCACGACCGTTTAATATGAAAGATTGTATTTGAATTCTGTACCATGTATTTGACGACTCAAAATGGGTTGGTATTGAACCTATTTTGGGGGCGCCACATGTTAAGATAACTCAAAAATATATTACGGAGACAAACACATTGAGCCTTATTATTATGTTATAATTTGGTTCGGATTCAGAATTTGACCCAAGTTATAATATTTGATTTAGACTTATTACGCTATAATTTGATTCGGACTTTTGAATATATTGGACCTTATAATGCTATGATTTTATTCCCACTCAAATTATTATATCTAGGCTTTTTTTCTTAGTGTTAAATTTGAGAGAAACGGAGAGGAGTATTTTAGAGATAAAATAAAATAGAAATATGTCTTGGTAGTTTTTTTTTAAAAGAAAAATGAAAGAAAATTAAGTTTATATATTCTGTCCAAAAATTAATAATTATAAATTTTTAAACAGAAAAGCTTTTATTTTTCTACCCTTTCTCCTTTCCCAAAACAAAAACAAAAAGGGAAAATTCTATGGCCTTAAAAAAAACTTAAAAAAGGACATCTAAGAAGGTCCAGAACCTTCTAAACCCCTCAAGGCCCTCGCTATCCAGTTTGGTACAGTACTGAAACTAAGTGACTGAATCGAAAATGGCGGCGAAGACAATCCAAACATTCGAGGAATTTGTGGAAGTCCACGGCCTGTTACTGGCTGCCGCAGGGATTCCACAGTCGCTGCACCGCCAACTCTTCGAGAAACTGTCGATGGAGACATTCGACGGCGGTGAATACTTCCAGGTGGAGCCGGTGGACGACGGTCGACGGAGGCGTCTGATACTAACATCCTCGGACTCCATGGAAAAAGAATCCCATGTGTTCCTCGTCGACCACGCTTGGACTTTTCGTCTCTCGGATGCCCTCAAACAGGTCTCCCCTTTTAAATCCCATCTCTCATTCAAACACTCAAGATTTTGAATTTGTTTACTATCCAATACTTTTTGAAAAAGAAAATTGAAAAATTAGAAGTAATTCTATAATTGCAGATCACAATTCTAATTTTCTGGTATGAACGGTTGAATTATAATTTTATGGTACCCATCTTAAAGTAAGTCGGTACATTTCAGGGAGTGAGCTGTTTTGGGTATTGACAGAATGCAAGAAAAAGAAAATTATTTTTTTTAAAAAATAATTGGGTACAATTGTCCATTATGTTAGTAGGTGGACTAGAACTTAGAACTCTAACTGTCAAAGTTTTAAGTTTGGGTTTTTATTCTCTTTTCATAGATTTTGCAAGTAGATATATAAGAAAAATGAAGACTTTAATACTATATTGTGTTATTTATGGTGCTAAAAACTGTTTCTATGTTTTAATTGCTAAATTGGTAAAGATTACAATTTGATCTAACTTGAAAAGGTTTAGTGCTACTATTTTGGTGTATATAGAAGTTTCTGTAAATTGAAATCTGCTACTTTTGAGTGCTGCAGTTGCAGGAAGTTCCAGGGTTGACAGAGAGAATGGCTTCATTGATGTGTGTTGACATTGATTTAAAATCAGATTCTGAAGAGACGGATGAGAATGGAACCAAATTGGATGCTATGGAGATAGTGGAGAGAGAAGTTTCTAAAGCCAAAGATGAAGGCAATGATACTATAAGTTGGCTGGAGTTAGATGAGCTTGGCATTGATGATGATATGTTGTTGTCTCTTGATTTGCATAGTAAATTCCCTGTATGTTTTTCTTTTATTCAGTTTATGTATTTTTTTTCTTATATAGCATGGAAGCATGAGTTTCGTTGAAGACATTGATAAAAAGAATTGACATTTAAGAACTACTCCCTCCGTTCCACAAAATGAGTCCCATTTACAAAATTTGCAAACACACATCCTAATTTTTTCACTTCAACTATTCTTTTAAGGGGAAGTACTAGATTATCTCAACCATTCTATCTTGACTACATTTGTTTTAGTATTTTATTTCAGTTTTAGTAGTGTGTTGTCGAAATTGCTTAATTAACTTTATCTGTGATCGTTTTTCCCTTGTGCTCTAGAACTTACATGCACTAAGCCTGTGTGACAACAAGCTTAAGAATGCGGAAATCATTACCCAGGAAATTACCAAATTCAAACACCTTAGAGCCCTCTGGTTGAACAATAATCTTGTTCTACTAAACTGGTAAGTTATTAGTACATGGAAGATTAGATGCTGTTGCCTTTTTGGAGTTATGTTTATTGGTTGTCGTTGAGAGAGAACTGAGCTATTATGTTTCTAGTAATGATCACATGACAGATATTATTCTTCCTGGTTGCCCAAGATTGGAAATCTACAACTCATCTTTTACTCCTAGATTCGGTGAGTGGGCATTGGGTTTTTGTGGAGGAATATACAGTAAAGACAATCCAGGATGTAGCCACCAAAGTGACAATTCCTTGAGAAGTGTGGTCTCTCTCGATCTCTCAAATAGGTGTATTCACAATCTAATTAATAAGGTTAGAACTAATCCTCTTCACTAATTTTATTTTATTTTTTAAAAAGTTTTTTTTCTTGTTTTGATAAGAACTAATCCTCTTTTAAATTTCTAATTACTGTGTTCACCTTAGTTTCTCAAATTATTCTTCACTGCACATCAAACTTTTCAGAAACTGTATCTTATTATACATACGGATGCCATCCGCCTATTTTGTCGATGAATTTTTTTATTTAGTTTAGTTTCAACTGTGTTTTCTAAATGGATATCTAGTAAAATCTGAACTCAGTGCTGATTCTGTTTTGTTGCGGTTTCACTTAGGCATTTTCACCTCTTGAAATGCCTTCTCTTTCATATTAAATCTTCGAGGAAATATACTAGATCAGAACTCAGTCAGTGATTTATTGGAGCTCATAAAAACATTTCATTGCTTGCGCGGTTTGGAGGTATCTTCAATAGAACTAGCTCTCTTATAATACATAACACACGCTCAAATTCACACCTTGTTACTGATACAAGCATTGAAAACAGGTGGATATTCCAGGCCCTCTTGGAGAAAGTGCTGTAAAAATTCTCGAGTATCTTCCTCATCTCTCTCAACTAAATGGTGTCGACGCATCAAAGATCTTAGAAGCGGGAAAGTCTGTGATTGATTCAGTGCTTCAACCACGTCTGCCAAATTGGACTGCTGAGGAACCCCTTACTGATCGTGTTATCAATGCCATGTGGTTATACTTGATGACATATAGATTGGCAGATGAGGAAAAGATTGATGAAACTTCTGTATGGTATGCAATAGGCATGCTTTCTTAATATTTTTTTTGCTACTGTACTTGATATGTATTTTTGTGAGCACCAGAGACTTATTTACTGTAGCACTCAGTTTAAGTTCTTGCCTCTCATCATCTGATTTGTAGTCTAGGGTAGTCAGTGTTGGTAGAAAGAAGAAATGAAAGCCTTCTTAAATATCCGCTATTTATAAATCAAGATATAAGTGGTTTATTTAATTATATATAAAAGATATGTGTGTCTATGGGGTGTGGGGTGGGGAGGGTTACAAGCAATAAAACCAGTGGCCTTCTTTCTTTTTGAAAATTCGAAGATGAATGAATAGATAGATGTCGTTGCTTCAATAATTGCTCATATCTAATACTGTTTCGTGTTCCTTGTAGGTATGTGATGGATGAACTAGGTTCTGCTCTACGGCATAGTGATGAGGCAAATTTTAGAGTCTCACCTTTTCTGTTCATGCCAGAGGGTAAACTAGATTCAGCTGTGAGGTTAGCACGAGTATTATTATTATTATTTTTGAATATTCCAGACTTGGTACACTAGCCATACATCTTGTATTATGATACATTTAGCTCAATAGAAAGGTAGATGCTTCAGATTTGGGTTCATTTTTGTAATGATCTCTGGTGTTTACAAAAGGCCATGCTCCAGACATGTTCTCAACATGTATTTGAGTAAAGAGAAGTTCTCTGCTTCTATACTGGTGCAACTCTTTTGTACTAGTAACTTCTTCATAGATGGACTTTTCTTGAGGTCGGTTTAACTGTAATCTGATTTTTCAGCTTTTCAATTCTTTGGCCTACCAAGATTATTCAAAGAGGTGAAGAATGCACTCGTGATTTTCTATTTGGTATTGGGGAGGAGAAGCAACGTTCTGCCAGACTGACTGCTTGGTTCCACACCCCTAAAAATTATTTTGTTAAAGTATGTCCTTTTCCTTCCATATTTTTTTTCTTCACGAAATTGAACTGCTCCTCCAACTATAACACTAAGACATTTTACTGTGTTGGAAACAAATTCCATGAATTCTGCAGGAGTATGAGAACCACAGGCAAAACTTGAAACCATCAAGTTGTGCATCTCCGACCGTAAGTCACCCTCAACCTGTAGTCTGCTTCATAGTGATGGAAGTGCTTTACGTGTTTATACAGATATACCACAAGTAGAAGAATTTTGACACGTCCTGAATTTGTAATCAGTACGTGTTGCTAAGTATTAGCATAGCTTTATGCAGTTGATCCCTACTTGCTGCTATATCCTAGTCCTTTTTTGATATGTTGGTGAAGTTTGCACATCTGTTAAAGTTCCCTAGTTTGATTAATTAAATATATACGTATTTAAAAGAAAAGTGATATTTTTGATTTTATTAAGAGTTTTTGAAGTTAAAATTATTGCTCGTGGCTTTATATTTTGATAAGCATTCTATCATCTTCTAAATTAGTTTTTCTTTTATAAAATAAATTCTATTTCTAAAATACTCGTTATTTGCAGCCACTGACCCGAAGTATGCAGAAATAATATGGACGTGTATGCAGGTGGATGAAGAAATGAAGACAGCTGCAGGGCTAACTGACCAACAGTACATAAACCAATTTCCATACGAGGCTTGCCTCGTCATGAAACATCATTTGGCTGAAACAATTCAGAAGGTAAAATAGTTCAGTCACTTTGGTTTGCTAAGGGAAAAACTTGTATGACTTGCCTTATGCAAGATGTAGCTAATCTTGAATTTCTTTCCTGACAGGCTCATGGATCACCTAAATGGTTTCAGCCTACTTATAATCTTGAATTTGAGCTCACTCAATTAATTGGCGACTATTATGTGCGCGAGAGGGACGGGCTTGATAATTTATGGATCCTAAAGCCGTGGAACATGGCAAGAACCATTGATACAACTGTCATTGAGAATTTATCTGCTATCATCCGCCTCATGGAGACTGGTCCAAAAATTTGTCAGAAGTATATTGAGCACCCAGCTTTGTTCAAAGGGAAGAAGTTTGATCTTCGTTACATTGTGTTGCTTCGCAGCGTGAACCCATCGGAAGTATTCCTTTCTGATGTTTTCTGGGTACGTATTTTGGTTATCAGAACTAATAGTTGCTGAACTACTTCGTACGTGAGGATGGCTGCAGAGGAACCTATTCTTAATTTTTTTGTTGACAATTCGCTCTGCATTTTTGTATCTATGTTGAACTCTACTTTCATTTGTTCTTGCAGGTTAGACTGGCAAACAACACATATACTTTGGACAAGCACAGTCTTTATGAATACGAGACTCATTTCACTGTTATGGTAATCGTCAATCATCATTTTAATAAAATTTTCATCTGGAAGCGTGTTCTTATGTCTCATCTTTAATTGCAACTTGTGAATTGACCCCCATAATCTCTTCCATGGCCTTCAGAACTATGGGCGGAGATTGAATCACATGAACACACCAGAGTTTGTTTGGGAGTTTGAACAAGAACATCTAGGTACATGCCCCGCTCGTCTTTCATCCCAATTTGCTGGCCTTACCCTTGTATAAGTGGGATACTCGTTTCTGGATTTTGATTAGTTATTAAAGTAAATTCTCGTATGTGTTCCAGTTAATTGGTTGGATATTCATTCAAGAGTTAGACGGATGATCAAAAATGTGTTTGAGTCGGCTGCACTAGTGCATCCAGAAATGCATAATCCCATGTCTAGGGCCATGTACGGTGTGGATGTCATGCTTGATTCTAATTTCCAGCCTAAATTACTGGAGGTGTGCATGCAACTAACTATTGTAAAGTTGTTTCCTTCATTTCCAGCCTAAATTACTGGGTGGTATGAAACTCTAAAATTTGGGTAGTGAAATAATGATATGGTTTGCAACTGCAGGTGACCTACTGCCCCGACTGTAATAGAGCATGCAAGTACGACACTGAAGCCGTAGTTAAAGGAGGAGTTGAAACAGTTAAAGGTGGAGATTTCTACAATTATGTGTTCGGGTGTCTCTTTTTGAACGAGACCACCCATGTATCCCAACTGTAAGCGAGCGAGCGAACTATCAAATGAGGGATTGTAGTGCTAATGATTTAAAGTAAGCTTGGACAGAATTTTCAAATCTAATCAATCTCTTACCATAATCATTGTAATATGGCCTTGGAACAAGTTTTCCAGACAGTTTGCTGTTGTTATATTAAGGAAATAATATTTTTCAGTGCTAAAAATATCATTTCTTATATAAATGATTGGTCATTTTTAATGCAAAATCCAAGACATTTCTATACATAATAAGAAAAGGGAATTTCATGAACCGACTTATCTGTACACTGGACTATTTTTACCCATTGCGTCTTCCTGTTCCATTTATCCACCAAACAATGACAAAAAAGTAGGGAGGAAGGGAAAAAATAAAAGGAAATAATACAGTATCTAGGAACACACATGTCAAACGTATTTGTGATTAACCACATGCTGCTGCTAAGTTGGCTCCACAAATTCATGCTTCGTTTTACTTTTCAGTGTGGATATCTTCTTCTGGAGCTCCAAGTTCGACTTCCGCTCAATCTCCAATGCTCGTTCAATCTATATATCATGCACCAGATACAGCAGTGAGTCTAAAGTGAATAGAGTATGTTCAAGGTATCAAGCACAAGTTAGAGAAGCAAATGGCATTATACCTTTGCTGCTCGAGTACTCCATTCTCCTAATATGGCTCTCAGCCTTTCATTCTCCTCAACATACTGTCAAGACATTAACACCATAAATTTTAACTAGTCAAGACACAAATATACTCGATCGAGCAAATCTTGAGGTTGGAAATTTATTGAATTGCGTAAAGAGTGTTTTTGCCTTCTACGAAGAAGTATACGCTCTTGGTTAATTTAATTTCTCCCACAGACAATACCATATGGGATGATCATATTAAAAAAGTGCATCCAGATTTTATAAGCTGCACAGAGTTACCGGAGATTCTTACTAGCCTACCGAGCGAACTGCGTAGTGATACTTGTGTACTTCTTCAATGCAAAAGACAACAGAAAAGAACTACGATTTTAAAAAGAAAACACAATGCAACATACAAATTACATGCATCAGACAGACACAATAAGGAACATACCTGGTTGTTGGTAGAGCGAAAACGCTGGATCTCTGAGTCCCTCTCAGCAATCAGAGATCGAGCTAGGCTTAGCTCAGATTGCGATTGGTTCATCTGAAACATGAGATGATTCAGTATACAATACAGAAATTAATATCATCACACTACAATACTAAAGTACATACATGAGATTACCCCAAATATTATCATAGGTATTGTCAGAAAAAAATTAGTTTGAAACTTAAATAAGCACATGAAGTGGGGGATCAAGCACTAACACTTTCTATGTTCAAGTGTAACCAAATTCATAACACCCTCTTAACATAATCACCAGTAGCAAATAGGTAATGATCCCATCAGTATACCAACATAAGTATGCAACACACTCTAGAACCCCACAACTAAGAAGCATAAACTGAAATCTAGTGTGAGGAGCAGGACAAGAAAATATAAGGCAAAGGATAATCATCATAATTGAAGAACATATTAAAAAGATAGCAATCAAAATTAGGAAGGTAACAGCATTAATTTGATTGTCTACTAATTGTTCATCGGGCAGATATCCAAAGTATACCTCAGCTGAAAGTGTTCTTAATTCTTGATCACGAGCTGCTAATAGATGAGCAAGATCAACCTGCACAAGGGAAAATTGAAACATACATTGAAGTTCATTTATTACACCTCTACGCTTAAGACATCATTGTAAGGTTCACCAAATGAAGACAACATAATATTAACTTGGAGACATTTTTATCTCTAGGTTTTGGTCCTCCAAAAGAAACCAAGAGAACAAGAAAAGGGATGAGGCACCTCCATCAAGCCAACAAATGGAAAGAAAGCAAGTGTTGTGTAGCTTAAAGTCAATTTCCCTCCATCTCAAAGACTCCTTGATCATAAGCACCACAAAATATTCTACTTCACCTTTATGATGAACATAATGTTCAAGACAGACAGTAAGAGGGAAAGGGAGCAGGGGAAACTTGATCTCAAACATATACATCTAAGATTTGCTGAGGAAGAAGGTGTGCCTGAGCTAATTTAAGGATAGATTTCAGGGTCCATGACAAGGACGTATTATGGCTCAAGTACAGTGTAGCATACTTCCGAAAAACTTCCACTTCCAAGAGCAAAGATATAAAAAGAACAAAAAAAGCTCAATCGCATACTTAGCTAACCCAAGATCAACAATATAAATTGAAACATGTTAGTGTAAAATTCAAATACCAGGTCAAGAATTATCAATACCTGAGGTGTGCTCCCGTCACTAGTCTTTTCATATTTGCTTAAGCATTCTTGCAATCGGAGAATCTACAAGTAAATCACAATGAAATTCAGCCACAAAGAGTATATACTTATGCAACAAACGTGCACACCAAGTCACTAACATATCCAAAGATGGAGCTCAACCATGCATGTCCCCCAAGCAGAGCTACAAAAGATACCCACATTCACTAAGAATACCTTTTTAAAGATAAATTCACTAATCAATGGATTGATTACACAATTTATATATCAGTCTTCAGTAATCAATGGATTGATTACGCAATGTGAAGAGAATAATTGAAATAGTTTCCTCATTTCTGTGACCAATTAAATAGGAACCATTTCCAGAGAAAGCATGTGCCGACAGAATGCAAAGAAGCCACTACATTGACAAATTTTCCAATTCTCATATACCTCCTCACTCAGAAAGTGAAGGTTTTCTCGCTGATATTGCAACAAAACCATTTGCTGATCAGAGAGTCGACCACCATCATGATACCTGTCATACAAGAAACACTCACTATTTACTAACAAATATAACAGTTCATTTTGAGAGAATATTACATAAATTATTTACATCATCGTAAAATCCATCCTATATGTCCAATGGGAATTTCACCCTATATGTGTACCATGGAGTCTAACTTGTCAGAGTCCAATTACTACAGATTACTTCATATTATTTCTCAAACTTTTATGAGCTTTTTTCCAAAGTAAATCCTAGATCCATCCTTGCTTCAAAGTACAAAATATAAATGATGTGAAATAACTTTACAAATATATACACACACACACACACATAAGAAAATGAAATACTTGAGACACATTAACACTACTAAGTACTAACCAAGTGACAAAAGAGCTCTTGAGCTAAATAAGTTTATATGATAGTGTCGTGTGTATACAAAGTGCATTGCCTTAACTAATTGCTCTAACTTTTAATTTTTTATCTGCTCGTACCCAAGCTTTTACAACAGTTGAGGTATGAAAGCAATTATATGTATGCTGATCATGACAACATCTCATCAAATTTATTATTATAATTGTATCTTATTCTAGTTGTTTTTATCAAGAAACACAAATAAATACATAGTGTTATGATAGTTATAGAATCTCATTAATTCTTAATTGCACTTTATAATTGTGGATTTTTCTTCGGCTTTTTTATATGCAATTTTGGCTCCACGTATGGGGATCGAACCAGTGACCTAAGGCTAGATAGATATCACTACCTCAACCCTTCCAAAGAACTTGATGGTTGAAGTGGAGAATACAATGACTTTAAGACATCAGGTTGAGATTCCAACGAATTATACTGGTGCACATAACCTGCAAGCACCAACGAAATTAACAAGCAATAATGAAAAAGAACAAGCATAACTCGAGTTAATTTCCAGTAAAAGATATCTCACTGCTTTACAAGACCAAAATATCAAATTACTTTTCTCCGCTACTGCTAGTCACCCCTTCCCCACCAGGCAACCAGTAATCTCAACATTATCATTACAGAAGCAGGAAATTTTAATGTATAATAACTTTTTAATGTTAGTCTCGACTAGTTTGGGTTGAAATTTTCGTTCTCCTTACTAAAAGTGATCTTTAATGTAGAATCAACTGTCCTTTCATGTAGTCCGTATAATTGATACGTGCATACACCATCCATAGCTTTTATCACGAGTGCCAAAAACACTCATCCAACATCAGACTATATAAGTTATAGGAAATAAGATGTTAATTTGATAACGCAAAAACATAAGTGCAGGAAGAGTAACCACCCCCAAGATCAGTTCTAACCATCCAAATGTGGCCTAATAGGGTTCACTTAGTAGCATTGCACATGAAAGTCCACCAAGAAGGTGAGCTGTATGGACTATTAACATCTGAAGATGCCTAACAGAGATGATGATAGAAGCTAAGCTATTCTAGCAATACTAAGTAAAATGACCTAGAAACTTCAAGCAATACTAAGTAACATGACTAAGAAGTCATAACAAGCCTACTTTCGGTGACCTCTGCAAGATGAAAATTATCAACTTCTAAATCTTTTTTAACAGACCAAAGATCGGACAAACTAAACATCAATCAATATCAAGTAACCGAAAAAATGTATAGAGTACTGAGGACCTATAATGATGATATATTGTCAAAGCAATCATAACCAACAAAAACTGCAGCCTTGGAAGAAACATAATTCCCTAACTTTAGGAGATGTAGCAAGAAATTTGGAAAGGATTAACGGCCAATTCGCTGGTTCAAACTCCTAGACTTATTATTGGTTCTTATGGTTTCTAACGTTTTCTATTTCTGCATACCTGGAACAGTTCTGAGAATCACTCTTTTATTACTTTTATTCTAATGAACAACAACACACTTCCTACTTGCAATTTTGTTCAACCCACCTCCTCCAAGAACCATTGCGATCACCCACTACCGAAGTGATTTGAGGAATATTAATATTTTATAAACCAAAATTCATGGATTGAGAATCACTACAACAACCTTCAAATTATCTGTACAAGATACAACCAACCAATTATTTCGAGTAATGTAACAAATTACAGCGGTCTAACAATATTTTGGAAAATCGCAATCATTTCATGTGCCACATGTTCCAGAGGTCACTTCTATAATATTATGGTGCCAATAAACAAGTACCAGGTACTGAAACTTTTTGGTGCTATAATAATAATAATAGTTCAGAACTTAAATTAACGAGTGCTTGCATAAAAGTGAAAACGTTAAGCATAAGTTTTGTTAATTCAGCACTAAAGATTAGTATCGAATTAACAAACATTAAAATTTTGAGTTAGAACTTTAAAGTTTGCAGGGGTGTTGCTAAAAACTTAAGTAATAACAGTAATTTTGTTTGTTCAAATCAAAGCGCACAATACGTTCTAAACTATGTTGACCATTGAGCATTAATTCGGTCTCTAACTCAGTTTTTGAAGGTTCGGTACAACGGTAACAACAATACTTAAACAGAATAAAAACATATTAAAAGAAATGAAGGAAACACAAAAAAAGTTCAAATTGCTGAAGGCCCAACAAGAGATGTTTACTGCTCCACTCCTTAGTACAAGGAAAAAAAAAAGGTTGCTTCAGTGATTCAATCAGGGCTAAAGTAGTTCTTTTTCAGATTAAATATAGTTATTAGACCCAAAGAAGAGAGCAGTGAAAGGATAAGGAGTCCTCCAAAGAATAAAATAAACTAAAATAAAACCCTCAGAAGGGATGCTCGTCGTACCTATAAAAATCAGAGATGATAATTCCCAGAAAATCGGAATCCCAAGGGTAGAAACCTAAACAGAGGCTAGAAAGGTCAGAGTCTCCCAAAATAGATCAAAATGCATAAAATTGTCACTGAAACCCCCTGTGATCCTCTCCATCTATATGCCACAGAAGATCTCAAAGCACCTAAGCCGCCATAAAATATCTGCCCTGACCTCCAAAAACATACCATTCTTGTTGCCTCCTTTTCCTTTCCTTCTCCATAGGTTGACTTGGCTCTCTACCTTATAAGCTTTCTAGTTCCAACCTCTCCAAGGGTCAAGGCAAAACCAGCTGAACGACGGGCATTTGAAACCTGTTAGAGGCCTCAAATTATGTGCAAGTGTAACACCTTTCTGCTCTCTTTTCTAAACCCTGCCTACACTCACATCTAACATGCACAAACAAATACTGAATAGAAGGTGACCATCACATTTTATAAATAATCGTAAGTCATTCATAACAACACATTGCACAATGAAACACTTCTTTTTTCCAAGGTAGACATGTTTACTCACAGATGTAGACACTCATAAAAAAGCCAGCACAGATTACTTCAATAAGCATAATGATCCTGCAAAGTTGACATGAGAGCAAGGAGTCTCAGCAAAAGCAAAAATCAAGATCAATCATGAACTACTCAATGTAGAAAATACAGACTCGCATAATTTCAAATTTATAATACCTAGCAAGAAGAACTAAACATTGTAGAAAGATAAACCAAAAATCATCTATCCACCTTCACTAAATCCAAAAGGGCCAATGCAACTCCGAAAAATGCCAATGGATAAGCTTGGATGTTAGTTGTCTATCCTTCAATATCAATATGCGCCATAGCAATGCCAGGTCGAACAAGACAACAAAGATATTGAAAAACTATTCATCCAATCCAATGAAATAAAGATTATATACATTGTTGATGTTGACTCTCCAATAACTTAATTTTTTTTTGCAATTGTGACTTATATTATTATACCTCTTCGTTTTACAAGGTCTTCCCATTTGCATTTGCTTTCCCTTGTTATGATGTTAGTTCAATTGCATTCCTGATTCTTTGCGCATTATGATGACAGTGACTTATCTCTCCACAACTCGACGTGCGAGTTGGGGATCCTATGCGGACTGTCAAAGCCCATTCTCTAAAGCTTAAGATTTTAGAGGAATTAGTAACTGAAGTACTGGAAAAAAACTAGCAGTTAATGCATTAATGATAACACATTATGATTAAATATGTATATTGTTAGCCATATTCCCTTTTATTTCATAGTATAAGAAGTGTCACAAGCATCCACTACAACTGCAACAAAATGCACATTCTGCACGACCCTAATGTTGCAATCCATATAGCAGCAGTTGAAAAGTAGTATAGAAGTACAAGTGTCTTCATGCTGCCTGTCTTCCTCCATCACTGCCTTACATGAATTCATTTGAAAGGAGGAACAGCTTTAAAAACAAATGAACTAAGTCTAATATCAACCCAAGGCTTTAAAAAATGAAGAAGAAGAAAATGATTATTTAGTACTACTTGCTAGTCCTGAGGAACAATGGAATGTGCTATAAATAGTTACAACTCTTGGCCTCGGGGTATCATTTACTATGCGACTTTAAAGTCTGACTGCACAGAAGTACTCAAATATTATAAGAGAATAAAAAGAAAATGACAAAAACTAACCAATGCTTTTTGTAAGTGTCACACAAATCCATAACAAATGCAACTAAATGAACAATCTGCATGAATCTAATGTTGCAAGCCATATAGCAGCATTATAGAAGTACAAGTTTCTGCTGCTGCCTTAACCTGAATTGTATCATTGATGTAAAAGGAAGAACATATTAAAAAACAAATGTAATATTACAGTGCATCAGAGAATTTTAAAATTATATTTGATAAAAGAAGTTAAAAACCTAAACATTGTACTTCTAATTCCCAATTTTCAAAAATGATGATCATATTCTACATTTATCTATATCAATGATCTATAATGTGCCTTAATTATTCACACATGCATCAAACAATATTAAATATCATTAATAAGACAACCAGAATCGTTTGTCTTACATCATATTGCATCAGGAAACAGTAAACAAAAAATTGAATACACATGAACGCAACAAAGATGATCTTGAAGACCATACTATAAAGTAAATATCAAGGGCATAGAGTCACATCCTTAGAAATTTCCATAACCCAATAATCCAAATAATTACATGCTCAGCAATTACCTGAGCAACATAGGGATGGAAAGAATACCGATATGTGGTTTCCAAACCATGACAAGTAACATTGCAGCAGTTCCTGGCATAAAACCAACTTAGTTGAAATTGGTACTACTAGAAAGAAGAAAGAATATCATAAATATATTTGAAAATTAGAGAGAATATATACATAAGCATAATATTATGGAGAATATAATAATTTTTTTCGCAACCTTTTACGGGCTGGATTACCATATAACTCCAGCTTTCACCATAAAATAACAAGCTTTGGTGTCATTTCAACCGTTTTAGAGAGATATATTTATCTTTTGCTTTGTTGCGAGATAAGGTATTTTTCTTTGCTTCTTTATGAGTTTCTGCCATGGGTGGCTTTAGGGTAATTTATGTTTCTAATCTTTGCAGGCCTTGGAGAACTGCCCTCTTCTGATTTTTTTTCCTCTTCTTTTGTGATGGGTGAACTACTGTTCCCATATGTTTGTACTCTCTCTTTTCATCCAATATTTCTTCATTTATCAATATATATAACCCCATTCATAGAAAGCCAAGGTGAGAGTTTTGTCATGTTGGTAATCTAAGAAACACATAACACGAGTGAACTACTCTATAAAGCTTGTTTAATAGACAGTACACAACTGAATATTTTATCCATAAAACTAAAGTATCTTTTTGCTCCAGAAATAATTGTAGATTTGTAGTATGATTAGATCAACAACTGCAAACAATTCATATGGGTACAAAGCAAGATCGATATTCTTACATACCATAAGAAGTTGATGCAAATGGTAGGCGAACTATACGCTTCAACTTCTGGCTGAATATATAGTAACCCTACAAATCAGTGCAAATGTCATGATTATAAATTAATCAATCTAAAATAACGAAAGTCGAGGGTTTGAGGTACAAAAGGCTGTATAGAAGACCACAAATGGTTTTGGCAATAAAGTACTCCCTTTGTCCCATTAAACAGCATGCTTCACTTTTTTCTTTTTCTTTTTTTCTTTTATTTTTTTTTTGGGGGGGGAGCAGTTTAAGGGGCTGTTTGATAAGGTCTGTATGGGACTGAATGACCTTACAACAGACCGAATAAGCCATTTGATAAAGAAAAGTGAAGTTCTTAATCGGTCTGGATTGATCTGACCGATAAAGTAAAAATTTCCTAATTGACTCGGTAAGCACTTTATCTAAATGACTTCTTAACTTTAATACCCTTCCACAATACACAAAATTAGTTTAATAACCTTTCAACAACTGATACCTTCATGTGGCGATCGCAACAAAGAATACGGATGAAGAATTTGATTGACAACAAAAGTGGAGGTGGAGATGGAGAGGCAAGACATGGAAGCGATGGAAGAGAGAAAAGAACGGAAGAAGACTAATTACTTGAGCTCTCAACAACTACGAGCTAATTAAAGATGAAGAATTTTACCAATTCATAACGGATTTGGTCATCTATATAAATATATATATATATATATATATATATATATATATCATCGTATGAGAATGGACTTCTTCTCTAAGAGTGTTGTCTACTCATATACCTTTATGTATATAATTAATATTTAATATTATTTGGCAATTAGTGGAGTTCCCATTTACTCACCATCCAAATACTAATTCATATTATGTTTTTGTTTTTGTTTTTTTTGTTTATATATATATATATATATTAATGATTGCTCAGTAGTTTATGCAACTGTTTTTAGATAAGATCATATATTTATAATTATAAAATAATTTTATTTTAACCATTCAGAAGGTTAAAATAGAAAATGAACTTATTCAGATATTTCAAAAAGATTCAAAATTGAATTTTATATTTAGCAACGAAGAGAGTATTTATATATTAATATTGTAGTAAACTTATTTTTTAGTACGTTCATACTTATATACTTTTTCAGCATAGTTTAGAACGTTACAATAGTAAAAAACTATTATTCAGATATTTCAGACATATCAACTATCAAACAACTTTTTTCATTCAGTATTCAAAATTATACTATATTCAACTCATTTAGATTACTTAAACATTCAGAACTTTATCATTCAGTTTTATCAAACAAACCCTAAGATCAAATGGCTTACAGGGGTTCCTAATAAGGCAGATGACATACTGAGAAGGTCCCGGATTGAATCAAAAACGAAGATGTCCCAAAAACAAAACTCTAAAAGCCAAAGTTTTATAAACCTTCCTTGTTGATAACAAACTGAATCAATTTTAGGTTATAAAAACATCACATTAAAAGCACAGTGCATAATTATCATTGTGTGAACTCGATAAGCCAATTTCAAGTATTCTAGAACCAAAAAGACCAAGCAAGCTATCTACCCACTATTGACACCTACCATGAAAATACTTATAAAAATGAAACTCTCATGTGCTCAAATTTTAAACGTGGCAGATTTCTCATATACAAAAAAAATACAGGTATTTACTTTTGTAATAGGATGCCAGAGTTAGAAAGTGAAGTGTACATAGATATTCTTTGTAAAATAAAAAGCAAGCAAATGAACAATAACTGCAAAGTTGATAAGAAATAATAAAATGTTAAACCTGTAATCTTATTTTCTGGACTTGGTAAACCAGATATTGCTGAAAGATTCCTGCAAATATAGTGAAAAACAGAATTTCTAAACAGAAGCAAATTAATCAAAAAAAAATTGTGCTAGGATGATGACTATTATAGTACAGATTATAGTACATAAGTTAACTTGAGAGATAAACTTAACATATAAGCAAACAACCCAAAGATTAAAACATAAAATCCATAAAAATGTAAAATCTTGAAAGAGCACCTGTGACAATCAAAAGTGCAACATCACAACTGCAAACCAATGGTAAAATAAACTCTTGTATACGAAGAAAAATCCATGGAGCACCCACAGCCAAAGTAGCATAACCTGCCTAGAATTGAAGAAAACAAGTTTACTGACAAATAAGCATTAGTTAAAAATAGAAATCATAACTTATCTTAAGAACCCAGGGAAAGGCCCACAAGAATGAAGAAACTGTACTTGCCAATAAAAGGCAGTAGAATATACTCCCAACGATGCTAGTAGGCTTCCGATGACCAAATAAAGGTGCCTCATGCAGTATATCAAGGAACCTGTGGAAGTGTTTGATCAACATTAGAGACCTAAGCCCTAATTCATGTGGACCTAACAGAGAAGAAATTACTATCTGATGCTAAGAAACATAACTGGCTTGATGTAGACAAAGAATTCCATCTTTAGAGAACATATACCTTTTTAAACCCCATGTTACATAATTGAGCTGTGGAAGTGGAAAATGCCACTTCTCAACCACAATTAGATAGAGTTTACGAGTTACTACTGAAAATATAGCAAGAAGGAAAAAATATGGACCTCAATAAATCGGTGACATTATATTTGTGCTAATCATGTATTAGATGGGATTTCGATTTTTCTACAAAAAAAGTTGCAAAGGAAGATTGTAAGTTCATATGGCTTTTTAGTTACGATTGTAATCCCTCAAATTTCAAGATCAAGCCATTTGGTCAGCTTTCAGCTCCTCTTAGCACTCTGAATTGGTGTGACAAACACTAACATTACCCCCTCATTTTATATATATTCTCTTTATTACGAGGGAGAAAAACTGATGTCATACTTTACTCTTCCATGTTTGTTACCAAAAATTCACTCTTAGCATTCTATTTTCAAATGAAGATATACTCAAAAAGTTGCATAAAAATTACTTTTCCCAATTATGTAGTATCACTTTTAACAGTAAGTTTAGCAATCTCCGTCAAAGTATTTGGATTAAATCAAATATGTCACAGCAATATCACAGTGGGGTAGATGCAGTAAAGATGTATTCATACCCTATATTTCAGCTACTGCTTCGCAAAACTGAAAATACACAAGCTAGAACCCGGGAAAAATGATTGAATTACAGAAAAACGGCAATGGAACAAGGCTAATACTGAACAAATACGAAGTCTAGAAAATCTGGAGGACAAATGAGCATATGAATTATACATTCGAACATATAATTGCATACATATACGGAGAGTAAAGAGTGAATATAGACAGAGAGCTTACATATTGCTTTCTTCAGGAGTTATGGAAGTGGAAGAAGCGTGCCTATCACCTAAAATCATCTTCTTCTTCTTCAATTTCTAGGGTTTTGTCGGTTCCCTAATTTTCAAATGGATTCAGATCATTCGTCCCGCATAAATTCGATCAAATATAGAGTAAACAAAGATCATTTGGAGTTTATTTAATAAACGTGAAACGTAATGAACCGAGCTTTTGTGCGTTTCGTAACGCGAGTACTCGGCTTGGCTGCAGTTTT
Organism: Panax stipuleanatus; assembly: GCA_020205555.1. Taxonomy (NCBI): domain Eukaryota; kingdom Viridiplantae; phylum Streptophyta; class Magnoliopsida; order Apiales; family Araliaceae; genus Panax; species Panax stipuleanatus. The sequence continues at coordinate 158,170,617 of CM035115.1, read as the reverse complement.
AGCTCAAGTCTGCGAGCAAGTCTACAATTATGAAACTTTGGGTAGTTTAGCTGTTATGGGTCCATAGTGGCTACCCCTGAGCCCGACTCAATTAGTTTAGTTGGTAAGCTGGGTCCAGTGGAACGAGCTCGGTGCTCTTCAATTAAAATCTCGACTTTCTTAAACTTTTAAATCAATTACTATATATATATATATCTCAAAAATTTCAATGCAAAAACCAAGATTTAAATATATATCTATCTAATCTATCTATATTATAAAAGATTAAAAGTCTTTATGGAAAGTTTGATGTAACTGTGTCATTTTTTATTTTTCTCATTAGATCCTACAATTTTAATTATATTTTTTTTATATTATATTTTTTTTATCTTTCTATTTAGTCCTCTAAAATTTATGAAATTTATATTTTATCTTACTCCCTCCGTTCTTAAAAGATTATTGTTTTAGAAGAAAAAATTTGTTCTAAAATGTTTGTCGTTTACAACTTCCTAGAAGAATAAATTATTTACTTTTCTATATTACTCTTATCTTCTCTCATTGTTCCAATAAATTCTCTCCATTGTATTAATAGTTTTTAATTTCCCATAAAGGGATAGTGATAGAATTTCAAATAAATTTTATTAGTATTAAATAACTTTCTTAATTCATGTGTCAAAATCTTAAACAATAATATTTTAAGAACGAAAAAATAGTACATAATTTACCCACGCAATGTAACGCGTGTGCCACCGAATTCTAGTATTATTAATTTATCCATCTCTTGGAAAAATGCATACCCTTAAAATGTGTGTATTTAAGTTTTGAGAGCCAATAAACAAACAGGGACAATATTGGGCAAATCAAAAGAGAACCACAAAGCCAAATCTAAGGCCCAGCAATAGAATATCCAATCTAAGCCCAATAAAATTATTGGGCCAATAGTTGATGCAGACTCCAGTGACGAATTGTGCCGATGCGGGGGTGACTAGTGGTGTTTGATTGTATCTTAATATATTTTAACTGTTTATTTTTTAATGACTCTTAAGAGCTCACATATTTGTATTAAGACTGAATAGTTAAGATATAAATATGTCTAAACTATTCAGACCTCTTAATACAAAAATGTGGGATGTTAAAATGCATTAAAAAGTGAACTCTTAAGATGCATTAAGATGCAATCAAACACCAATTTTTTTGGGTAAAAAACTAAGAATAAATCTCAAAGCAAGTGATGTTACTTTACTAACAGAATGACAAGTGATGTTAGTAAAAGTAATAAATATTCTTTTTCCGAAAACAAATTATTATGCTCTTTATATTTTATACTAATCCCTAACTCCAAAAAATGTGACAAACACTATCATTTTATTATCAGAAAAAAATAAAAATATACTTATTTTGTTATAAGGAAAATATTTTTCCCATCAAGTGGTCTTTTTGATCGAGTGATATGACCCGACCTATGTTTATTATGAGGTTAGAATTGTGGGAGTGTTTCAAACTAACGATATATATATTTTCTGTCTCGTGAGAATCTATAATTATTACAGAAGTGTGTATTGGATAAATCACTAGACGCATGTCGTATTACATTTTTACCCTTTTTCTTTTGAACGTGAGAAATAGAGAAAGGGTAGTTTGTAAGTGGTCGACAAAACCAAAAACGACAGCCTAGCACCGATGGCCGATGGCCGATGGCCGATGGCTGATGGAGTGATGGTGAGGCGCCGCACATATATCTCAAGAATTTGGACATACAAATATCATGAGTCATGGTCAACCGCGCTTGCCGCATATATTGTGACTGTTAGCTAGCTAGTACAGCTAAGACGGCATGGCATAATGGCATGGATAATTTGGTCAGCAAATTAGCTAAGTAAGGTTTATCATGTCGAGATTAATTAATTATATTTTGCTCTCTGTATTCAAACCATAACGTATTAAATTTTAAAATAATATTAAATTGTTCTTCGCTCTCTCACTCCGCTCCATACATTCTTGAAGTATTGGCATACATTCTTGAAGAACATAAAATTAAGGAATATCATGTCGAGATTTATTTACCAATAAATTATATTTTGCTCCCTCTATTCAAATCACAACATATTAAATTTTAAAATAATATTAAATTGTTGTATGCATTGGGGGGGGGGGGGGTGCTGTGATCGGTGAAAGTTCTGCAGCACTAGCGTGGGGCGCGCTGGACACGGACAAGAGATTTTAATGGTTCGGTATTACAAGGATATTATGAGTATTTAGGTTAAAATGTGATTTAGGGTTGGATTAGGAATAACAGTTATATATACTCTCTATTGTAAAATCCTATGTAATCAAGTGAATAATAAAATAGAATACCGTTCCCGTAGACGTATCCAAATTGGAGAATTACGTAAATTTATGTGTTAATTCTTTATTGTCATATACGTGTGTGTAATCTAATTCTAACTATATATAATATGGTGATATCTTTCAATCACTTGCACTCATGTGTATAGGCAAACTCCACTTTTGTATTACATTAAAAATTAAGGTCTCTCTAAGATTTTATATATATTATCACATTCCACACATGGTATTACAAGCATATAATATGGTGAAATGTTTCGATCACTTGCAGTCATGTGTATCCGCAAACACCACTTTTGTATTACATTAAAAAATACAATAATTCTATGGGCACATTTTTTTTAGTGACATTCTAGTGACATTATTATTTTATTTTATTTTATTTGGTTTTTTTTTAGAGTACCTCCCAAAAAATGTATAATATTTATTCAAATTGAAATTTTTATAAAAAACAGTGTTTTAGGTGTAATTTGGATACATACAAGAAACAGAGCCTGTACAGTCGGTAAAATACTGTTTTTTGTATGTATCCAAATTACACCTAAAACACTGTTTTCTGTAAAAATTCCAGTTGAAATAAATACTATACATTTTTGGGATGTACTCTAAAAAAAAACCAAAAAAAAAAAACAATGTCACTAGAATGTCACTACAAAAATGTCCCCCTAGAAGGACTCTAAAAAATAAGGTCTCTGTAAATGCGCCAACAGGATGTAGAGTGATACTAAACAATAGTCTCATCTACAATATTTTACAAATATTAAAGATTTTTTTCATATTATTTTAAAAAAAAATTATTTAATTTTGTAATTATAACATGATAATGAAATTTTGGTGATTATTTTAAGGATATTGTGTCGTAAACTCAACTCAACTAATGTTATTTATCCTAAAATAGTTGGGGTAGGGTGCAAATAAAAAAAATAGTTGAAAAAAAAACAGAAGTTGAGATTTTTATATCAAATGTAATATTTTTATTTTACATGGTTCTCTTTAATGAATGACGCTTACATTCATGTGAGAGATATCATGCGAAAATATTATATTTTTTTGTGAGAATATCAATATCCTAAAAAAAAGTTGATAAATGAGAATTTTTTTGGTGGAAGACAAGGCAGTATAGGTTTAACCTTCGATCACTTCGTAATTTTTCTTCATTTTAAATCAAAGTAATAATAACATACAAACAAAAAAGTTAATACATACAAATTTTAAAAAATGACAATAAATGCGGAGAAGAGGGACACATCAGTCCCAACTGCACACAGCAATTCAAGGTATATTATTACTGTGGAAAGGAAGGACACATAGCTAGAGAGTGTCCGGTAGCGAAACCAAGTCCAGCGGGGATAATGACTTCAAAGGCTGTCCCAGACAAGTCAAAGTCGTTGATTCCTAGAAGAACATTTGTCGTGACTGCCCAAAACGCGAGGAACCCGAACGAGGTGATCACGGGTAAGCTAATCATAAACTCTTGCAAAGTCTGTGCCTTATTAGATACCGGTGCTACCCATTCTTTTATTTCACCTACTTGTGTTCAACGTTTGAACTTGACTCTTGAGAAATTAGACTTTGACTTATCTGTTGAAACTCCGTTAGGAGAAACCTTCATTACATTCATAGTTTACAAATCTTGTTTGATTCAAGTTGGCACCCTAACCCTTTTTGTGGATTTTATATCTTTGAAAATACTTGCATTTGATGTGATTTTTGAATCGACTGGTTAACCACTCATCATGTCAAAATTGATTATTTCGTAAGGTTGTTAGCTTTCATTCAAACAACCAGACCACTCAAATCAATCAATGTCATTTCAAGTCATAAAGCTATTCGTTTATTGAAAAACGGATGTTAAGCTTTCTTAGCCCATGTCACTGATCTAAACCAGAATACGTCAGGTTTGAATGATATTTCTGTTAATGAGTTTTCTGATGTTTTTTCCGAAGAACTTTTCGGTCTACCCCCGGAACGTGAAGTTGAATTCTTTATTGACCTTGAACCTAGTACAAACCCCATTTATAAAATCCCATATCGAATGGCTCCTATAGAACTTCAGGAGTTAAAGGTCCAACTACAGGAGTTGTTAGACATCGATTTTATACGTCCTAGTACATCTCCTTGGGGTGCTCCTGTTTTATTCGTAAAGAAGAAAGACGGGAGTATGCGACTTTGTATTGACTATCGAGAGTTGAACCATGTCACCATCAAGAATAGGTATCCGTTACCTCGTATTGATCACCTGTTCGACCAGTTACAAGGTGCACAATTCTTTTTAAAGATCGATCTTCGTTCTGGATATCATCAGCTGAAGATTAAAACTGAGGATATTTCAAAGACTGCCTTTAAAACTCGATACGCGCATTACGAATTTCTAGTTATATCTTTCGAATTGACCAATGTCCATGCTACGTTCATGGACATTATGAACCGAATATTTAAGAAATATTTGGATCATTTCGTGGTTGTCATTATGAATGGCATCCTAATATACTCTAAAAACCTAAAAAAAATATTTTTTCACCCAGAACGAACTCAATATGCGACAACGACGTTGGTTGAAGCTGTTGAAAGATTTCAAAAATCGAACGTGGTAGCTAACGCGTTGAGTAGAAGATCACATGCGGGAACGAGTGCGATGCTGTCAACACAAAGACCCATTTTGTATGACATACAAAGAATGGAGATAGAGTTCAAGACTCCAAGGACCCATGCGATGATGTCAAGTATACGCGTAGAACCAGCTTTGATTGATAAAGTTAAAGCTGCTCAAGCTACAGACCCGGAGCTGATGAATATGAGGAAGAAGGTGCAAGAAAGTACTATTCCAGAAGCAATAATCGATGAAAAAGGAATACTTTGAGTCAACTCTAGACTTTGTGTTCCTAACGATTCTGATTTGAAGTATAAAATCATGATGGAGGCACACAACACACCGTTTGCAATCCATCCTAGAAGTACCAAAATGTATCGTGATCTTCGACATACATTTTAGTGGAGCAATATGAAAAGAGAGATCGCGGAGTTCATCTCGAGGTGTTTAACATGTCAACGTGTCAAGGCGGAGCATCAAGTGTCAAAGGGTCCATTGCAACCACTTGAGATTCCAAAGTGAAAGGGAACGCATTACCATGGATTTCGTAACGGGTCTTTCCAAAGTTTCTCAAGGCATAGATGCGATTTGGGTTATTGTTGATAGATTAACCAAGTCTGCTCATTTCTTGCCAATACGAGAGACTTATTCCCTTGAACGTCTTACTCGTATGTACGTGAATGAGATTGTGAGATTGCATGGCATGTCAGTATCCATAGTTTCGGATCGTGACCCAAGATTCACTTTACGATTTTGGGTTAGCTTGCAGAAAGCTATGAGCACAGATTTACGATTCAGTTCAACATATCATCCACAAACAGAAGGGCAATCGGAAAGGATTATCTAAACTCTTAAAGATCTATTGAGACTCTGTGTTCTAGACTTCAAAGAGAGTTAGGGAAAAGTACCTACCATTGGTGAAATTCTCCTACAACAACAGTTATCAGGCAAGTATAGGCATGGCTCCATTCGAGGCGTTGTATAGGCGAAAATTTCGTTCTCCAGTATGCTGGGACGAGGTGGGTGAAGCAACATTGTTGGGACCGGAGTTAGTACGTATGACTACGGAAAAGATTCAAATGATCCGACAACGTATACAAACTGCACAAGATCGACAAAGAAGTTATGCTGATCTTCATCGAAGGGATGTGGAGTTTAATGTCGAAGATCATGTATTATTACGTGTTGCTTCATGAAAAGGAGTTACGAGATTTGAAAAGAGAGAAAAGCTCAACCCACGATTCATTGGTCCATTTGAAATTCTTGACTGAGTAGAAAATGTGGCCTATAGACTCGCCTTACCTCCAATCATGTCTCGTGTTCATAACGTTTTTCACATATCTGTGCTTCGTAAATATGTGAAAGATCCAAACCACATTATTGAGTTAGAACCAGACGAGATAGTCGAAAATTTAACATACGAGGAGGTACCTGTTAAGATCTTGGATAGGAAGGAACATGTCCTACGCTTAAAGGTTATACCTCAAGTTAAAGTTTTGTGGAGGAACCATGATATCGAAGAAATGACCTGGGAGTTAGAATCGGAAATAAAAATGAGGTATCCTCACCTTTTCGACATACCAGGCACGTACGTCAATTTCGAGGACGAAATTTCATAAGGAGGGGAGGTTGCAAGACCCCAAATTTTATGAATAAGATTTAATTTTTTTATATATTATTTAAAATAGTAAGGTGTTGATTTGATAAATGTGATAAGCTATGGGTAAAATGTGCAAAGTTTACAAAGTAAGCAAGTGGTTATAAAATATTCGTTGTGTCGGGAAATATTCGTTTGGTCGAGGAATATTCTTTTTATCGAAGAATATTCGTACGACGGCGCAGTCATTGGTGGACCCCACAACGGAATGAATGTCGGATATAGAAAGCGACAGAAGTAACCTTTTTATAAAAATAACGGCAAAACTGTTACCGTTAGTACTGTTGAAATACCTGATGGTTAAAATACAGTAATACATGGTATTGCACAGTAGCACACGATATTGCACTGTATTTCGAATTATTGATTCTTACGTAGGAAGACACTTACTCAATTATTGTTACAGTAATTACTGTTCAATATTTTATATTATTGATTCAATAATTGCATAATATTTTATTGGTTCAATATTTGTTACGTTGATATCTTATATCAATAAGTGCTACTTTGCTATTTTATATTATTGATTCAATAATTGTCATTGCACATTATTTCAAATTATCAAATCAATAATTCATATTATTTGAATAATATTATTAGATAGTATTATTGGCAATGTCTAATGAAGTTCTGTCTAGGAAAGAGGTTGATTAATTGCGCGCCAGTAAGGAGAAATTCTTATCGGAAGGCCCCCTCTTTTCTGAAAACGACCTAGTTGTCAATATTGTAGTTCTGTAATATTATTTGTGAATAATTAATTTTTGATATATATGATAAGAAAATATTTATTCAATGTGGATTTAGACGGAGGAATTTTTAACATGTGACATTTGTTGAAAATTTGGTATTTTATCTTGTCCGATAAAATAATTCATTCAAATATATTATTATAATATTACATTATAGTAGTATGATGTGATTATATAATAGTATGATTTTTATAATTTGAATGGTAACATTATTATAGTAAATTCATGGTATAAAAGTTAAACGAGGTGGAAGAGTGCAAATTAAATTTGAACTCTTATGATGCAAACAATGATGTCATCGAAGCGATGAGGTAAACAAGGATGTCATTGGAGCGATGAGGTAAGCAATGATGTCATAGGATCGATGATGTCATAAATTATGGAGAAAAGACTATTTTACCCTTATTATGCCGAGCCTATAAATAAAAGCTCATTTCTTCATTATTTCTCACCAATTCACTAAAGCTATAGAGAGAGAAAGTATAGAGAGAATAAGAGAAAAAGAAGAAGAGTATTATGCTATTACACTAGTGTAGTCTCCAAATTTTTAAGGTAAGGGGTATTATTTTTTTCGTATTCATGAAGAGAGTTATTTTCTTTTAATTCTCGTAAAGATTGTTATTCCATTCTTTATTATTCTGTTGGAATAACCTGTCTACGCGGACTACCGCATGCATGGTAAAATTCTGTTGTTATTTCATTCTTTATTATTCTGTGGGAATAACCTGTCTACGCGGACTACCGCATGCCTGGTGAATAACCCTTCGTATTCATTTGTTATTAAATTGTGAAAATAATCTGTCTGAGCGGACTACCGCCTGACAGGTGAAAGTCCAATTGCAGTTTCGTATATTGTTTATTTCAGATTCCTAACTCTAAATTTACTACGGTAAGTATTGCTTCTATAATTTCTGAAATGATCAGAAATTTCTTGAGTTTTGCGCTTCATCTAGTATCATTTCACCGGAATATTGGTCTAAACTTTCTTGTGAAATTTTTATATTTTCATGTCAAGTTACTATTCACGAGTTACTATTCATAGTAAATTTTTTTATTTTTGATTGTATCCAAATTTTGAACTTCATTATTGAATTTTGCTCTACAATTGATTATTACCGAGTATTATTGAACTTGGATAAACTAAATTATGAATCCCTAATCCTTGTCCTTTATCTCACTGGATTCGTTCCTTATATTGTATTTCATCATCTTCGGTCCTAAATGGTGATATAACTGAATATTTTTGGCCTATAGTGCAAAGATGAAAGATTACTTGATGAATATCTTTGGCCTGTAGTACAAAGATGAAAGATTACTTGATGAATATCTTTGGCCTGTAGTACAAAGATGAATGATTATTTGATGAATATCTTTGGCCCGTAGTACAAAGATGAACAGGTGTTGAGATGAACATGACCAACTGGTGATACAAATGAATATCTTTGACCGTAGTGCAAAGATAAATATTGATTTGAGATATATATTGATTGATGTTACAGGAATAAAATATTGATGATGGACTTTTAAATCATAGAAGATAGTAGACTTCATTCTCTACTTAACTCTTCTAATGAATTGTTATTTCCGCTGCGAATATTGATCTAAAATTTGTTGTCCATTATATTTTATCTGATTTATTGAAGACTAACGATAATTTATTATTCATTATCTTATTCATAATATTCTTTACTAGGCTAGTTGAGCTCACCCTTTTCTTCTATTGTTCTCTTCAAGAAATGAGAATATCGTGGATACTAGACAGGGAATGGAGTGATGGTCCGAGTAAGAGTTGTAGAAGTCCTCACTATATTTTTTTTACAATAGTGTGATAATAAATGTAATGAGGACTTCTGTATTGACACTCACAGTTGTGTGGTTGTATTTTGCACGACCGTTTAATATGAAAGATTGTATTTGAATTCTGTACCATGTATTTGACGACTCAAAATGGGTTGGTATTGAACCTATTTTGGGGGCGCCACATGTTAAGATAACTCAAAAATATATTACGGAGACAAACACATTGAGCCTTATTATTATGTTATAATTTGGTTCGGATTCAGAATTTGACCCAAGTTATAATATTTGATTTAGACTTATTACGCTATAATTTGATTCGGACTTTTGAATATATTGGACCTTATAATGCTATGATTTTATTCCCACTCAAATTATTATATCTAGGCTTTTTTTCTTAGTGTTAAATTTGAGAGAAACGGAGAGGAGTATTTTTAGAGATAAAATAAAATAGAAATATGTCTTGGTAGTTTTTTTTTAAAAGAAAAATGAAAGAAAATTAAGTTTATATATTCTGTCCAAAAAATTAATAATTATAAATTTTTAAACAGAAAAGCTTTTATTTTTCTACCCTTTCTCCTTTCCCAAAACAAAAACAAAAAGGGAAAATTCTATGGCCTTAAAAAAAACTTAAAAAAAGGACATCTAAGAAGGTCCAGAACCTTCTAAACCCCTCAAGGCCCTCGCTATCCAGTTTGGTACAGTACTGAAACTAAGTGACTGAATCGAAAATGGCGGCGAAGACAATCCAAACATTCGAGGAATTTGTGGAAGTCCACGGCCTGTTACTGGCTGCCGCAGGGATTCCACAGTCGCTGCACCGCCAACTCTTCGAGAAACTGTCGATGGAGACATTCGACGGCGGTGAATACTTCCAGGTGGAGCCGGTGGACGACGGTCGACGGAGGCGTCTGATACTAACATCCTCGGACTCCATGGAAAAAGAATCCCATGTGTTCCTCGTCGACCACGCTTGGACTTTTCGTCTCTCGGATGCCCTCAAACAGGTCTCCCCTTTTAAATCCCATCTCTCATTCAAACACTCAAGATTTTGAATTTGTTTACTATCCAATACTTTTTGAAAAAAGAAAATTGAAAAATTAGAAGTAATTCTATAATTGCAGATCACAATTCTAATTTTCTGGTATGAACGGTTGAATTATAATTTTATGGTACCCATCTTAAAGTAAGTCGGTACATTTCAGGGAGTGAGCTGTTTTGGGTATTGACAGAATGCAAGAAAAAGAAAATTATTTTTTTTAAAAAATAATTGGGTACAATTGTCCATTATGTTAGTAGGTGGACTAGAACTTAGAACTCTAACTGTCAAAGTTTTAAGTTTGGGTTTTTATTCTCTTTTCATAGATTTTGCAAGTAGATATATAAGAAAAATGAAGACTTTAATACTATATTGTGTTATTTATGGTGCTAAAAACTGTTTCTATGTTTTAATTGCTAAATTGGTAAAGATTACAATTTTGATCTAACTTGAAAAGGTTTAGTGCTACTATTTTGGTGTATATAGAAGTTTCTGTAAATTGAAATCTGCTACTTTTGAGTGCTGCAGTTGCAGGAAGTTCCAGGGTTGACAGAGAGAATGGCTTCATTGATGTGTGTTGACATTGATTTAAAATCAGATTCTGAAGAGACGGATGAGAATGGAACCAAATTGGATGCTATGGAGATAGTGGAGAGAGAAGTTTCTAAAGCCAAAGATGAAGGCAATGATACTATAAGTTGGCTGGAGTTAGATGAGCTTGGCATTGATGATGATATGTTGTTGTCTCTTGATTTGCATAGTAAATTCCCTGTATGTTTTTCTTTTATTCAGTTTATGTATTTTTTTTCTTATATAGCATGGAAGCATGAGTTTCGTTGAAGACATTGATAAAAAGAATTGACATTTAAGAACTACTCCCTCCGTTCCACAAAATGAGTCCCATTTACAAAATTTGCAAACACACATCCTAATTTTTTCACTTCAACTATTCTTTTAAGGGGAAGTACTAGATTATCTCAACCATTCTATCTTGACTACATTTGTTTTAGTATTTTATTTCAGTTTTAGTAGTGTGTTGTCGAAATTGCTTAATTAACTTTATCTGTGATCGTTTTTCCCTTGTGCTCTAGAACTTACATGCACTAAGCCTGTGTGACAACAAGCTTAAGAATGCGGAAATCATTACCCAGGAAATTACCAAATTCAAACACCTTAGAGCCCTCTGGTTGAACAATAATCTTGTTCTACTAAACTGGTAAGTTATTAGTACATGGAAGATTAGATGCTGTTGCCTTTTTTGGAGTTATGTTTATTGGTTGTCGTTGAGAGAGAACTGAGCTATTATGTTTCTAGTAATGATCACATGACAGATATTATTCTTCCTGGTTGCCCAAGATTGGAAATCTACAACTCATCTTTTACTCCTAGATTCGGTGAGTGGGCATTGGGTTTTTGTGGAGGAATATACAGTAAAGACAATCCAGGATGTAGCCACCAAAGTGACAATTCCTTGAGAAGTGTGGTCTCTCTCGATCTCTCAAATAGGTGTATTCACAATCTAATTAATAAGGTTAGAACTAATCCTCTTCACTAATTTTATTTTATTTTTTAAAAAGTTTTTTTCTTGTTTTGATAAGAACTAATCCTCTTTTAAATTTCTAATTACTGTGTTCACCTTAGTTTCTCAAATTATTCTTCACTGCACATCAAACTTTTCAGAAACTGTATCTTATTATACATACGGATGCCATCCGCCTATTTTGTCGATGAATTTTTTTATTTAGTTTAGTTTCAACTGTGTTTTCTAAATGGATATCTAGTAAAATCTGAACTCAGTGCTGATTCTGTTTTGTTGCGGTTTCACTTAGGCATTTTCACCTCTTGAAATGCCTTCTCTTTCATATTTAAATCTTCGAGGAAATATACTAGATCAGAACTCAGTCAGTGATTTATTGGAGCTCATAAAAACATTTCATTGCTTGCGCGGTTTGGAGGTATCTTCAATAGAACTAGCTCTCTTATAATACATAACACACGCTCAAATTCACACCTTGTTACTGATACAAGCATTGAAACAGGTGGATATTCCAGGCCCTCTTGGAGAAAGTGCTGTAAAAATTCTCGAGTATCTTCCTCATCTCTCTCAACTAAATGGTGTCGACGCATCAAAGATCTTAGAAGCGGGAAAGTCTGTGATTGATTCAGTGCTTCAACCACGTCTGCCAAATTGGACTGCTGAGGAACCCCTTACTGATCGTGTTATCAATGCCATGTGGTTATACTTGATGACATATAGATTGGCAGATGAGGAAAAGATTGATGAAACTTCTGTATGGTATGCAATAGGCATGCTTTCTTAATATTTTTTTTGCTACTGTACTTGATATGTATTTTTGTGAGCACCAGAGACTTATTTACTGTAGCACTCAGTTTAAGTTCTTGCCTCTCATCATCTGATTTGTAGTCTAGGGTAGTCAGTGTTGGTAGAAAGAAGAAAATGAAAGCCTTCTTAAATATCCGCTATTTATAAATCAAGATATAAGTGGTTTATTTAATTATATATAAAAGATATGTGTGTCTATGGGGTGTGGGGTGGGAGGGTTACAAAGCAATAAAACCAGTGGCCTTCTTTCTTTTTGAAAATTCGAAGATGAATGAATAGATAGATGTCGTTGCTTCAATAATTGCTCATATCTAATACTGTTTCGTGTTCCTTGTAGGTATGTGATGGATGAACTAGGTTCTGCTCTACGGCATAGTGATGAGGCAAATTTTAGAGTCTCACCTTTTCTGTTCATGCCAGAGGGTAAACTAGATTCAGCTGTGAGGTTAGCACGAGTATTATTATTATTATTTTTGAATATTCCAGACTTGGTACACTAGCCATACATCTTGTATTATGATACATTTAGCTCAATAGAAAGGTAGATGCTTCAGATTTGGGTTCATTTTTGTAATGATCTCTGGTGTTTACAAAAGGCCATGCTCCAGACATGTTCTCAACATGTATTTGAGTAAAGAGAAGTTCTCTGCTTCTATACTGGTGCAACTCTTTTGTACTAGTAACTTCTTCATAGATGGACTTTTCTTGAGGTCGGTTTAACTGTAATCTGATTTTTCAGCTTTTCAATTCTTTGGCCTACCAAGATTATTCAAAGAGGTGAAGAATGCACTCGTGATTTTCTATTTGGTATTGGGGAGGAGAAGCAACGTTCTGCCAGACTGACTGCTTGGTTCCACACCCCTAAAAATTATTTTGTTAAAGTATGTCCTTTTCCTTCCATATTTTTTTTCTTCACGAAATTGAACTGCTCCTCCAACTATAACACTAAGACATTTTACTGTGTTGGAAACAAATTCCATGAATTCTGCAGGAGTATGAGAACCACAGGCAAAACTTGAAACCATCAAGTTGTGCATCTCCGACCGTAAAGTCACCCTCAACCTGTAGTCTGCTTCATAGTGATGGAAGTGCTTTACGTGTTTATACAGATATACCACAAGTAGAAGAATTTTTGACACGTCCTGAATTTGTAATCAGTACGTGTTGCTAAGTATTAGCATAGCTTTATGCAGTTGATCCCTACTTGCTGCTATATCCTAGTCCTTTTTTGATATGTTGGTGAAGTTTGCACATCTGTTAAAGTTCCCTAGTTTGATTAATTAAATATATACGTATTTAAAAGAAAAGTGATATTTTTGATTTTATTAAGAGTTTTGAAGTTAAAATTTATTGCTCGTGGCTTTATATTTTGATAAGCCATTCTATCATCTTCTAAATTAGTTTTTCTTTTATAAAATAAATTCTATTTCTAAAATACTCGTTATTTGCAGCCACTGACCCGAAGTATGCAGAAATAATATGGACGTGTATGCAGGTGGATGAAGAAATGAAGACAGCTGCAGGGCTAACTGACCAACAGTACATAAACCAATTTCCATACGAGGCTTGCCTCGTCATGAAACATCATTTGGCTGAAACAATTCAGAAGGTAAAATAGTTCAGTCACTTTGGTTTGCTAAGGGAAAAACTTGTATGACTTGCCTTATGCAAGATGTAGCTAATCTTGAATTTCTTTCCTGACAGGCTCATGGATCACCTAAATGGTTTCAGCCTACTTATAATCTTGAATTTGAGCTCACTCAATTAATTGGCGACTATTATGTGCGCGAGAGGGACGGGCTTGATAATTTATGGATCCTAAAGCCGTGGAACATGGCAAGAACCATTGATACAACTGTCATTGAGAATTTATCTGCTATCATCCGCCTCATGGAGACTGGTCCAAAAATTTGTCAGAAGTATATTGAGCACCCAGCTTTGTTCAAAGGGAAGAAGTTTGATCTTCGTTACATTGTGTTGCTTCGCAGCGTGAACCCATCGGAAGTATTCCTTTCTGATGTTTTCTGGGTACGTATTTTGGTTATCAGAACTAATAGTTGCTGAACTACTTCGTACGTGAGGATGGCTGCAGAGGAACCTATTCTTAATTTTTTTGTTGACAATTCGCTCTGCATTTTTGTATCTATGTTGAACTCTACTTTCATTTGTTCTTGCAGGTTAGACTGGCAAACAACACATATACTTTGGACAAGCACAGTCTTTATGAATACGAGACTCATTTCACTGTTATGGTAATCGTCAATCATCATTTTAATAAAATTTTCATCTGGAAGCGTGTTCTTATGTCTCATCTTTAATTGCAACTTGTGAATTGACCCCCATAATCTCTTCCATGGCCTTCAGAACTATGGGCGGAGATTGAATCACATGAACACACCAGAGTTTGTTTGGGAGTTTGAACAAGAACATCTAGGTACATGCCCCGCTCGTCTTTCATCCCAATTTGCTGGCCTTACCCTTGTATAAGTGGGATACTCGTTTCTGGATTTTGATTAGTTATTAAAGTAAATTCTCGTATGTGTTCCAGTTAATTGGTTGGATATTCATTCAAGAGTTAGACGGATGATCAAAAATGTGTTTGAGTCGGCTGCACTAGTGCATCCAGAAATGCATAATCCCATGTCTAGGGCCATGTACGGTGTGGATGTCATGCTTGATTCTAATTTCCAGCCTAAATTACTGGAGGTGTGCATGCAACTAACTATTGTAAAGTTGTTTCCTTCATTTCCAGCCTAAATTACTGGGTGGTATGAAACTCTAAAATTTGGGTAGTGAAATAATGATATGGTTTGCAACTGCAGGTGACCTACTGCCCCGACTGTAATAGAGCATGCAAGTACGACACTGAAGCCGTAGTTAAAGGAGGAGTTGAAACAGTTAAAGGTGGAGATTTCTACAATTATGTGTTCGGGTGTCTCTTTTTGAACGAGACCACCCATGTATCCCAACTGTAAGCGAGCGAGCGAACTATCAAATGAGGGATTGTAGTGCTAATGATTTAAAGTAAGCTTGGACAGAATTTTCAAATCTAATCAATCTCTTACCATAATCATTGTAATATGGCCTTGGAACAAGTTTTCCAGACAGTTTGCTGTTGTTATATTAAGGAAATAATATTTTTCAGTGCTAAAAATATCATTTCTTATATAAATGATTGGTCATTTTTAATGCAAAATCCAAGACATTTCTATACATAATAAGAAAAGGGAATTTCATGAACCGACTTATCTGTACACTGGACTATTTTTACCCATTGCGTCTTCCTGTTCCATTTATCCACCAAACAATGACAAAAAAGTAGGGAGGAAGGGAAAAAATAAAAGGAAATAATACAGTATCTAGGAACACACATGTCAAACGTATTTGTGATTAACCACATGCTGCTGCTAAGTTGGCTCCACAAATTCATGCTTCGTTTTACTTTTCAGTGTGGATATCTTCTTCTGGAGCTCCAAGTTCGACTTCCGCTCAATCTCCAATGCTCGTTCAATCTATATATCATGCACCAGATACAGCAGTGAGTCTAAAGTGAATAGAGTATGTTCAAGGTATCAAGCACAAGTTAGAGAAGCAAATGGCATTATACCTTTGCTGCTCGAGTACTCCATTCTCCTAATATGGCTCTCAGCCTTTCATTCTCCTCAACATACTGTCAAGACATTAACACCATAAATTTTAACTAGTCAAGACACAAATATACTCGATCGAGCAAATCTTGAGGTTGGAAATTTATTGAATTGCGTAAAGAGTGTTTTTGCCTTCTACGAAGAAGTATACGCTCTTGGTTAATTTAATTTCTCCCACAGACAATACCATATGGGATGATCATATTAAAAAAGTGCATCCAGATTTTATAAGCTGCACAGAGTTACCGGAGATTCTTACTAGCCTACCGAGCGAACTGCGTAGTGATACTTGTGTACTTCTTCAATGCAAAAGACAACAGAAAAGAACTACGATTTTAAAAAAGAAAACACAATGCAACATACAAATTACATGCATCAGACAGACACAATAAGGAACATACCTGGTTGTTGGTAGAGCGAAAACGCTGGATCTCTGAGTCCCTCTCAGCAATCAGAGATCGAGCTAGGCTTAGCTCAGATTGCGATTGGTTCATCTGAAACATGAGATGATTCAGTATACAATACAGAAATTAATATCATCACACTACAATACTAAAGTACATACATGAGATTACCCCAAATATTATCATAGGTATTGTCAGAAAAAAATTAGTTTGAAACTTAAATAAGCACATGAAGTGGGGGATCAAGCACTAACACTTTCTATGTTCAAGTGTAACCAAATTCATAACACCCTCTTAACATAATCACCAGTAGCAAATAGGTAATGATCCCATCAGTATACCAACATAAGTATGCAACACACTCTAGAACCCCACAACTAAGAAGCATAAACTGAAATCTAGTGTGAGGAGCAGGACAAGAAAATATAAGGCAAAGGATAATCATCATAATTGAAGAACATATTAAAAAGATAGCAATCAAAATTAGGAAGGTAACAGCATTAATTTGATTGTCTACTAATTGTTCATCGGGCAGATATCCAAAGTATACCTCAGCTGAAAGTGTTCTTAATTCTTGATCACGAGCTGCTAATAGATGAGCAAGATCAACCTGCACAAGGGAAAATTGAAACATACATTGAAGTTCATTTATTACACCTCTACGCTTAAGACATCATTGTAAGGTTCACCAAATGAAGACAACATAATATTAACTTGGAGACATTTTTATCTCTAGGTTTTGGTCCTCCAAAAGAAACCAAGAGAACAAGAAAAGGGATGAGGCACCTCCATCAAGCCAACAAATGGAAAGAAAGCAAGTGTTGTGTAGCTTAAAGTCAATTTCCCTCCATCTCAAAGACTCCTTGATCATAAGCACCACAAAATATTCTACTTCACCTTTATGATGAACATAATGTTCAAGACAGACAGTAAGAGGGAAAGGGAGCAGGGGAAACTTGATCTCAAACATATACATCTAAGATTTGCTGAGGAAGAAGGTGTGCCTGAGCTAATTTAAGGATAGATTTCAGGGTCCATGACAAGGACGTATTATGGCTCAAGTACAGTGTAGCATACTTCCGAAAAACTTCCACTTCCAAGAGCAAAGATATAAAAAGAACAAAAAAAGCTCAATCGCATACTTAGCTAACCCAAGATCAACAATATAAATTGAAACATGTTAGTGTAAAATTCAAATACCAGGTCAAGAATTATCAATACCTGAGGTGTGCTCCCGTCACTAGTCTTTTCATATTTGCTTAAGCATTCTTGCAATCGGAGAATCTACAAGTAAATCACAATGAAATTCAGCCACAAAGAGTATATACTTATGCAACAAACGTGCACACCAAGTCACTAACATATCCAAAGATGGAGCTCAACCATGCATGTCCCCCAAGCAGAGCTACAAAAGATACCCACATTCACTAAGAATACCTTTTTAAAGATAAATTCACTAATCAATGGATTGATTACACAATTTTATATATCAGTCTTCAGTAATCAATGGATTGATTACGCAATGTGAAGAGAATAATTGAAATAGTTTCCTCATTTCTGTGACCAATTAAATAGGAACCATTTCCAGAGAAAGCATGTGCCGACAGAATGCAAAGAAGCCACTACATTGACAAATTTTCCAATTCTCATATACCTCCTCACTCAGAAAGTGAAGGTTTTCTCGCTGATATTGCAACAAAACCATTTGCTGATCAGAGAGTCGACCACCATCATGATACCTGTCATACAAGAAACACTCACTATTTACTAACAAATATAACAGTTCATTTTGAGAGAATATTACATAAATTATTTACATCATCGTAAAATCCATCCTATATGTCCAATGGGAATTTCACCCTATATGTGTACCATGGAGTCTAACTTGTCAGAGTCCAATTACTACAGATTACTTCATATTATTTCTCAAACTTTTATGAGCTTTTTTCCAAAGTAAATCCTAGATCCATCCTTGCTTCAAAGTACAAAATATAAATGATGTGAAATAACTTTACAAATATATACACACACACACACACATAAGAAAATGAAATACTTGAGACACATTAACACTACTAAGTACTAACCAAGTGACAAAAGAGCTCTTGAGCTAAATAAGTTTATATGATAGTGTCGTGTGTATACAAAGTGCATTGCCTTAACTAATTGCTCTAACTTTTAATTTTTTATCTGCTCGTACCCAAGCTTTTTACAACAGTTGAGGTATGAAAGCAATTATATGTATGCTGATCATGACAACATCTCATCAAATTTATTATTATAATTGTATCTTATTCTAGTTGTTTTTATCAAGAAACACAAATAAATACATAGTGTTATGATAGTTATAGAATCTCATTAATTCTTAATTGCACTTTATAATTGTGGATTTTTCTTCGGCTTTTTTTATATGCAATTTTGGCTCCACGTATGGGGATCGAACCAGTGACCTAAGGCTAGATAGATATCACTACCTCAACCCTTCCAAAGAACTTGATGGTTGAAGTGGAGAATACAATGACTTTAAGACATCAGGTTGAGATTCCAACGAATTATACTGGTGCACATAACCTGCAAGCACCAACGAAATTAACAAGCAATAATGAAAAAGAACAAGCATAACTCGAGTTAATTTCCAGTAAAAGATATCTCACTGCTTTACAAGACCAAAATATCAAATTACTTTTCTCCGCTACTGCTAGTCACCCCTTCCCCACCAGGCAACCAGTAATCTCAACATTATCATTACAGAAGCAGGAAATTTTAATGTATAATAACTTTTTAATGTTAGTCTCGACTAGTTTGGGTTGAAATTTTCGTTCTCCTTACTAAAAGTGATCTTTAATGTAGAATCAACTGTCCTTTCATGTAGTCCGTATAATTGATACGTGCATACACCATCCATAGCTTTTATCACGAGTGCCAAAAACACTCATCCAACATCAGACTATATAAGTTATAGGAAATAAGATGTTAATTTGATAACGCAAAAACATAAGTGCAGGAAGAGTAACCACCCCCAAGATCAGTTCTAACCATCCAAATGTGGCCTAATAGGGTTCACTTAGTAGCATTGCACATGAAAGTCCACCAAGAAGGTGAGCTGTATGGACTATTAACATCTGAAGATGCCTAACAGAGATGATGATAGAAGCTAAGCTATTCTAGCAATACTAAGTAAAATGACCTAGAAACTTCAAGCAATACTAAGTAACATGACTAAGAAGTCATAACAAGCCTACTTTCGGTGACCTCTGCAAGATGAAAATTATCAACTTCTAAATCTTTTTTAACAGACCAAAGATCGGACAAACTAAACATCAATCAATATCAAGTAACCGAAAAAATGTATAGAGTACTGAGGACCTATAATGATGATATATTGTCAAAGCAATCATAACCAACAAAAACTGCAGCCTTGGAAGAAACATAATTCCCTAACTTTAGGAGATGTAGCAAGAAATTTGGAAAGGATTAACGGCCAATTCGCTGGTTCAAACTCCTAGACTTATTATTGGTTCTTATGGTTTCTAACGTTTTCTATTTCTGCATACCTGGAACAGTTCTGAGAATCACTCTTTTATTACTTTTATTCTAATGAACAACAACACACTTCCTACTTGCAATTTTGTTCAACCCACCTCCTCCAAGAACCATTGCGATCACCCACTACCGAAGTGATTTGAGGAATATTAATATTTTATAAACCAAAATTCATGGATTGAGAATCACTACAACAACCTTCAAATTATCTGTACAAGATACAACCAACCAATTATTTCGAGTAATGTAACAAATTACAGCGGTCTAACAATATTTTGGAAAATCGCAATCATTTCATGTGCCACATGTTCCAGAGGTCACTTCTATAATATTATGGTGCCAATAAACAAGTACCAGGTACTGAAACTTTTTGGTGCTATAATAATAATAATAGTTCAGAACTTAAATTAACGAGTGCTTGCATAAAAGTGAAAACGTTAAGCATAAGTTTTGTTAATTCAGCACTAAAGATTAGTATCGAATTAACAAACATTAAAATTTTGAGTTAGAACTTTAAAGTTTGCAGGGGTGTTGCTAAAAACTTAAGTAATAACAGTAATTTTGTTTGTTCAAATCAAAGCGCACAATACGTTCTAAACTATGTTGACCATTGAGCATTAATTCGGTCTCTAACTCAGTTTTTGAAGGTTC
Organism: Panax stipuleanatus; assembly: GCA_020205555.1. Taxonomy (NCBI): domain Eukaryota; kingdom Viridiplantae; phylum Streptophyta; class Magnoliopsida; order Apiales; family Araliaceae; genus Panax; species Panax stipuleanatus. Next base: position 158,149,871 of record CM035115.1, on the reverse strand, counting down.
GGTACAACGGTAACAACAATACTTAAACAGAATAAAAACATATTAAAAGAAATGAAGGAAACACAAAAAAAGTTCAAATTGCTGAAGGCCCAACAAGAGATGTTTACTGCTCCACTCCTTAGTACAAGGAAAAAAAAAAGGTTGCTTCAGTGATTCAATCAGGGCTAAAGTAGTTCTTTTTCAGATTAAATATAGTTATTAGACCCAAAGAAGAGAGCAGTGAAAGGATAAGGAGTCCTCCAAAGAATAAAATAAACTAAAATAAAACCCTCAGAAGGGATGCTCGTCGTACCTATAAAAATCAGAGATGATAATTCCCAGAAAATCGGAATCCCAAGGGTAGAAACCTAAACAGAGGCTAGAAAGGTCAGAGTCTCCCAAAATAGATCAAAATGCATAAAATTGTCACTGAAACCCCCTGTGATCCTCTCCATCTATATGCCACAGAAGATCTCAAAGCACCTAAGCCGCCATAAAATATCTGCCCTGACCTCCAAAAACATACCATTCTTGTTGCCTCCTTTTCCTTTCCTTCTCCATAGGTTGACTTGGCTCTCTACCTTATAAGCTTTCTAGTTCCAACCTCTCCAAGGGTCAAGGCAAAACCAGCTGAACGACGGGCATTTGAAACCTGTTAGAGGCCTCAAATTATGTGCAAGTGTAACACCTTTCTGCTCTCTTTTCTAAACCCTGCCTACACTCACATCTAACATGCACAAACAAATACTGAATAGAAGGTGACCATCACATTTTATAAATAATCGTAAGTCATTCATAACAACACATTGCACAATGAAACACTTCTTTTTTCCAAGGTAGACATGTTTACTCACAGATGTAGACACTCATAAAAAAGCCAGCACAGATTACTTCAATAAGCATAATGATCCTGCAAAGTTGACATGAGAGCAAGGAGTCTCAGCAAAAGCAAAAATCAAGATCAATCATGAACTACTCAATGTAGAAAATACAGACTCGCATAATTTCAAATTTATAATACCTAGCAAGAAGAACTAAACATTGTAGAAAGATAAACCAAAAATCATCTATCCACCTTCACTAAATCCAAAAGGGCCAATGCAACTCCGAAAAATGCCAATGGATAAGCTTGGATGTTAGTTGTCTATCCTTCAATATCAATATGCGCCATAGCAATGCCAGGTCGAACAAGACAACAAAGATATTGAAAAACTATTCATCCAATCCAATGAAATAAAGATTATATACATTGTTGATGTTGACTCTCCAATAACTTAATTTTTTTTTGCAATTGTGACTTATATTATTATACCTCTTCGTTTTACAAGGTCTTCCCATTTGCATTTGCTTTCCCTTGTTATGATGTTAGTTCAATTGCATTCCTGATTCTTTGCGCATTATGATGACAGTGACTTATCTCTCCACAACTCGACGTGCGAGTTGGGGATCCTATGCGGACTGTCAAAGCCCATTCTCTAAAGCTTAAGATTTTAGAGGAATTAGTAACTGAAGTACTGGAAAAAAACTAGCAGTTAATGCATTAATGATAACACATTATGATTAAATATGTATATTGTTAGCCATATTCCCTTTTATTTCATAGTATAAGAAGTGTCACAAGCATCCACTACAACTGCAACAAAATGCACATTCTGCACGACCCTAATGTTGCAATCCATATAGCAGCAGTTGAAAAGTAGTATAGAAGTACAAGTGTCTTCATGCTGCCTGTCTTCCTCCATCACTGCCTTACATGAATTCATTTGAAAGGAGGAACAGCTTTAAAAACAAATGAACTAAGTCTAATATCAACCCAAGGCTTTAAAAAATGAAGAAGAAGAAAATGATTATTTAGTACTACTTGCTAGTCCTTGAGGAACAATGGAATGTGCTATAAATAGTTACAACTCTTGGCCTCGGGGTATCATTTACTATGCGACTTTAAAGTCTGACTGCACAGAAGTACTCAAAATATTATAAGAGAATAAAAAGAAAATGACAAAAACTAACCAATGCTTTTTGTAAGTGTCACACAAATCCATAACAAATGCAACTAAATGAACAATCTGCATGAATCTAATGTTGCAAGCCATATAGCAGCATTATAGAAGTACAAGTTTCTGCTGCTGCCTTAACCTGAATTGTATCATTGATGTAAAAGGAAGAACATATTAAAAAACAAATGTAATATTACAGTGCATCAGAGAATTTTAAAATTATATTTGATAAAAGAAGTTAAAAACCTAAACATTGTACTTCTAATTCCCAATTTTCAAAAATGATGATCATATTCTACATTTATCTATATCAATGATCTATAATGTGCCTTAATTATTCACACATGCATCAAACAATATTAAATATCATTAATAAGACAACCAGAATCGTTTGTCTTACATCATATTGCATCAGGAAACAGTAAACAAAAAATTGAATACACATGAACGCAACAAAGATGATCTTGAAGACCATACTATAAAGTAAATATCAAGGGCATAGAGTCACATCCTTAGAAATTTCCATAACCCAATAATCCAAATAATTACATGCTCAGCAATTACCTGAGCAACATAGGGATGGAAAGAATACCGATATGTGGTTTCCAAACCATGACAAGTAACATTGCAGCAGTTCCTGGCATAAAACCAACTTAGTTGAAATTGGTACTACTAGAAAGAAGAAAGAATATCATAAATATATTTGAAAATTAGAGAGAATATATACATAAGCATAATATTATGGAGAATATAATAATTTTTTCGCAACCTTTTACGGGCTGGATTACCATATAACTCCAGCTTTCACCATAAAATAACAAGCTTTGGTGTCATTTCAACCGTTTTAGAGAGATATATTTATCTTTTGCTTTGTTGCGAGATAAGGTATTTTTCTTTGCTTCTTTATGAGTTTCTGCCATGGGTGGCTTTAGGGTAATTTATGTTTCTAATCTTTGCAGGCCTTGGAGAACTGCCCTCTTCTGATTTTTTTTCCTCTTCTTTTGTGATGGGTGAACTACTGTTCCCATATGTTTGTACTCTCTCTTTTCATCCAATATTTCTTCATTTATCAATATATATAACCCCATTCATAGAAAGCCAAGGTGAGAGTTTTGTCATGTTGGTAATCTAAGAAACACATAACACGAGTGAACTACTCTATAAAGCTTGTTTAATAGACAGTACACAACTGAATATTTTATCCATAAAACTAAAGTATCTTTTTGCTCCAGAAATAATTGTAGATTTGTAGTATGATTAGATCAACAACTGCAAACAATTCATATGGGTACAAAGCAAGATCGATATTCTTACATACCATAAGAAGTTGATGCAAATGGTAGGCGAACTATACGCTTCAACTTCTGGCTGAATATATAGTAACCCTACAAATCAGTGCAAATGTCATGATTATAAATTAATCAATCTAAAATAACGAAAGTCGAGGGTTTGAGGTACAAAAGGCTGTATAGAAGACCACAAATGGTTTTGGCAATAAAGTACTCCCTTTGTCCCATTAAACAGCATGCTTCACTTTTTTCTTTTTCTTTTTTTCTTTTATTTTTTTTTTGGGGGGGGAGCAGTTTAAGGGGCTGTTTGATAAGGTCTGTATGGGACTGAATGACCTTACAACAGACCGAATAAGCCATTTGATAAAGAAAAGTGAAGTTCTTAATCGGTCTGGATTGATCTGACCGATAAAGTAAAAATTTCCTAATTGACTCGGTAAGCACTTTATCTAAATGACTTCTTAACTTTAATACCCTTCCACAATACACAAAATTAGTTTTAATAACCTTTCAACAACTGATACCTTCATGTGGCGATCGCAACAAAGAATACGGATGAAGAATTTGATTGACAACAAAAAGTGGAGGTGGAGATGGAGAGGCAAGACATGGAAGCGATGGAAGAGAGAAAAGAACGGAAGAAGACTAATTACTTGAGCTCTCAACAACTACGAGCTAATTAAAGATGAAGAATTTTACCAATTCATAACGGATTTGGTCATCTATATAAATATATATATATATATATATCATCGTATGAGAATGGACTTCTTCTCTAAGAGTGTTGTCTACTCATATACCTTTATGTATATAATTAATATTTAATATTATTTGGCAATTAGTGGAGTTCCCATTTACTCACCATCCAAATACTAATTCATATTATGTTTTTGTTTTTGTTTTTTTTGTTTATATATATATATATATATTAATGATTGCTCAGTAGTTTATGCAACTGTTTTTAGATAAGATCATATATTTATAATTATAAAATAATTTTATTTTAACCATTCAGAAGGTTAAAATAGAAAATGAACTTATTCAGATATTTCAAAAAGATTCAAAATTGAATTTTATATTTAGCAACGAAGAGAGTATTTATATATTAATATTGTAGTAAACTTATTTTTTAGTACGTTCATACTTATATACTTTTTCAGCATAGTTTAGAACGTTACAATAGTAAAAAACTATTATTCAGATATTTCAGACATATCAACTATCAAACAACTTTTTTCATTCAGTATTCAAAATTATACTATATTCAACTCATTTAGATTACTTAAACATTCAGAACTTTATCATTCAGTTTTATCAAACAAACCCTAAGATCAAATGGCTTACAGGGGTTCCTAATAAGGCAGATGACATACTGAGAAGGTCCCGGATTGAATCAAAAACGAAGATGTCCCAAAAACAAAACTCTAAAAGCCAAAGTTTTATAAACCTTCCTTGTTGATAACAAACTGAATCAATTTTAGGTTATAAAAACATCACATTAAAAGCACAGTGCATAATTATCATTGTGTGAACTCGATAAGCCAATTTCAAGTATTCTAGAACCAAAAAGACCAAGCAAGCTATCTACCCACTATTGACACCTACCATGAAAATACTTATAAAAATGAAACTCTCATGTGCTCAAATTTTAAACGTGGCAGATTTCTCATATACAAAAAAAATACAGGTATTTACTTTTGTAATAGGATGCCAGAGTTAGAAAGTGAAGTGTACATAGATATTCTTTGTAAAATAAAAAGCAAGCAAATGAACAATAACTGCAAAGTTGATAAGAAATAATAAAATGTTAAACCTGTAATCTTATTTTCTGGACTTGGTAAACCAGATATTGCTGAAAGATTCCTGCAAATATAGTGAAAAACAGAATTTCTAAACAGAAGCAAATTAATCAAAAAAAAATTGTGCTAGGTTGATGACTATTATAGTACAGATTATAGTACATAAGTTAACTTGAGAGATAAACTTAACATATAAGCAAACAACCCAAAGATTAAAACATAAAATCCATAAAATGTAAAATCTTGAAAGAGCACCTGTGACAATCAAAAGTGCAACATCACAACTGCAAACCAATGGTAAAATAAACTCTTGTATACGAAGAAAAATCCATGGAGCACCCACAGCCAAAGTAGCATAACCTGCCTAGAATTGAAGAAAACAAGTTTACTGACAAATAAGCATTAGTTAAAAAATAGAAATCATAACTTATCTTAAGAACCCAGGGAAAGGCCCACAAGAATGAAGAAACTGTACTTGCCAATAAAAGGCAGTAGAATATACTCCCAACGATGCTAGTAGGCTTCCGATGACCAAATAAAGGTGCCTCATGCAGTATATCAAGGAACCTGTGGAAGTGTTTGATCAACATTAGAGACCTAAGCCCTAATTCATGTGGACCTAACAGAGAAGAAATTACTATCTGATGCTAAGAAACATAACTGGCTTGATGTAGACAAAGAATTCCATCTTTAGAGAACATATACCTTTTTAAACCCCATGTTACATAATTGAGCTGTGGAAGTGGAAAATGCCACTTCTCAACCACAATTAGATAGAGTTTACGAGTTACTACTGAAAATATAGCAAGAAGGAAAAAATATGGACCACAATAAATCGGTGACATTATATTTGTGCTAATCATGTATTAGATGGGATTTCGATTTTTCTACAAAAAAAGTTGCAAAGGAAGATTGTAAGTTCATATGGCTTTTTAGTTACGATTGTAATCCCTCAAATTTCAAGATCAAGCCATTTGGTCAGCTTTCAGCTCCTCTTAGCACTCTGAATTGGTGTGACAAACACTAACATTACCCCCTCATTTTATATATATTCTCTTTATTACGAGGGAGAAAAACTGATGTCATACTTTACTCTTCCATGTTTGTTACCAAAAATTCACTCTTAGCATTCTATTTTTCAAATGAAGATATACTCAAAAAGTTGCATAAAAATTACTTTTCCCAATTATGTAGTATCACTTTTAACAGTAAGTTTAGCAATCTCCGTCAAAGTATTTGGATTAAATCAAATATGTCACAGCAATATCACAGTGGGGTAGATGCAGTAAAGATGTATTCATACCCTATATTTCAGCTACTGCTTCGCAAAACTGAAAATACACAAGCTAGAACCCGGGAAAAATGATTGAATTACAGAAAAACGGCAATGGAACAAGGCTAATACTGAACAAATACGAAGTCTAGAAAATCTGGAGGACAAATGAGCATATGAATTATACATTCGAACATATAATTGCATACATATACGGAGAGTAAAGAGTGAATATAGACAGAGAGCTTACATATTGCTTTCTTCAGGAGTTATGGAAGTGGAAGAAGCGTGCCTATCACCTAAAATCATCTTCTTCTTCTTCAATTTCTAGGGTTTTGTCGGTTCCCTAATTTTCAAATGGATTCAGATCATTCGTCCCGCATAAATTCGATCAAATATAGAGTAAACAAAGATCATTTGGAGTTTATTTAATAAACGTGAAACGTAATGAACCGAGCTTTTGTGCGTTTCGTAACGCGAGTACTCGGCTTGGCTGCAGTTTTAGCTCAAGTCTGCGAGCAAGTCTACAATTATGAAACTTTGGGTAGTTTAGCTGTTATGGGTCCATAGTGGCTACCCCTGAGCCCGACTCAATTAGTTTAGTTGGTAAGCTGGGTCCAGTGGAACGAGCTCGGTGCTCTTCAATTAAAATCTCGACTTTCTTAAACTTTTAAATCAATTACTATATATATATATATCTCAAAAATTTCAATGCAAAAACCAAGATTTAAATATATATCTATCTAATCTATCTATATTATAAAAGATTAAAAGTCTTTATGGAAAGTTTGATGTAACTGTGTCATTTTTTATTTTTCTCATTAGATCCTACAATTTTAATTATATTTTTTTTATATTATATTTTTTTTATCTTTCTATTTAGTCCTCTAAAATTTATGAAATTTATATTTTATCTTACTCCCTCCGTTCTTAAAAGATTATTGTTTTAGAAGAAAAAATTTGTTCTAAAATGTTTGTCGTTTACAACTTCCTAGAAGAATAAATTATTTACTTTTCTATATTACTCTTATCTTCTCTCATTGTTCCAATAAATTCTCTCCATTGTATTAATAGTTTTTAATTTCCCATAAAGGGATAGTGATAGAATTTCAAATAAATTTTATTAGTATTAAATAACTTTCTTAATTCATGTGTCAAAATCTTAAACAATAATATTTTAAGAACGAAAAAATAGTACATAATTTACCCACGCAATGTAACGCGTGTGCCACCGAATTCTAGTATTATTAATTTATCCATCTCTTGGAAAAATGCATACCCTTAAAATGTGTGTATTTAAGTTTTGAGAGCCAATAAACAAACAGGGACAATATTGGGCAAATCAAAAGAGAACCACAAAGCCAAATCTAAGGCCCAGCAATAGAATATCCAATCTAAGCCCAATAAAATTATTGGGCCAATAGTTGATGCAGACTCCAGTGACGAATTGTGCCGATGCGGGGGTGACTAGTGGTGTTTGATTGTATCTTAATATATTTTAACTGTTTATTTTTTAATGACTCTTAAGAGCTCACATATTTGTATTAAGACTGAATAGTTAAGATATAAATATGTCTAAACTATTCAGACCTCTTAATACAAAAATGTGGGATGTTAAAATGCATTAAAAAGTGAACTCTTAAGATGCATTAAGATGCAATCAAACACCAATTTTTTTGGGTAAAAAACTAAGAATAAATCTCAAAGCAAGTGATGTTACTTTACTAACAGAATGACAAGTGATGTTAGTAAAAGTAATAAATATTCTTTTTCCGAAAACAAATTATTATGCTCTTTATATTTTATACTAATCCCTAACTCCAAAAAATGTGACAAACACTATCATTTTATTATCAGAAAAAAATAAAAATATACTTATTTTGTTATAAGGAAAATATTTTTCCCATCAAGTGGTCTTTGATCGAGTGATATGACCCGACCTATGTTTATTATGAGGTTAGAATTGTGGGAGTGTTTCAAACTAACGATATATATATTTTCTGTCTCGCGAGAATCTATAATTATTACAGAAGTGTGTATTGGATAAATCACTAGACGCATGTCGTATTACATTTTTACCCTTTTTCTTTTGAACGCGGGAAATAGAGAAAGGGTAGTTTGTAAGTGGACGACAAAACCAAAAACGACAGCCTAGCACCGATGGCCGATGGCCGATGGCCGATGGCTGATGGAGTGATGGTGAGGCGCCGCACATATATCTCAAGAATTTGGACATACAAATATCATGAGTCATGGTCACGCGCGCTTGCCGCATATATTGTGACTGTTAGCTAGCTAGTACAGCTAAGACGGCATGGCATAATGGCATGGATAATTTGGTCAGCAAATTAGCTAAGTAAGGTTTATCATGTCGAGATTAATTAATTATATTTTGCTCTCTGTATTCAAACCATAACGTATTAAATTTTAAAATAATATTAAATTGTTCTTCGCTCTCTCACTCCGCTCCATACATTCTTGAAGTATTGGCATACATTCTTGAAGAACATAAAATTAAGGAATATCATGTCGAGATTTATTTACCAATAAATTATATTTTGCTCCCTCTATTCAAATCACAACATATTAAATTTTAAAATAATATTAAATTGTTGTATGCATGGGGGGGGTGCTGTGATCGGTGAAAGTTCTGCAGCACTAGCGTGGGGCGCGCTGGACACGGACAAGAGATTTTAATGGTTCGGTATTACAAGGATATTATGAGTATTTAGGTTAAAATGTGATTTAGGGTTGGATTAGGAATAACAGTTATATATACTCTCTATTGTAAAATCCTATGTAATCAAGTGAATAATAAAATAGAATACCGTTCCCGTAGACGTATCCAAATTGGAGAACTACGTAAATTTATGTGTTAATTCTTTATTGTCATATACATGTGTGTAATCTAATTCTAACTATATATAATATGGTGATATCTTTCAATCACTTGCACTCATGTGTATAGGCAAACTCCACTTTTGTATTACATTAAAAATTAAGGTCTCTCTAAGATTTTATATATATTATCACATTCCACACATGGTATTACAAGCATATAATATGGTGAAATGTTTCGATCACTTGCAGTCATGTGTATCCGCAAACACCACTTTTGTATTACATTAAAAAATACAATAATTCTATGGGCACATTTTTTTTAGTGACATTCTAGTGACATTATTATTTTATTTTATTTTTTTTGGTTTTTTTTTAGAGTACCTCCCAAAAAATGTATAATATTTATTCAAATTGAAATTTTTATAAAAAACAGTGTTTTAGGTGTAATTTGGATACATACAAGAAACAGATCCTGTACAGTCGGTAAAATACTGTTTTTTGTATGTATCCAAATTACACCTAAAACACTGTTTTCTGTAAAAATTCCAGTTGGAATAAATACTATACATTTTTGGGATGTACTCTAAAAAAAACCAAAAAAAAAAAACAATGTCACTAGAATGTCACTACAAAAATGTCCCCCTAGAAGGACTCTAAAAAATAAGGTCTCTGTAAATGCGCCAACAGGATGTAGAGTGATACTAAACAATAGTCTCATCTACAATATTTTACAAATATTAAAGATTTTTTTCATATTATTTTAAAAAAAATTATTTAATTTTGTAATTATAACATGATAATAAAATTTTGGTGATTATTTTAAGGATATTGTGTCGTAAACTCAACTCAACTAATGTTATTTATCCTAAAATAGTTGGGGTAGGGTGCAAATAAAAAAAATAGTTGAAAAAAAAACAGAAGTTGAGATTTTTATATCAAATGTAATATTTTTATTTTACATGGTTCTCTTTAATGAATGACGCTTACATTCATGTGAGAGATATCATGCGAAAATATTATATTTTTCTGTGAGAATATCAATATCCTAAAAAAAAGTTGATAAATGAGAATTTTTTTGGTGGAAGACAAGGCAGTATAGGTTTAACCTTCGATCACTTCGTAATTTTTCTTCATTTTAAATCAAAGTAATAATAACATACAAACAAAAAAGTTAATACATACAAATTTTAAAAAATGACAATTTCAAGCCTATATCTTCCCTCTTGTCTCTCTTCAAGTAAGATTATAAAAATAGATAGATAAATTTTGACATTTTGTACGTAAGAGCTAGTTTCTTTTATCTTTTGTTTGCTAGAATACCAATAAAAAAAAAAGAGAGGAAAGAAAGCCCGTATATTTATATATTTTCCAAATCTAGGTGCATGAAACACTACACCAGATTTTAGGTCTAAGCCATTTTCTTGTCCTGGCCGGTTGGCAAAATTGTAAATAACTAGCCAGACATATGAGCTCTTCTATGCTGACATGAGAATTGAATATAATTTTGACTATTTGTATTTCGACCCCAATTATGCATAGAGTTTTTCTTGACATATTAATTTGAAGAGGAGTTATTTGTGTTGCTTATCAAGACTAATTCAACAGTAGTACTCCATAATTAACCAAGTATTCTACTAGAAAATGACCATTGGGCATTGACCCATCCACTTAAAAGTCTAAACACCTTTCTAAGACTTAAAATGTGCATCTGTCAACACGTACAATAGCTGTTTCCGGCGTACATTCTTGAAGAACATAAAATTAATAAACATTTTAATTTCTACTACTGGCCTAACAAAATTACACACAGACTCATATTTGTCTACATTAGTCCCACATAAAAAAAAAAGTCCACATTTTAATTTGAAGCTAGCTAATCGGTGAAGATCTTCAACCCTGATACGTATATATGGTGCCTCATATTCTTGAGCAGTTGAACAGAAACACACACATTTATATTATATTTATTAGTCACCTGACACACGTACACTCCATATGTGAAAAAAAATATATATCTATTTTTAAAAATAGGAATGACAATTTATCCCGTCTCCGTGGTGATTTTCATCCCGAATGGATTATATAATTAAAATATATGTTCTTGCGTGTGCATATTGTTATTATTTGATTTTTCTTAATTGTCATGTATGTGCTAAAATATGATTAATTTTCATGTATGTATTTTTGTAAACATAATTAAAATTGAATTTTTTTATTTAAAAAATTCACAAAATATTAATCTCCGTGGTAATATAAATTTTTCGTGGGGATTTGAATTTGCCGTTGGAATGGAGACGATTATTAAGTTTTAATTTAAGTGGAGTATGTGATGAATATGAATTTTTTTTATAAGACACGGGATATTATTGGAGTTCCTCCTTGGGGGAATTGCCAATATTTCTTTTATTTATATATTTGAATGTCTTAATCTATTATAATAATTATCTTTATTTAAAGGAAAAAGGTTTAGACAATAAAAGAAATAATTTACTGTTTTCAATATTCATCACAAACAACTATTGAATATATCTTTATAACCTGTTATCCATAAAAATCAAACTCTCCCTCCCTATATTTAAATAATTGAGTAAATCAACAATGTGGAAGAGTACCAAGGTTTGATTACAATTTAATTTATAACTAAGTACTATCATATTAGACAACGTTTTGAAACCTAGGTAGCTGTAAATTGTAATCATTGCATGTCAATTATTTATTTTGTTTTTATAGTCAATAATCAACATAGCTAAAAGAGTTTCAAAATTTTGATTTTTTTCAGAGGTTTGGTAAATATCCATTGAGATGATAAGGTTGTTAGGGTTTGATTTATTTGTTTATCTATTTTTTGACATTTATAAGCAAACTGCTGCATGCATTCTAAATAAATACAATACTAATGAAAGATAATTTAATCTTAAATAATTCTCCAAAAGTTATTAATTTAATTAACCTCTGAAATAATCTGTTACTTTGAAATACATCTTTAGGGTTAAGTATTTGATATGATAGTGGGAGATGGTATTTTTCACAGCTGGTGGCCAACTTTGGTATAATTTACTCAAACAAATAAATAAATAAAAATAAAGATGTAGCATGCAGCATGCCATAATTAAAAGAGTCAACATATTTTAATTTTGTTTTAAGTTTTGATTGTCGTGTAAATTTTGGGAAAATTATATTTAATTCGGCATTTATAGACGATCAACTATTAAATTTTTGAAGTTATTAATATTATGCTTACTTATTTTGAAGTTTATTGTGCTTTGTGTGTGACTTTTCTTTCCTATTCGGAAAGGGGGTGTTACAATAACGGACAATTGTTGAATCTTAATTCAAGTTATTTTATTTGAGATGTTTTAACTAATTATGATCTTCTGTTTTTAAATTGACTGATCGTCCCACCTGAGATCTCATATCTTCTTAGGTCTACCAATTGGACGGTTCATGATTAAGATTATTGTTTAATTAATACATTATATTATCAAATAGAAATTGTCCCATAATTAATCCCCTAATTATTTTATGTTTTATTTATTTTATTGTTTTGCTTAACACGCCATTATAAATATCCATGAGTCTAAGATCATTCTAGAACATATACTACTACTACATCAGTTAGTTGAAAGCAAACATCTACCTACCACCTTCATTATTTGTGGAAATTGCCCTCTGACCAAATCACTAAGTTAACCTTCATTATATATATATATATATATATATATATATATATATATATATGATCCAATTTTTAATTGAAAACTAATGATAGAAGATAAATTCATATTGCAAAACTAATTTTTTTACCGAGTAGACACGTTGTTTGTGACTTGTGAGTGAATGCATGTGATTAGTCTCCTAGAAATGGTAAAATAAAACTTGAACATAATAATGTGTCACATTTTTAAATACTGAAATACAACTTCAACCATTTTGTAGTAGGGCTATTTGCACAAATTAATATGATTAAAAGGATATGAAAAATAATTTATATATCGATTCATTTTATGTCAAATTTCAATTATGCCTAATATGGATAGTTTGTGGTACTCTCGTATAAATAATTTCATATATTAATATGTATTTTTTATATCCCATACATGCATGTAGGCCGATATTTAATATCATCCATACTAAAAAATATATTATAATCATTTTATGTTAGAATATATATTTCATTGACATACATTAAACCTATGGCAAAATCCTTTATACCCTAATGTTCCATATTTAAATACTTTATTCATTCTAAAACATATAATATTCATGTTTGTCTTTTGAATTAGTCCGTTTAAACATTTTCAATCTCAAAATTATTATTAATTATTTATCTATAAATAATTTATACTATCGAAAAAATATTTAAATTTGATAAGTGATTTCAAAAAATAAAATCGATATTATATTTTGAAGGAGAGGGTAAGAACTTTATTAAGACACTAGTAGTATGAAAAATGGTTATTCTTAGTATATATTTGAAAAATATTGCCGATTATTTACAAAAACAAGTTAGGATGACATAGGGTTGTATTTAAAAAACTCCGACAACCCGCGTAAGTAAGGAGGCCGTTGACCCCAAAAAGGGGTAGGAGGCACCAGGTAATTAAATCACCTTTTTATGTTAGAACAACTTGAAAAATTTGTCTACTTTACGGCTCTAAACCACTAAACATAGAAGATTAGAAAAGGTCACGCTTGGAAACAGCTTTTTTTTATTCTCACAATCACGATCATATTAATTCAAAAAGATGATAGTTTATGAAACCAAATTAAGTCAAGTTGGGTAGCCAAGTCATTTTCCATTCAACCAAATTTCATAGACTTACAAACTCCTTTCCCACTCATAATACATCTAACATTACATCATTACTCTCTCTCTCTCTTGGCTAAGGTTACTTGGTAAGAACTTAGTAAAATAACGTAATTTTATTTTTAGGGTTAAGTTTTTTATTTTTAAATTTTATATTAAAAAAATCTAAAATTATAACTTTATACTAAATTATGACGTTTTGTTAAGTAGTCTAAACTAAATTTGACTAAGGTATATTTTAGATTATTTTTTCCATATATATATATATATATAATTTAAGATTTTTTTATTAAAAAATAAAAAAATTAACTCTAGAGGGTAATTAAAACTATGTTATTTTACTAAGATTTTAGGTTGGCTAAATTTTATTAAGACATGTATTAGATTACTTTTCCTCATATATATATATATATATATTCTCATATGTACATACACGTATACAGTATTTTGGTCAAAACGCACACAATAACACATACAAGTAGTACATATATATATGTGGATGTGAAATCCACACACAAACATACGTGTATATATAGAGAGAGAGAAACAAAGAATAATATAGAAGTTTTTCAATCATATATATATATATATAGATATATAAAGGAGTTGCAAACCTCTACCTCTTTGCAGGGTAGAAAAACTTCTCAAACCTTTTGAATAAATATCGGTTTTATTTCTTATATAGAGCTCTCTCTCTCTCTCTCTCTCTCTATATATATATATATATATATATATATATATATATTCTCCATTTTCAGTACCATTCAAATTAAATTATTTTTTTTTCGTTCCAATTCGCATTCCAGTCTGCTAACCAAACACACCATAAACCCTTTACACCGGAAGAAAAAATGACTGTCAAGAAGATAGAATGGAAATCTTTTCTTCCAAGTTGTGGCAAGATTGAGAATTCGTCGTCGTGTAAGGCTAAGACGACGAAAGTGGTTCCAAAACCATCTTCATCATTTCAAAGGATTTCTCTATCGGATATTAGTTCTTCGACACTTTCAGAGGACTTGTCTAATTCCCTAGTAGGGTCTAATCTTCATGTTTTTACGCTGGCTGAACTTAAGGTGATCACACATAGCTTTTCGTCCAGTAATTTTCTTGGCGAAGGAGGGTTTGGACCGGTTCATAAAGGGTTTGTTGATGACAAGCTTAGGCCTGGTTTGAAGGCTCAGCCTGTTGCTGTTAAACTTCTTGATTTGGATGGCATGCAAGGCCATAAGGAGTGGCTGGTAATTATTAAATTTAGTTATTATTTTTTTCACTAATTAAAATATCTTTAATTTTTTTGGTTTAGTTAGTTGACGAAGTTTTGAAGAGTTTATTGTTATGTATATTGATTTTGCAGACTGAAGTGATATTTCTTGGGCAGTTAAGGCATCCACATTTGGTGAAGTTGATTGGGTACTGTTGTGAAGATGAACACAGGCTTTTGGTTTATGAATATATGCCCCGAGGCAGCTTAGAGAATCAGCTCTTCAGAAGTACGTTCTCTTTTTTTTAATTCACTTTGTACGTAGTTTGTATATACTCCTTGGTCCTTCTATCCCATAGTGTTATTTGACTTTTTTTAAATTTTTGCTTATATTAAGATGTGGTTATGCTAACTCACTGTATATGAGTGAAAAAAAATCAAAACTCTAATAAGAATCTTTACTTCTGGACAAGTACATATTAGTGTTCATCATTTTCATAGGTTTTCTATTTTTTTGGACCTGCAACTCTTAAGAAAAATGGCATGATCCAGGCTTTTTGTCAATAAAACAAGATATAATAGTTTAATGAGAAAAGGGTGGAAGAAAAAGTCAAAACGTGTGGTTGCTTTTGGATTGTTGACATTACAAGATCTGTAGTAGCCTCTATATATATTTCAAAATCAAGACTTTGTATCATATATAGTATTGTGATCTAGCCATGAATCATGCATCTCATCTCAGTACTTTAAACAAGTCAAAAGAATCTAATTAATTACCAACTGGCCAGCTGGATAACTTTTTCAAGAAAAGAAATTTCATTCTAGTGAAAATTATTTACAAAATATTAATTGACGACCTTGATTTCAGAATACTCGATGTCACTTCCATGGTCGACAAGAATGAAAATTGTTCTTGGTGCCGCAAGAGGCCTTGCTTTCCTCCATGAAGCTGAAAAACCTGTTATATATCGCGATTTCAAAGCTTCCAACATTTTGCTGGATTCTGTAAGCTTCTTCTTCCCCAATATGTCGAGCCTTTTCTTCTTAATTCACCTCGTTTAATTTTGATTTTCATTACTGAATTTTTTTTCATGGTATTTTTCAGGACTACACCGCTAAGCTCTCGGATTTTGGGCTTGCCAAGGATGGTCCAGAAGGAGATGAGACGCATGTTTCCACACGAGTTATGGGCACTCATGGCTATGCTGCCCCTGAATACATCATGACTGGTAATTAACTTTATCTTTTCCATTACGATTGTTACCCTCTCTAATAGGCTAACAGTTTAAGCTTTTAGAGCGGTCGGTCGGTAACTTAACATGATATCTGCCGACCCAATTAATTAAAGAATTTATGCCAAGTTTGAATTATTTAGATGTGTTAGAATCCGATCAACACACGCACACGACAGTAAATAATTAACATATAAATTTACTAATTTTCTAAAATCGGGTAGGTCTACGGGAGGGGTGAGAGAAGTTGTTTTACTTCTATCTCAATCCTAATTTGCATTATAACCTAATTACTTATAATGCCCGCTTCCCTCACTCGTTTCGCTTTGCTTGACACTAACCTTTTTCAAGAACTTCTAAGTTATAAGCTACAAGTTCCAACAGAATGTACTAATTCTTGTGAATTTGAGTTGTTTTTTTCAGGTCACTTGACAGCAGCAAGTGATGTTTATAGCTTTGGAGTGTTACTTTTGGAGCTAATAACAGGGCGAAGGTCAGTGGACAAGAGCCGGCCTAGAAAAGAGCAATGCTTAGTAGAATGGGCAAGATCATCCTTGAGAGGACCACGAAAACTAAGCCGGATAATGGACCCTAGGCTTGAAGGGCAATATTCAGAAACCGGGGCTCAAAAGGCGGCTGATTTGGCTTATAAATGCCTTAGCCACAAGCCAAAGTTCAGACCAACCATGAGTACAGTGGTCAAAACCTTGGAGCCATTGAAGGATTTTGATGCCACTGCAGTCGCTCCGTTTGTGTACACAGCAGCTCCATCACCATCTCCGTCAAGGTCAGGGCAGTGGAGTAAATCACCAAAATCTTCAGCTATTTTATGAGGAACTGATCTACTCCAAAATGTCAAGAATTAATGGGTAATTAAGAAGCCCATTGAACTTTAGAATAAAAAAGTATAGGCTAGTAGAATTGTATATCATGCCAGAGCTAGTCTTATGATCCATGATTTTCTTGGATTGCGTCAAGTGTAAGAAAATCCTGTGAGAACAGGTTGATTTTTTTTAATTAATTCTTTGATTTTTGGATTTCATCAAATGTTTATGAAAAGAAAGATTTTTGGTGAAAAGAGTAATATTTTCATTGCCACCTTCTGCTTTTGCAACTCTAGTAAAGAACTTGTTAATAGTACTTGTATAGTTGTATAATACGAGTAACACGAAAGATAAAACCGCACCTTTCGTCAAAACAAATATATTCAAAGGAATTGAGACGTTTAGAGCTGAATAGGTGAGCCAGCCGTAAGTGATACATTTAATAGGGTGCTGTCGGATCGGGTTATCATGAAGTTAACTTCATGATAAGTTGGTCAATTGATCAATACAGTGCTGACACACAGAGAGAGATCACCTCCTACATGCGCGTCGATACTGTAATGGTCAATTGACCAAAATTAATTCATGCTAACCACTCCCGCCGCTGCCAACTGCTGTAGCTGGTGGCTAGGAAGCCAATAGATGGAAATAAGTCTTTAAAGTTGCTTTGTCACGAGGCCACTATAACTGGGCATGACCCAAGTTTATGGCTGCAGTAGTGTCCATATTTTGGTTACAGTTTGTGGACTGCAGCACAATCTTTATAGGCTTCTCCGGACTCTGCATCTTGCTGCTTTTTCTTGAAAGTATGTTTAATTAGTTTGTTTTTCGCTACATCCATCTGAAAAATAACAAGAAGGTAGTAACAATATAAGTGAGAAACTTTATGTGAACGGTAAATTAAATGAGCCACTGGTCATGGGCATGAATGGGGATAAAACTAACAATACAAGTGAGAAAAATAATAGTTTCCTATAAAATACTTTCTGAATTCGGAATTAGAAGATTAATATTGATTTTTTGAAAGTTAATTTAAAATATTTTTAAATTTAAAATTGACATGATTCATTTAAAATTATAATTAATAAAAAAAATCGGTAATTTATGATATTCATATTTGTATTGGCATAAATTACATGATTCATGTAAATTATAAGAGTTTGAAAACATTTGAAATTATGTTTTAAAAATTCAATATTGATCTTATTATTTAAAACTAAGATAATATTTATTTTCCTCCCAATTGGAAAGAACTAGATTATCATTCCTATAAATAAATGTTAAAGATTCATTCCCTACAAATAGATATATTATTTTACTTCCAATTGAAAAGAATAAATGAATCATTTTCTTATTTCTATTTTTACATAAAAGAAAAGGAAAAGGAGGAAAAAAAAGAGTGTCGACATTATGAGCATATATTAAGTCATAACATCCAATAGTATTTAGTCAAACTCGCAGTCCAACTTCTTTTTCCTTTTCTTTTATTTCCCCCCAAAACCTTTATATTTAGTCGCACAACACTCCCCCAATATTCGTAAACCCAAACGGTGTCCCAAATTCGTGCCCTAGCATTTCCGGTCTGCTTCAAGTTCACAAAAATGGCTTCTCTGGACACTGACGTGACTATGGTTCCCGCTGGCGAAGGATCGGGTGGCGCCGGACCTTCTTCTTCCACTGTTTCAACATCATCTTCCACTAGGAAAGCTAAGCGATTTGAGATCAAAAAGTGGAACGCCGTCGCTCTCTGGGCTTGGGGTACCATCAAAACCCTAAATTTCAATTATATATGTATAGTGTTTATATATTTATGTGTTTATTTGTTACTTTGATCGCGTAATGATTTGGTATGTGGATTGACTGGTCGATGCAGATATTGTGGTGGATAATTGTGCTATCTGCAGGAACCATATCATGGATCTCTGTGAGTTTCCACTATTTCTGATTTGATATGGATAAAAGTTTCGTTTCTTTGATTAGTTCTTACTGAAGTTTTTGAATGTTTTGTTTGATAATTAATTTATGGTTTGATAGGTATTGAGTGTCAAGCTAACCAAGCGAGTGCTACAAGCGAGGAGTGCACTGTTGCTTGGGGTATGGATACTCTCTCAATAAACTTCAATTTACAATAGCATGCTTGATTTTTATCAGTGTATTTTGTTTTGTTTATCTTTGATTGTTGATTAACTTAAATACTGATTGGATGTTTAATGAATTACAGTTGTCAATTTATGCTTATAATGAGAAGATAGGATAACAATCTTTCTGGTAGTTACAGGTTTTGAGATTGGGAATAGGAATGGTGGTTTTTTGAATACTGATATCTCTGTTTGATCAACAATTTCTTTCTACCCTTTTTTTCCCTTTGTGATGTTTCGTATGGCCCTATAAGCATTTTGATGTTTTATGTGGAACCCAAATGATTTCGTTACTTGTTCAGCAGAGGGATTTATTACTTGTTAGAGCCTAATTGCTTTGATACTGATTAGGGAGCCTGTAATTGGATAGAATAGATAATAAGTTGGTTTTTTAAGCTTATTATTGGACTAGGTGTTTCTAAGGCTTAATATAACTTTTTGACAAGTACTGTGCTGAATCTCATTAGATGTTAAATATATGACCAGAGTGGTCACATATTGACATTGATGTTGGAGTACATATGTTTATCAGATTATGGACTTATGTTTTTAGTACTAGTCTAAGACCTTGATATGATATTCTAGTGTTTTCATCATCTTTTACTCGTGCCTAATCCTTCTATTAATAGTCTGTAGCTATCAAAGATAAAGTGGGGTTAACCCATGGTGTTGCTATACCATGTTCAATAAGATAATACAAATATTGCACTTGCGGATATCTTTTATTGCATCTTTTAGCTTTTCCCTTGAAAGAAGTGTATCTGTAAAGGGAATGAACCTGCAGATGGCACTAAGTTTAATATATTGATTCATAAAAATGATTTCAATGGAACATGAGTTTAAACTTTCTCATGATTCTCAAACTTCAAGTTTTACTAGAGTGATGAGTAATGAGCTACTGGCTGAGATTGTTTCAGTGACACTGATAGACTGCGAAATCATATGGTGAAGTGTCTTAATATTGCTTTTATAGTGTAGCTTTCCCTTGAGTTTTCTTGCCTGCAACTCCCACCAATGATTAGTTGTAGTAACTTGAGCGTTCTGTAAAATGAACTTACAATTTCCATGCTCCTGTTACTGATTTTGTAGTGTTATTAGAGTAGCTATAGGCCTGTAGCTTATTCATCTAACAGTATAACACGTCTATTGCAATCTAAGGTGTTACTTTCTTTCTTTTTTGATAAGCTAATGTGTTGCTATTTTCTAGGATTTATTTAAAGTTTGTGCATAGTTCTTAGGCTTGATAATAATTTTGGTTCTAGAAGAATGTCAGCTTCAAACAGTGAATTAGTGTTCATGTCATGGTAGTGCAGCCTTTTCGATAGATTGTATTTTTGCTAAATAAACTTTCATCTGCTGTTGGTCAGAAAGTACAAGAATAAGTGAGATGGCTTCAGTTATTAGTTATTACATCACACTTGAATATGCAATGAAACTGAATGGGTGAATGCTATTAAATTCGCTTCTCGTCCAACCTGTCATTTACTATAAGTTTATATATTTTTTCTGAACTAACTGACTAGTAATTATTTACCAAATTAGAAACACAAGCTGACCAACCCTGGTGGCATAAATAATAATTTATTATATTAATAATAATAATTAAAAAAAATTAATTGTGATTTTGAGAACATAGTTGTAGTTATTAAATAGTTAAATATTTATTCAAATGACTAATGATTGAATTATATATAGTAGGTTCTTTCAATCAATTTTTAAGTAAAATTTTTGAATGGATTATTGTAGATTTATTTAGTTCTGATTATGAGAAAATAATTATTTTAATTTTATTTAAGTTTGTAATCGAATTCTATATTAGCATTTATATTGACAAAATTTGCTTGAAATTCTAATCTGAACAGAATTATGAAACTCAAGTTTTAATAAGTTTTAATTAATTATGACAATTAGTTAGGAATGAATCCACTATAATTTTTCAACTAATGTTACAGTTATTATGTTTCAAATTTACATATATTATTAATACAATTAATCACGTGATTTAATAAAATTTCTAGTTTTAATGAATTAAATTAGTTAGGATATTTTATTTAATAATAAAGTTCATGAGCTAATATTAATATAATTAAATTGCGTGATATGTTAAGAGATTTTTTCGACATCTTAATATTTTAATAAAATTGTAGCAATAAAAGTATCCTATACAAATTTATTAAGATATATAAACTAAATAAAACTATTAACAAAAACACATAGTAAATATTGATGGATAACATGTAGTAATTATTCAAATTTGTAGACTATTTATACTAATTTGAATAGAAAAAGATCTTTTTTTCTATTAGTCTTAGAGATAGGAATATTTTTAAATTTGGATAGTATTTAATTAATACAAATTTGGATAATACTTATGCTAATATGAATTAGGAAAGCTGAACCAAAAATTGGTGAAACCAAACCAAACCAAGTTTGTGCTTTTAATTATATAGTTGATTTGTCAGGGTTGCATGTTAATAAGTTAAAGAAAAACCTTGTTAAAACTTACTTTAGGGGTCAAGTGGTTGACATAGTTGTCTACTTGGATTTTTTGATGCATGGTGAAACAGCCGATTTGTTGATGGTACATAATGGGATTCTCATGCAGTCATACCCGAGGATCTGCGTTACTCGGATTCGGGTGTCGGGTTCGGGTACGAATCTAAGTGTCGAACACGTGAAGTCAAAAAATAGAGGATATGCGAATATGAATCCGAATTTGGACACGGGTGCGAGGATACGGTATGTTATGATTTTTTAACAATAATGTTTATGATGTCCAAACTCATATAGACATGCATTTATCATGAAACTTTAGGAGTTGAAGTGCAAAAATATAAAGAAATAAGGGCAAAACTGAAATTATTGAAACTTCAGGGGCTAAAATGGAAGAAAACAAAGCTACAGGGACTGATAACTAATTTTTCAGGGGTTATTTTGAACTGTTAGAAAACTTGGGGTACTAAATTAAAAAATTATAAAATTATGGAGTACTTAACTGTAATTTTTCAGATATATTTATTTCCCAAATCTGATCTCAAATACTCAGATCGTTGGAGAAGAAAACTCGTTCGTCAGAGCGTTGGAGATGAAAAGGAGAAGATTAGAAGACTATAAGATTAGAAGATTAGAAGATTAGAAGAGAAGAATAGAAGAAGAGGAGGAGATGAGTAGAAGAAGAGGAGAAGAATAGAAGATGTACCTGAAAAATTTGATGGCCAGAGTCGGTAGATGCGCCCAAGTTGCAGGTAAGTCTCAATCTCTTACAGTCTCCGCTCAGCTTCATTTGTTCAGCCGTATCCGTATTGAAATTGCCGTACCCGACGCAAATCCCGCACCCGCACCCGTGTCGGATCGTGTCGACACGGGTACTTCATCTGAAACAGTCGAGTCCGAGTAACACAGCCGAGGATCAGCTGAACTTTTGCTTAAACAGTGCTCTGCGTGTTTCGTTATTACTGAGATTTTGAACACATGAGAACTGTAATTTTACCACCTTCATTTTGGTAGTTCTCAATAATATGTAATTCTAGAAGCAGTTGCTCTGAAGGAGTACGTGTTTGTTTCTTCATTTGATTTTGAAAAGGTCTACTTTTTATGTTCCAATACTGATTAAGGATGCTGATTTTAATTAACTGCCATATCTTATTTTTATCATTGTCTGATGAAAGAAGTTAATTTCAGGGGTCTGCAACCATGCCTTCCACTTCCACTGCATTAGCAGATGGCTGAAGACTCGTCAAGTTTGTCCATTGGGTATGTTCTCTATCTATTTCTCTCTTTTCTCTATTCCTCTCGTCTCTCTGTTATTTAATTTTTGGGCATCTAAAATATTGTGTAAAGTTGGATGTAAGAGGGAATTGGGGTTTGGACCCATGTCATTGCATGGGAAGATGGCAGGTTTGTCATATGTGCTCATGTGCAAGCATTTCTTCCTTCTTTTAGTGCCGTTTTATTTCATATCTATTCCATTTTGTGATGATATGTTTTTTTGCTCATTCTATTAAATCTCTCTTGTTGCAGATAACAGTGAGTGGGAATTTCAGAAATATGGTCACTAATACCTTTCTGCTGCTGAACTGTTTACTCTAGCGACACTTTATGTGGGAGATTTGAAGTATTGTTTTATTTACTGTCTTTTAGTTGTCAATATTGAAAACTTTTGTTCAAAAAGCTATCCACAAATATGATGTGTAATGTAGCCAGTATTTAGAACTAGATGATATGCACTGTGTTGAATGTTATGAAGTCGATTTGATCTCTCTTAAAATCATTTCTCTCCCCCCGCCCCCCCCCATTGAAAACTTTTGTTCAAAAAGCTATCAACAAATATGATGTGTAATGTAGCCAGTATTTAGAACTAGATGATATGCACTGTGTTGAATGTTATGAAGTCGATTTGATCTCTCTTAAAATCATTTCTCCCCCCCCCCCCCCCCTTCCCCTTCCTCTCTCCATGTGAATCGTAGTGTAGAATCTTCAGAAAACGTTTTTGCATGGATTAGAGGCATGTTTCAGAATACCAAGGATGAGGCCTAATGTCATCTTGCAGTATCTTCATCATTTTTGCAGTATCTTGCCGGTATTTAGAACTAGATGCTTGTAGCTTTCTCTATTCCCCTACCCCACCCCACCCCACGCTCCTCGAGGAAAAAATCATTTGTCTGCTTTTTAGCGAGAAAACAATGGTTCTTTCAAGTTGAAGCTTCCTGCATATTATTAGGGTTTTTGAAACGGTTCAATATCTTTTAAGCTGCAATTTGGTCCAATAGTTTAAACTTCATCCAACAGTCCAATTCCAAATGAGAGTTAACTGTTAGTAATTTTATTATGTATGGGCAAATTCCATTATAACATCCTAAATTGACATAACAATATTGGTATTTGCTTTAAACATAAGTTTAATCACCTTTAACTGGGGACAAAATTGAAATATAATGTCAATTAAAAAGCTACATTCTCCTTTTTGAACACAAAATAGTCTCTCTTTGAAGGAAAAGAAAAAAGGAAAATAAAAATAAAAAACCCTCCGATCAGTCTATCTTGGGAGAGATGGAAATAAATAGAATAGAAAACAGATACGTCGCCTGAGAGATTCGAACTCTCGCGGGGAAACCCCATGTACTTAGCAGGCACACGCCTTAACCACTCGGCCAAAGCGACGACTTGTGTAATGCACTTAGCAGGGAATTTATTTTAGTTTGGTTCTATGTATATTGTCGTACTAGGTCTTTGGTTGCTGCTTGGCTATTTTCCAACTTTTGGAATTTTTGTTTATAATATACAACCTTCATTCCATAATAATACTCATTTTAGCAAAATGCACATGAATTAATACTATCATTTCATAACTAAAATTTGTGTGAAATTCTATCACTAACCCTTTTATGAGAAGCTGAAAAGTACTAATACAAGGGAATTTTTTTTTCCGGACAATGAGAGAAGTTATTTGCGATATAAGAAAGTAAATAGTTTATTGTCTTAGAAAGGGGAGTAGTTAGCATGAAGTTAACTTTGGTCAATTGATTAATACAGCGTCGACACGCAGGCGAGAGGTGACCTCTCTATGTGCATGTCAGCATTGTATTGGTCAATTGATTAACTTACCATGAAGTTAATTTCATGATAACCGGATCCCTTAGAAAGTTATAAACGACAAATAAATTAGAAAAAAAAAATCATCTAAAAAGTCTATTATTGTCATTAGCGGATCTACGTTGACTCGTGGAAGGCAAATGGGGCACTGTCTATGCTCAACTTTTTTTTAATAAGTATAGTGCGAGTAGCAAAAATAAAATTTAATAAACTTAAAGGGCAAATTTATAATAAAGTTATATTTAGAGGGGCAAAAAAAACTTAAACTACTACTACTTTAAAAGCAATTAAACATACGGTGTATAATATATTCAAATTTTCGCTCTCTATCTTGCTAAATTTCAGCCAAACAAAATCTGTCTCTGCTGAGAATAGATTCAGAACGTGTCTCTCGTTATTATGGAATAGAGGGAGTATAAGTTATCAACACAGCCATATAGGTTTCGATGTAAAAAGAAAAAAGAAAAAAGAAAAAGTGAGACACTCAACAAAGGAACTTTCACCAAACTTAGGATCTGACATATATATGCACTTGATGTAAACTCCATAGTATTTTAATTCTTTTTGTGCCAAAAGAACTCCATAGCTGATTGACTATGTTATTGTTTCACTTAATAATGCATGCAACTATGCAAGTAGTATATATAGATATATATTCAATTATAGTAATATAATTTAGCAAAAAAAAATTTATAGTAATATATGTGTATCATCAATATTCTAATCCTATAGTTGCTTCTGCCTAGATTGGTAATTAAGACGACAACAATATCATTCTTTTCCCTTAAAAAATGAAGGGATGTCTCTTTAAAACTCAACCATGTTTTAAAATATATGAATATTGATCCATAGTTAAAGTAAGTTGTAATGGAGTGTTTAATAATTAATCTATTTTGTACCATTAATTGAATTTAAAAATAAACAAACGATACCAATAAGTTAACTATTTAGCATTTCATAACTAATTGTAATTATGAACCACCCACTTATATCCAACATCCACATTCTACCCAATTTTTAAAAATTCACATTCTAGATTGGTATTTTGAAAACAACAATACTACTATCACATAAAAAATCTCACATAATACTCACATACACGTACATGCATACTGTGGGCCCTCGCCTGACATGTGAGACCCGCAGTATATATGTGTGTATGTAAACATTATGTGAGATTATTTATGTGATAGTAGCATTATTTTTTTGAAAACTTTCTGATTTCTTAGGCGCCTAATTAATTAAACTTAATTTTATGTGAAAATAAAATATAATATTTGGATCTCTTTATTATTATTTTTATCAGATGTATTTATATACATTAAAATTTTATATCAATATAAATTTATTGTTATATATAACAACACTCCACTCGTTCCTCATGAGTCCATATCTCTCCTCACCCCGTCATTATTATTATTTTTGTATGTAGTTACCTAGCATATTAATTTTTGGAAAAAAAAATTATTTTTTAAAATTATTATTTTACAAATATATCTCTAATTTTAAATATAAAAGTAATAATATAAAATGACACAATATTTTTAATTCATTATCTTAATTTTATCATTGTGTTATTATTAAAGGAAAAAATTATTATTAAATAAACATTAAAATAAATAAGATTATATATTTATAAACTAGACTCTTTCTGGCTTGAATGGCGCCGCTAGCTGCGGTTACATAATAAGGCCTCCCCATTTACTGAAATGTATTTGTGCAAACCGTTGACTGCATATATATCCATGAATAATACTAGAGATACAACAAATTTTATAATTTACTGTTGTGGCATAAAGACTATATTAAATCAATTTGTTCATCAATATGTTGAGGTGGAGTATGCCACATCATCAAATTATAAAATAATTATAAAATTTGTTGTGTCTCTATCACTACTCATATATCCATCCCACTGATAAAAAGCAGTTATTTTTTTTTTTATTTCAGATTTAATATATGGACCAATTATCCTAAACTACTAAATTTTTTTAAGAGCATATTTTATAGTATCTCAATTTCTCATCAAAGCATACATTTTATGAGTTTGTAATTTATTAAATTTACTTTAAAAAATTAATAATGGTATTATATTTATCTTTTTATACAAAAAGGTTATTATATAAATGTTAAAAAAAAATTCAATATTAAATATAAATATTTTTTAATCACGTGTCGCAGTCATTTAATTAATTTTTTGACGTGACAAAATCAATTAGATGTAATCAGAAAAAAAATTTAAAAATTTAAATTCTTAATTAAAAAATTGAGAAGACAATTCTCAAAATTAAAAATTTAATCCTTTAATTAAAAGAATTGACAAAAACTATCTTTAAAAGAAAAAAAAATTAAAGTACGGAGTATTAGCCATAAAAAATTAGTTGTGGCTCGCTAAGTGTGAGTTTGTTTATAATTAGAACGGGAGTGAGAAATTAACATAAACAACTTAAAAATGGCACACACGTAATAAAAACAATATACAGGCCTCTTTCAAAAGTATGACATGTTTATATACTCGACACTAGTCCATCGTCCCTTCTATCCTCTCTGACAGTCACTGCAACATTGACTCTCTTCTTCCTCCCTATTTTCTTCGCTTCAACCCAAATTCATATATACAATATATTCATATATATAAATTTAATTTCTCATTTCTATCAGTAACCCTTTAATCTCCATTCGGAAAATGGGGTCTGTGATTTGGTTCTGTTTAATTGCTCTTCTTCTTCAATCCTTTATTACTAATGTTACAGCCAAACAGACTTACATAGTCCACATGAAGCACCACCAGAAGCCTGAATCTTATGCCACCCATCACGACTGGTACTCCGCCAACCTCCAATCTCTCTCCTCCGCCACCACTGACTCCATACTCTACACCTACACCACCGCCTACCACGGCTTCGCCGCCGCTCTCACCCCCGATGAACTTGAATCCCTTCGCCAATCCGACTCCGTCATCAGCGTCTATGAAGAATCCGTTTACACGCTCCACACTACTCGAACACCCGAATTCCTTGGCCTGGAGAGAGAAGTCGGTTTGTGGGCCGGCCGTTCTCCCCAACAATTTAACCAGGCTTCCCAGGATGTCATCATCGGTGTCCTGGACACCGGAGTCTGGCCAGAATCCAAGAGCTTTTCCGATACAGGAATGCCAGCTGTACCATCCCGGTGGCGAGGCCAATGCGAATACGGCGCCAATTTTGACACATCTTTATGTAACAAGAAATTAATCGGAGCTCGATCTTTTTCTAAAGGCTACCGCATGGCCATTGGCAATTATCCCAAGAAAATAATAGAAACAGAGTCCCCCCGTGACGTGGATGGTCACGGAACCCATACCGCCAGTACGGCCGCCGGGTCCAACGTGGCCAACGCTAGCCTCTTGGGCTACGCTAATGGAATCGCGCGTGGGATGGCTACTCACGCGCGGATCGCCACTTACAAAGTATGCTGGAAAGCCGGTTGCTTCAGCTCCGACATACTCGCTGGCATGGATCATGCAATCACCGACGGCGTCGATGTCCTGTCAATGTCTTTGGGCGGTGGTTCTGGTCCTTATCATCGTGATACGATAGCAATTGGAGCTTTCACCGCCATGGAAATGGGGATTTTGGTGTCTTGTTCTGCCGGTAACAGCGGTCCTACTCCGTCGTCGTTGGCTAATGTGGCGCCATGGATAATGACGGTCGGTGCCGGAACTCTAGACCGGGATTTTCCGGCTTATGCCAATTTGGGAGATGGGCTCCGGTTCACTGGGGTGTCATTGTATAGTGGTAGCGGTATGGGGCATAAACCGGTGGGGATTGTCTATAATAAAGGTGGGAATAGTTCGAGTAATTTATGTTTGCCCGGTTCGCTTGACCCGGAGTTGGTACGTGGGAAGGTGGTGCTGTGTGACAGGGGGGTTAACGCACGTGTGGAGAAAGGAGCAGTGGTGCGGGATGCAGGAGGGGTGGGGATGATATTGGCAAATACGGAGGCGAGTGGGGAGGAGCTGGTGGCGGACAGCCACTTAATTCCGGCAGTGGCGGTGGGGAGGAAAATGGGGGACGTGATAAGGGAGTACGTGAATAAGGAAGCGAATCCCACGGCGGTGTTGAGTTTTGGTGGGACGGTGTTGGACGTGAAGCCGTCGCCGGTGGTTGCGGCGTTTAGTTCGAGGGGGCCCAATATTGTAACTCCGCAGATTTTGAAGCCGGATGTGATTGGGCCTGGAGTTAACATTTTAGCTGGATGGTCAGAGGCTGTTGGGCCAACTGGGTTGGACTCGGACACTAGAAAAACTCGATACAACATCTTGTCAGGTAACCCACACTTCACCATTTTAATTAAAAATTTTACTTTTATAGTGTTACAAGTGTGTTTCCAATTATAATTTCAACTATAATAGTCCACATTTGATTCTTAGGTTTATTCGAGACAAGCAGTAAAATATTGTGTTAAAAAAAGTACTTAATAAATGCGACATAAGTCTTCAGTTAAACCCAGTAGGGGCTTTTCATTTTTAATAAATTATAAAGTGGTAATCTTTTTCTTTTTAAAAAAAATAATAATTAAAGAAGATAAGTGTTGGGAAATTAAACAAAGTAATAATTTTTTATTGGTATGGATGATAAAGTAATAATCTTTTTCAAAAATATTGAAGAAATAAAGTTTTGGGACAAAAAGTGAAAGAGGGACAACTAGAGATGGGGGCAGTGAAAGGATTTTTCTTTTTCTTCTATATAATCCATATTCCATAATGTGATACACTTTATTATGACAGTATCAGTCAGTCTAGATTTAACTTTTTATTTATTTTTTTCCTTTTGCCTTTTTACTTCTTCGGTGAAAAGTAAGTTTAAAGATTGATGGGTGACTACAACCTAATTGGGTTTTCTTAATGTTAAGGGCAGAGTTCAATAAATGAGTACTGAATTTAAAAGATGGGGTTTATTGAAATATAATTTTTAAAGGGTCCTTTTAACATGTGTCGGGTACATGCTAAGCACGACTTCTAATGGATGAATACTGAATTCAAAGAATGGATCCGCTGAAATATAATTAAAATAATATTTCAATGGAGTCATATGTATTTAAAAATTATATTTTAATAGGCTCCATCTCTTTATTTCAGTGTCCATCCATTGGAAGCCGTGCTTAGCATGTGCCCTTAGGGCACATGTTAAGAAAACTCATTTTTAAATGTATATGGTCCTACTAAAATATTATTTTAATTATATTTCAGTAGGCCTAATCTTTTGAATTCAGTGCACATTCATTGGACTCCGTGCTTAGTATGTGTCCTAAGGGCACATGTTAAGAAATTCCCAAAAAAAAATGCCTCTCCTTTATTATCCTACTTTTTTGGTAGGTGAGTGTTGTTAATTGAGCTGACACAGTTAGATTAGGCACATGCCGAAAGCCGTGTTTAGTAATTAGTATTACTTCTATTCCATAATAATAATCGTTTTAGGTTTATGTATATTAATTAAAAAAATCATTTAATACAATCTTTTAGGAACGGAGATAGTAGTAATTAAAACTTATATGAAATTTCATCACTACCTTCTTATGGAAAGTTGAAAACTACTAATATAAGGGAGAAAATTTCTTGGAACAATGAGAGTAGTCAGGGGTGATATGGTAAAATAAATAATTTATTATCTTAGAATGTCTTAACGACAAATATTATTATGGAATGGAGATAGTAAAAGTTATGGCTATGCCTATGCTAGCAGTACTTATTAGTTAGGAGTGCTATTAGCATCTTTCTATCAAGTGCCATGAAAAAAGTTTTCTTGGAGATGATTTAGTTTGGCCCTTTGATTGTGATATCCATCCAACCCCTTGAATGTTTCTATACATATTAAAAAATACATTTTTGCATGTGGGAAACTGAATTAAATTGATCTTTATAACTATATAATAAGACCCTGCATATTTTCTTGAAATATTTATATACCAACTTACCAAGTAGTGGATTTGCATATACTTTATCCCATGATTTGGGTGGGAGATAATGGATGATTCATACCATTTTTTAGTTTCCCACTGAGAAAAACTTTCAAAAAGAAAAATGATAAAATGATTTGATAAACTGGTGACTGAAAATTGAAGTTGGCCACTTTCTTATGTCAAATTTACAAACACCAACTTGTTACTGTATTTTTGTTTTGCCCTTTGCATTGATTGATCTTTAAACATTATCATCCCTTGTTTGGATATTTCAACTTAGTTATTTATTTTTGTTAAAAATCCATAGGTACATCAATGTCCTGCCCACATATCAGTGGCCTAGCAGCATTGCTCAAGGCAGCACATCCAGATTGGAGCCCAAGTGCAATCAAATCCGCCCTCATGACCACTGCCTACACTCAAGACAACACCAATTCCCCACTCCTTGATGCAGCCACAGGTGTGGCCTCCAATCCATGGGCATACGGCTCGGGCCATGTTGACCCTCACAAGGCCATCTCCCCAGGCCTTGTATATGATTTATCAGCACAAAACTACATTGCATTCCTTTGCTCCTTGGACTACACCATTGAACACATACAAACCATTGTAAAGCACCCGAACATCACGTGTTCCGAGAAATTCTCCGACCCTGGACAGCTGAACTATCCGTCCTTCTCGGTTCTTTTTGTCAAGTCTAGACTTGTACGATACACTCGTGAGTTGACAAACGTGGGAGGTGCAGGATCCACGTACGAGGTTGCCGTGAATGCACCTTCTGCCATTGGAGTGACTGTGAATCCCACAAAGCTTGTTTTCAAGAATGTAGGAGATAAGCTCAGGTACACAATTACATTTGTGTCAAAAAGGGGCATGAACCGGCGGATGGGGAGAAGTGCATTTGGGTCCATAAGCTGGAATAACGCTGAACATCAAGTTAGCAGTCCAGTTACTTTTGCCTGGACAAATTCATAAGATGGTCTATTTGGGGCTTTTCTTGTTCCTTGTCTTTGGTTGAATAGAGTTCGGGAAGAGCTCTTGTCCTCTGTTCTTGTACAAACTTTGCAAATCTACAAGTAAGGTGATGAAGAATGTAGAGGGAAAAGTTCCTCTTTTAAGTTAAATTTTGTGTTGTGTGGTGTGGTGTGGTTAGTAGTAAACTAATGTAATAGAATTAGGCATGCATTATTGCAATAGTATTGGAATGTAAATCCAACACAATACACACAGTTGGATTTATTTTCTAATGCAAAACCAAGAGGATATGATATTGCCTTACTTGCAAAGAGACAACTAACTAAACCATTCTATGGGTTTTTGGTCAAAGTTTTTTCATGTGAAGAAGTAAAGAAAGAAGCATTACCCCGGAAGACCATGGTCATCTCTTTTTTGGTTCTTTGTTCATTTACTTTCTCAGGGAAAAATCAACTTAAGACCATGGTCAAAACTCATAAAGTTCTCTTTTTTTGGTTCCTTGTTCACATAATTTCTCAGGAAAAAATTAACTTAGAGACCCGACTTACAAGTTGATACCTAAATTGAAAAAATAAATAAACCGG
This sequence comes from Panax stipuleanatus, assembly GCA_020205555.1. Lineage (NCBI taxonomy): Eukaryota > Viridiplantae > Streptophyta > Magnoliopsida > Apiales > Araliaceae > Panax > Panax stipuleanatus. Next base: position 158,117,400 of record CM035115.1, on the reverse strand, counting down.
TACTTGTATTAGAAAAAATTTACTAAGTTGTTAATTATTAGAGTTCTATCCAGTTTCTGTTTAAAATTTTAACAGGTCAAAAGGAGAACGATAACATGGCAATGACTGGGCAAGTCACTTGAATGATTGGGCGTAGCTACCATTGTTTTCCATCTATGTAAACGAACGTTAAGGCATTTTGGGGGGAAAGTTATGGCTTCCAAGTCGTTTTCATCTTTCTCTCTTGATTCTTCAACCTACAGTAAAAACATTTGTTTTGTCTCTCGATTATTGGTTCTCTCTCTCTCTCTCTCTCACACACACACACACACATACACACACACACACACACACACACATATATATATATATATATATATATATATATATATATATATATATTAAAGGCTTTTGAGTGCCAAATTGAAAGAATGAGCTCGTCTTGGAGTGCAACCATGAACGAAATTGTGGAGGAAGATTGTAGTTCTTGCAGCTTAAATCAATGAATTCAACCTGAGTTTCCAAGTCGCTGCTACTTTGGAGCAATGGTGCGAATGTGGGAGGCAAGGAAAAATGGTACAAAACAACCAAGTAGGTGATTCATTGGGTGTATTAATTATCAGGCCTAAATGTAATTATCGATACCATAATTGTCAATACCATAACAAAGCACCATGTAACAGAGCAACATCAGGCAGAGCATGTAAGGCACATAATTGTTAACACTATGACAGAGCACCATCAAACAGATCGTAGAGTAAAACGTAGAGTTAATCATCAGATTGTAGAATGACTTTAACTTTACGTTTCTACGATCGTAGAGTGAATCCTCAGATCGTAGAATGATTTAACTATGCGATATTAGACTTCAGTGTATAAACGTAGACTGAATCCTCAGAAACGTAGAGTGAATCCTCATATCGTAGAGTAAAACGTAGAGTGAATCCTCAGATCGTATTGTGAAATGTAGAGTGAATACTTATGTCGTAGAATTACTTAACTCTACGTTTTTACGATCGTAGAATGAATTCTTAGATCGTAAAATGACTTAACTCTACAATACTAGATTTCAGTATAAAAACGTATAGAGTGAATCCTCATATCGTAGAGTGAAATGTATAATAAATTTTCAGATCGTAGAATGACTTAACTCTACGTTTCTACTATCGTAGAATAATTTTTTTTGCAAATAATAGTGTCGATGAATTAAAGCGTAAATTAAAGCGTTGATTAAAGAATAGTGTAATGGAAGGGAAAGTAATCCAAAAATAATAGTGATATAGTAAATATACATTTAGGGAATCTTTTGTATTTTTTTTGATAAAATATGATGGTTTAAGTAATATTTATTACTCTTAACAATAATATTTTTGTTGTTGCTCGAACTTTAAAAATAAGTCAAAAAGTTAAATGGTGCTTTCAGTTTGGGATGTTGCAAAAGAGCAGAAAAGAAGATAAAGGTCGTCATCCATGAGACATCAAATCCAACTGAAACCCAGCTACGTCTCGTGGGTATAATGATGCAGGAAATTGGAAAATATTCGACTGACAACACGCCTAATAATCCAAAAATTTGGCGCAAACACATTTCCTAACTCAAGCTAAGCAATAAGTATATTTTTGGATAGAAAAATTAGATCCGAACAATAAAATGAATTTATTCACGCAAATAAATTGATAGTATTGATCAATTGTTCGTTGAAATAAATTAATTTTGTTCTTTCGGTCCGATTTTCTTGTCCAAAACCCATGTCCGCGTAGAAACACTCCAAGCTAAAATATAGAAACAGCTGCCTGCAGTCCCAATTAAAAATTCAACAATGCTACTATCACATAAAAAATCTCACATGATGCTTACACACACACACATGCATACTGTGAATCCCCGCCTGACATGTAAGGCCCACAGTATGTATGTGTTTGTATGTAAATATTATGTGAGATTATTTATGTAATAGTAGCATTATTTTTAAAAATTTGCTTTGTTCAGAAACATACAAGTATCTGAAATTTGATTTGAAACATATAAGACATGCATAATTACCAGAAAAATCAAACTCTGAACGGCCTATTGATTTGATTGGCTATTAAAAGGGGGGTATTACATTAACAATCTTTGGTTCAAACCTGATAGATTGACTAGTGGTGCCACACTCAAAATGATTCTACCTTTCATACATAGTCAAAAGAGGTTTGGATTCAAGAACATTCAATGACAGCACCTGCACCTGCACCTGCACTAGGATAAATATAGCATTTTGTGTCGCAAAGTATGAAACTTCGACTTCTGCCCAAGGAGGCCGAATGCAGCCAGAAAGTTGTTTTCAGAGTGGATGGTTCTGGTGTTCTGGGCAAAAAGGATGAGCTGCTCCTAAAGGACGGTAATGGAGATGCTTTGCTTCAATATATTCTCCCTCAAAACAAAAGATGTAGGCACAATTCAATCACATTAGCATTTATAAAAGACATACTCCCTCGATCCTAAAGAGTTTCAATTCAGTTGCATAACCATTCGTAAGGCATACCTAACCAGAACTTGAAACAAAATCTCAACTTCATTTTTTTCCCGGGGATAGGTATAATTATGAGGATAAAGAAATAAATATCCATATTTCACACATAAGAATACAACCATAAAACAAAAACAAGAACAAAAGATTCAACGAGCATCAAATTAAGTAGGGAAAAATAAGAACTAAATTATATACAGAGTATGGAGAGAGATTAAGAACAAGCGCACCCCGTTGTTTTCCACAACGATCACGGCATCATCACCAGCATCATCCTCACTCCTGTAGAAAAAAATACCCGACAGAAAGACCAGACACTACAGCAATAAAAATGCCACCATTAAACGTCATGACGGCCAGTAAATATCCAATTGCCGAGCCAGGACTGCTTTGGGGAGAAGGGTAGTATTGGCAGCTGTGAAGATTTAGCAGAGCTGGTAGCTTTAAATTTGTGCAGTTTACCTTCGATGCATGCGCTGGTATAAGACGGGATAGAGGAAGCAGAGGAATAAAAGTTGGAAGTAAAACCCCCATGAATCAGCCTTCCATAAGGCGAACAAGAAAGCTGCATCTTTACCCCAGTAGAAGGTCATATGCATCATCTTCTTCGTTTGTTACTGGTCACTCAAATCAGATCATATACACAAGTCATTAACAAGATATATACAGATAGATAGAGAAATTGGACTTGGCTTTGGGTTGAAAAAGTATGCGGGAAAGACAAAATAAAGTCAAACCAATGACACACTTCTTTAGTTCTTGTACAACAACTCAGGATTCAGTTCCCGGTAATACCCCCGAGTTGTTATAATTTCGGCCATGCCATTGACATTCAAACAAATCTGTAGCAAGCCCCATACTGCTATTTCACTGAAGTCTGTCTTTCATTTGTAACTTGTGCAATTTTAACACATCCCATTTGACTTCACGTCAGATGTTGCTAACAGCGGAAAACATGGGATTCTATCGTAAAGAGAAAACTCATGAGCAACAATGCAGCTTAAAATGAAAACAGCATACCTATACAGAGGGTGTTACTTACCAATTGTGAAGTCATGCTGCTAAAAGTCTAAAAGCCTACAATTGTCATACAAAATCAGAAGCAGATCTTGTAAACAGTTGCTGAACAGAATCTATTAAGATTGAAAAGGGAGGGCACATTGGAGATATATAGCATCTTATATATTGCCCTGCATTACAAATAATAAGAACAGAGCTCAGTGGATTAAAATGATCATGTTCAAAGGTGAAGAGAGGAGCAAAACAGCAAACAAAGAGGTCTCGAGAAGAATATAACAGTACAATGTTTATATTATGATTACTATATAATTACTTGGTTCAAGTAATTTCATTTACTATATGATTGTCGAGCATATTATGATTCCGACACCTAACATCTTGTTATTCTACATAAAGTGTGTTGTATGATACAGAAAGGTCAATAATTCTCTCACATATTCTATGAAAACACATACTAATGCATTAGCACTGCATAAAAACAGAGAAATTAAACATGACAAAAATGCAAATTCAAAGTTAAACTCATGCTAAAGAAGTTCAAGGAGTGGCTGCTAACTTTTCTCAACACATTAATTTGTGTGGATTATCAGAAGGACACATTACTTTTTGATTATGTTAATACATGTTGTCAGGCATCAACATCCATATGCCTCCGACGTGTAGGTATACAAGTTGAGCAAGATTGCTAGATTGCCAAAATAAAGAAAAAAGGATGAACTGGCCATTATCTACATATCCTACTCCTTTTTGCTCGGAACAATGACTAATCTAATGTCAACTTTAACCATTTAATGACCCCTCACCCAAAGCCATGCTCACTCTGAAAGAGAGAAATAATAAATAGATAATCATAAGGCCAATCCCCAACTTCTTGCTAGGGCGCATGTCATTTTTGGGTAGGACAATCAGTGACCAAACAAGCCCTAGCATAAGAAAACCCAAGGTAGAATACAAGCTAGTGTCTCGAGGGACTGCATAAGAAGCTGGTCTCTTGGACCAAGCTCCAAGCAGCATAGAGATTCCCAAACCAGCAAGTGTGTTGAACATTGGCCCCGCAAAGCACCCAGACATGGCAATCTGCACGCCATCTCCACCATTCATCGCCAGTGCAACATTTGACATTAAATCACCCATTGAGTTACCCCATGCCAATACAGTTAATCCGAGGAGAGATGGACTAACTCCAAATATAACACCTAAACACACCAGCAGAGCAACAAGTTCATTGGCAACAATGTAGAACCAAATGATACTCATAAAGAAGCCACCCAGAAGCCATGGTAAAAGGCAGTTTTGAGGTGGCCGATCCGATCTAGTGCACATAAATGCAAGAACACCGAAAGTACAACCAACTACGGCACCAACTAGATATGCAATTTCACCACTCTGCAAATTGACATCATCTTGAGTGTTCCAAAGAAAAGCAAGAAGCATGGGCGCCAATGAAGCAGTGGACACTGCAAACCCCTTCGACCACCGATCATCCTCAATTACAGGAATAGTCAACCGTCTGGGGAGCGCCAATGGTAATTTCAGCAACCAGCATATCTTGGAACATGAAAACCATGACTGGCCTTCCACTGTCTCCTCGTCATTCCAGCCCCACAAAGGTTTTGGGCTCTCTTGCAAAGTTGGGTTTACCGACTCATTTGCATAGATTGCTACATTTGAAGCCCACATCCAATGAGGTAACTTAGTTTGGAGATGTGGCACCTCATTCCCAGAATCCGACAGAAGAAGGTTCACATATAATGATTCATCGTCTCCAGTTTCCTGAGAAAACATACTTCCTGTAACAGGTAGCAATTGCCTAACAGAATCTAGCTTCAACCTCGACGAATCTTTTCTCAAAATCTCATGTACAACTATACAGAATGCATATACAACATAAATAGAAAGAAACACAATTGCACCTACAACGCTCAACTTTCCAATTATCAAAACAACAAGAAGGGAAAGAAGAGCAAATAGAAAGAAACATACATCTCTTATAAAACATCTCTTATCAATCTGAACCCGTTGCTCCGCCACGGAAAGGGAAATAGTCGCAACCACAACACAAGTCACAAACACAGCTCCGCCCAACACACTATTAAGTCCAACATCTCCATCATTACTTCCCATAAAAGAAGCAATGCTCGCAAACACATCAGGCGCCCCGTTACCCAGAGGAAGCAGAGTCACCCCTGCAACAGTGGGCGGCAAGTTCCAGAGATTCGAGAGCTTCTCAAGAGAACAACAAAAATAGTCCGAAGCAGTATTACCCAGTAAATAAAACAGAGCAACCAACCAAATTCCCAAAGCCAAATAACCCAGAAATTTAACCTTCTCACACCCACAAGAGAAGAAGCCAATGTAATCAAGAAGCCCCCCTGATGTGCATTGTGGATTAGCTGTCAAAAACTCACACTGGCTCGTGTAGCCTTTATGCTCATTCAATCCAGTACAACCAGTGGACTCTTTAGCCCCAAAATCAGTTAAATTCGACAAATTCAAACTAACTTCACCCAGATTTCTCCGAATAACCTCGACCCGATTAGCCTCACCCCGCAACAAACCACCTCTGAAGTGCCATTTCTGAGAAAATGAGGACGACTGTCTGAGGAATGGACTAGTAAAAATGTCTTCTTTGTAGAGCAAGAAACAAAACAATACAAAGGCACAAAAACCATTCAAAGCTCCACGGAATTTCAAGCGCCTAGGGTGGTAAAACCCATTGAAAATTTCCATGAAACCCTCTTCACACCACCCTAATTCAAGAAATCACGACCAACAAACAAGAAGAAACAGAGCAAAAACTACAAAGACTGAATCTTTATGACGAAAGGTTGAAAATTAAGCCAATTGAGACCCTAATTGCTTTGAATATCAGCAAAATTATAACCTAAAAATCAAAACACTTCATAACTACAGTAAACAGAGCAAAATTATACAGGTGTTTGATATATTAGTAAAAAGGGGAAACGTGAGTTCACCTGAAAAGGAAAGGCAGGAGATAAAGAGAAGCTTCGTAGGAGTTGGGTAGAGAAATTAATGGAGTTTGGAGTTGTTATTATTATTGACGGATTATGGGAACTAGGAAAGGGAAAAGAGCCTTCTGGAGAGAGAAAGAAAAGGAGATAATTGTGGCTCCCGCGTAGCAGGTGTAAAAGGCAAGAAGCCCCGACACCTTTATTATATATTAATTATTGGATATACTACCAATTACATACACACCGTACACGTTAGGAGGGATGATATTTGTTTGATTGCATGAAATAAATAAATCCATCAAAATTATTAGTATAACTTAATATCAAGTATTAGTATAGTACTAGGTTTTATGCCTTCCCTACAAGAAAAGCTTTATGTAGCAAACTCTTCCTATCGCCTACACCCTTACTTCACCGCGTAAAAGTATAATAAAGTATTCGATATTTGATTACGAAGTAATAATATTTTTCAAATATTAAAGTGGAAGAGTTTTGGGACATTTAAAAAGTGAAGGAGGAACAACTAGAGTCTAGAGATGGGCAATGAAAGGATTTTTCCTTTTTCTTCTATATAATCCGTACTTTATTATGACATGATTTTTTTTTCTTTTTGCCCTTTTCCTTTTTTGGCTTTAGACCTTTTGGTGGATTATGGTATCAAAAATTTAGCTTCAATGGGTTGTCGAAAATTAATTTTAAGAGGTTGTTTATTACCCGTCATCATGGATATTTACCTAAACATAAATTATTGGGTATCCGATTATTAATAATAGAAAATGGTTATATTATGTTTTTTTAAAAGATATGTCATTGTTATTGTGAGTGTTTGGTCAAGATTACTAAGTATATACTCCCTTAATATAGGACGTTTTAGAATTTCTTATTTATCCCTAATTATTTGATATTTGTTAAAATCTAGAAGAATTTGTCATAATTTTTTCAAAATTACCCTTATTACTCTACATAATTTTTTGATAAACTAAAGAGTTGGATAAGTTGTTTTATGGGGATGGAGAGAGACCAATAAGTAAATGAGGCTAATGAGTTTTTTTAGGAGAAAATTATAAGACCCCAAATTTTATGAATAAGATTTAATTTTCTTTATATATTATTTTGAAATAGTAAGGTGTTGATTTGATAAATGTGATAAGTTATGGGTGAAATGTGCAAAGTTTACAAAGTAAGCAAGTGGTTATAAAATATTTGTTGTGTCGGGAAATATTCGTTTGGTCGAGGAATATTCTTTTTGTCGGAGAATATTCGTACGACGGCGCAGTCATTGGTGGACCCCACAATGGAATGAATGTCGGATATAGAAAGCGACAGAAATAACATTTTTATATTATAATGGCAAAACTGTTACCGTTAGTACTGTTGAAATGCCCGGTGGTTAAAATACAGTAATACGCGGTGTTGCACGGTAGCACACGGTATTGCACAGTATTTCGAGTTTTTGATTCTTACGTAGGAAGGAACTTACTCAATTATTGTTACAGTAATTACTGTTCAATATTTTATATTATTGATTCAATAATTGCATAATATTTTATTGATTCAATAATTGTCATTGTACATTATTTTAAATTATCAAATCAATAATTCATATTATTTGAATAATATTATTAGATAGCATTATTGGCAGTGTCTAAGGAAGTTCTGTCTAGGAAAGGGGTTGATTAATTGCGCGCCAGTAAGAAAAAATCCTTATCGGAAGGCCCCCTTTTTCCTGGGAACGACCTGGTTGTCAATGTTGTAGTTCTGTAATATTATTTGTGAATAATTAATTTTTGATATATATGATAAGAAAATATTTATTCAATGTGGATTTAGACGGAGGAATTTTTAACATGTGATATTTGTTAAAAGTTGGTATTTTATTTTGTCTAATAAAATAATTCATTCAAATATATTATTATAATATTACATTATAGTAGTATGATGTGATTATATAATAGTATGATTTTTATACTTTGAATGGTATCATTATTATAGTAAATTCATGGTATAAAAGCTAAACGAGGTGGAAGAGTGCAAATTAAATTTGAACTCTTATGATGCAAACAATGATGTCATCGGAGCGATGATGCAAGCAATGATGTCATCGGAGCGATGAGGTAAGCAAGGATGTCATCGGAGCGATGATGCAAACGATGATGTCATAAATTATGGCGAACAGATTATTTTACCCTTACTCTGCCGAGCCTATAAATAGAAGCTCATTTCTTCATTACTTCTTATCAATTCATTAAAGCTATAGAGAGAGAAAGTATAGAGAGAGTAAGAGAGAAAGAAGAGGAGTATTCTGATATTACGCTAGTGCAGTCTCCAAATTTTAAGGTAAGGGGTATTATTTATTTCGTATTCATGAAGAGAGTTATTTTTTTCAATACTCGTAAGGGTTGTTATTCCATTCCTTATTATTCTGTTGGGATAATCTGTTTGAGCGGACTACCGCCAGACGGGTGAATCTTCGTATCCAGTTGTTATTAAATTATGAAAATAATCTGTTTGAGCGGACTACCGCCAGACGGGTGAATCTTCATATTCAGCTGTTATTAAATTGTGAAAATAATCTGCCTAAGCGGACTACCGCCAGACAGGTGAAAATCCAATTGAAATTTCGTATATTGTTTCATTTCAGATTCTTAACTCTAAACTTACTACGGTAAGTATTGCTTCTATAATTCCTGAAATGATCAGATATTACTTGAGTTTTGCGCTTCATCTAATATTATTTCACTGGAATATTGGTCTGAACTTTCTTGTGAAAATTTTTATCTTTTCATGTCTAGTTATTATTCACGAGTTACTATTCACGGTAAAAAAAAATTCTCTTCTTCTTCCAAATCATTTTTGATTGTATCCAAGTTTTGAACTTCATTCTTGAATTTTGCTCCACAATTGATTATTACGGAATATTATTGAACTTGGATAAACTAAATTACGAATCCCGAATTCTTGTCCTTTATCTCACTGGATTCGTTCTTTATATTGTATTTCATCATCCTCTGTCCTAAATGGTGATATAACTGAATATCTTTGGCCTGTAGTGCAAAGATGAATGATTACCTGATGAATATCTTTAGCCCGTAGTGCAAAGATGGACAGGTGTTGAGGTGAACATGACCAACTGATGATACAAATGAATATCTTTGGCCCATAGTGCAAAGATGAATATTTGATTCGAGATGTATATTGATTGATGTTACAGGGATAAAATATTGATGATGGACTTTTAAATCAAAGAAGATAGTAGACATCATTCTCTACTTAACTCTTCTAATGAATTATTATTTTCGCTACGAATATTGATCTAAAACTTGTTGTCCATAATATTTTATCCGATTTATTGAAGGCTAACGATAATTTATTTTTCATTATCTTAGTCATAATATTCTTTACTGGGCCAGTTGAGCTCACCCTTTTCTTCCATTGTTCTCTTCAGGAAATGAGAATGTCGCGGGTACTAGTCGGGGAATGGAGTGATGGTCCGAGTTAGAGTTGTAGAAGTCCTCACTATTTGTTTTATTTAAAACAGTGTGATAATAAATATAATGAGGACTTATTTTGAATATTAATATTTTCTACCTGTCTGTATTGACACTCACAGTTATGTGGTCATATTTTGCACGACCGTGTGATATGAAAGATTGTATTTGAATTTTATTGAGTGTATTTGGCGACTCAAAATGGGTGGAGCATTGAACCTATTTTGGGGGCGTCACAGTTGATATCAGAGCTTAGTGATATGATCTCTGGCGGAGATCTGGGGAACTAGGAGGGGAGAGACGAGTAAAACCTTCGCTAGTGTGTCCTACCTAAGCTTAATTGTTATTTAATTGGTCAGTCGGAGCATAGGGTTAATATGTGATATGTTAATTTGTTTAATTAACCCTTGTTTTATGGCAGTATTTGAGAATGGCAGCTGAGAATGTTAACAATGAAGTGAATGAGACCGTGGAGATACCTTTAATCACCAACGAGGAGAACGTGCAACCGGAAGGCTATATTCCTGCTGTAAACAACCCTACCGAAGAAATGACAAACGATGAAATGTTTAGAAGTTTTTTGCAGTTCATGCAAAACCAGGCGAGGGAGACTCGTGTTCATAATACCGGTGGAGATAATAACAACTCGCGGCTTGTCACTGACAAGCAGTTTAAAGAATTGGGACCACCAGAATTTCAGGGAAAGCCAGATCCAATCAAGGTAGAAAATTGGATTAAACAAATTACCAAGATATTTGATGTCTTGGGATGCACGGAGGAACAGAAGGTTCTATTTGCCACCTTTATGTTCCGTGGAGAAGCAGATTACTGGTGAGAATCTGTGAAGCGTACCCAGCCTGCCGCACTCAAGATGACTTGGGGGGCATTCCAGAAACTGTTCAATGACAAGCACTTTCCATAAAGTATTTGTCACATGAAAGAGGTAGAGTTTATCAGACTGGAAAAAAACAACATGACGGTGTCCCAGTACGAGGCTAAGTTCGCGGAGTTGTCCAGATTTGCACCTCATTTGGTGGAGAATGAGGAACGTATGACGCGGATGTTTCTGAGAGGTTTGAAACCAGAGATTCGTCAATACCTCATTTCTCATAAATTTTCTCTATATTCGGATGTAGTGAACAGGGCCTAGTTATTAGAACGAGATAATGATTATGTTCAACCAAGGGACAACAACCAAGGTCGTACCGGTGGCAGCAGTCATCGGAACAATGACAACCAGAAGGGAGAAAAGTATCATGACAGAAGCGGTAACCACTCCGGTGGTAATCGTGGCCATGATAGTAGAAAAAGCGAATCGGGAGGAGATTTCAAAAAGAGAAAGTACAACAATGAGAACGTGAAGACGTCGACATCAGCACCAGCATCAACTGTTTCTAGGGGAGGAGAACGACCACCGGTCGTATGCTATAAATGCGGGAAAGAGGGACACATCAGGCCAAACTGTCCACAACAATTCAAAGCATGTTATAACTGTGGAAAAGAAGGACATATAGCTCGAGATTGTCCTGTAGCGAAACCAAGTCCAGCGGGGGTGGTGATTCCAAAGGCGGTTTCGGACAAGTCAAAGTCGGTGGTTCTTGGAAGAGCGTTTGTCGTGACAGCCCAAAACGTGAGGAACCCACACGAGGTGATTACGGGTAAGCTAATCATAAACTCTTGCGAAATTTACACCTTGTTAGATACCGGTGCTACCCATTCATTTATTTCACCTGCTTGTGCTCAACGATTAAATTTGACACCTGAGAAGTTAAACTTTGACTTATCTATTGAAACTCCGTTAGGAGAAACCTTCGTTACATCTACAGTTTACAAATCTTGCTTGATTCAGATTGGTACCCTTACCTTACCTGTTGATCTTATATCTTTAAAAATACTTGCATTTGACGTGATTTTAGGAATTGACTGGTTGACCACTTATCATGCCAAAATTGATTGTTTTCGTAAGGTTGTTAGTTTTCATATTCCTAACCAACCTATTGTGCGAATTCAAACAACCAAACCACTAAAATCAATTGATGTTATTTCAAGTCATAAAGCTATTCGTTTATTGAAAAACGGATGCCAAGCTTTCTTAGCCCATGTCACTGATCTAAACCAGAATACGTCAGGTTTGAATGATATTTATGTTGTTAATGAGTTTCTTGATGTATTTCCCGAAGAACTTCCCGGTCTACCACCGGAACGTGAAGTTGAATTCTTTATTGACCTTGAACCCGGTACAAAACCCATTTCTAAAACCCCATATCGAATGGCTCCTATAGAACTTCAGAAGTTAAAGGTCCAACTACAGGAGTTGTTAGACATTGGTTTTATACGTCCTAGTACATCTCCTTGGGGTGCTCCTGTTTTATTCGTAAAGAAGAAAGACGGGAGTATGCGACTTTGTATTGACTATCGGGAGTTGAACCATGTCACCATCAAGAATAGGTATCTGTTACCTCGTATTGATGACCTGTTCGACCAGTTGCAAGGTGCACAATTCTTTTCAAAGATCGATCTTCATTTTGGATATCATCAGTTGAAGATTAAAACTGAGGATATTCCGAAGACTGCTTTCAGAACTCGATACGGGCATTATGAATTCTTAGTCATGTCTTTTGGATTGACTAATGCTCCTGCTGCTTTTATGGATATGATGAACCGTGTATTCAAGGAATATTTGGATCAGTTTGTGGTTGTCTTTATTGATGACATCCTCATCTATTCCAAAAGCCGTGAAGATCATGAGCACCACTTGAAGCTGGTACTTCAAAGGCTTCGTGAAAATAAGCTATATGCCAAGCTGAAGAAATGCGAGTTCTGGCTTGAGGAGGTAGCATTCCTTGGGCATGTAGTATCAAAACGTGGAGTATCTGTGGATCCGGCGAAGATTGAAGCAATACAAAGTTGGGAGCAACCGAAGTCGGTGACTGAAGTACGTAGCTTTCTGGGCTTAGCTGGTTATTATCGGAGATTCGTGGAAGGATTTTCTCGAATCGCTACTCCATTAACTCAGCTGACTCGGAAAGATACAAAATTCGTATGGAATGAGGAATGTGAGAAGAGCTTTCAAGAGCTCAAGAGAAGACTCATTTCGGCACCTGTTCTGACGATACCATCTGGTTCGGATGGATTTGTCATTTACAGCGATGCTTCGGGCAAAGGGTTAGGATGTGTTCTCATGCAACATGGGAAAGTCATAGCCTATGCCTCGCGACAACTCAAGGAATATGCGAGGAATTATCCTACTCATGATCTAGAGTTGGCAGCAGTCGTTTTTGCGTTGAAGATCTGGAGACACTACCTGTATGGGGAGAAAGTGGAGATCTACACGGATCATAAGAGCCTCAAGTATTTCTTCACCCAGAAGGAACTCAACATGCGGCAACGACGTTGGCTTGAGCTGTTGAAAGATTACGATCATACCATCCAATACCATCCTGGAAAAGCGAATGTGGTTGCGGATGCGTTGAGTAGAAGATCATATGCTGGAACAAATGCGATGCTTTCAAGGCTTATTTTGTGTGATTTACAAAAGATGGAGATAGAGTTCAAGACTCTGGGGACCCATGCGATGATATCAAATATACGCGTAGAACCAGCTTTAATTGATAAAGTTAAAACTGCTCAAGCTACAGATCCGGAACTGATGAATATGAGGAAGAAGGTGCAAGAAGGTGCTATTCCAAAAGCAAGGATTGATGAAGAAGGAATACTTCGAGTCAACTCCAGACTTTGTGTTCCTGACGATTCTGATTTGAAGTATAGAATCATGATGGAGGCACACAACACACCGTTTGCAATCCATCCTGGGAGTACCCAAAATGTATCGTGATCTTCGACATACATTTTGGTGGAGCAATATGAAGAGAGAGATCGCGGAATTTATCTCGAGGTGCTTAACGTGTCAACGTGTCAAGGCGGAGCATCAAGTGCCAAAGGGTCCATTGCAACCACTTGAGATTCCAAAGTGGAAGTGGGAACACATTACCATGGATTTCGTTACTGGTCTTCCCAAGGTTTCTCAAGGCATAGATGCGATTTGGGTTATTATTGATAGATTAACCAAGTCTGCTCATTTTTTGCCGATACGAGAGACTTATTCCCTTGAACATCTTGCTCGTATGTACGTGAATGAGATAGTGAGATTGCATGGCATGCCAGTATCCATAGTTTCGGATCGTGACCCAAGATTCACTTCACGATTTTGGGTCAGCTTGCAGAAAGCTATGGGCACGGATTTACGATTCAGTTCGGCATATCATCCACAAACGGACGGGTAATCGGAAAGGACTATCCAAACTCTTGAAGATCTATTGAGACTCTGTGTTCTAGACTTCAAAGGGAGTTGGGATAAGTACCTACCATTGGTGGAATTCTCCTACAACAACAGTTATCAGGCAAGTATAGGCATGGCTCCATTCGAGGCGTTGTATGGACGAAAATGTCGTTCTCCAGTATGCTGGGACGAGGTGGGTGAAGCAACATTGTTGGGACCGGAGTTAGTACGTATGACTACGGAAAAGATTCAAATGATCCGGTAACGTATACAAACTGCACAAGATCGACAAAAGAGTTATGCTGATCTTCATCGAAGGGACGTGGAGTTTAATGTCGGAGATCATGTATTATTATGTGTTGCTCCATGGAAAGGAGTTACGATATTCGGAAAGAGAGGAAAGCTCAACCCACGATTCATTGGTCCATTTGAGATCCTTGACCGAGTAGGAAATGTGGCCTATAGACTCGCCTTACCTCCAAGCATGTCTTGTGTTCATAACGTTTTTCACATATTTGTGCTTCGTAAATATGTGAAAGATCCAAACCACATTATTGAGTTAGAACCAAGAGAGATAGCTGAAGATTTAACATACGAGGAGGTACCTGTTAAGATCTTGGATAGGAAGGAACATGTCTTACGCTCAAAGATTATACCTCAAGTTAAAGTTTTGTGGAGGAACCATGACATTGAGGAAATGACCTGGGAGTTAGAATCGGAAATGAAAACGAGGTATCCTCACCTTTTCGACATAATAGGTACGTACGTCAATTTCGAGGACGAAATTTCATAAGGAGGGGAGGTTGTAAGACCCCAAATTTTATGAATAAGATTTAATTTTCTTTATATATTATTTTGAAATAGTAAGGTGTTGATTTGATAAATGTGATAAGTTATGGGTGAAATGTGCAAAGTTTACAAAGTAAGCAAGTGGTTATAAAATATTTGTTGTGTCGGGGAATATTCGTTTGGTCGAGAAATATTCTTTTTGTCGGAGAATATTCGTACGACGGCGCAGTCATTTGTGGACCCCACAATGGAATGAATGTCGGATATAGAAAGCGACAGAAATAATATTTTTATATTATAATGGCAAAACTGTTACCGTTAGTACTGTTGAAATGTCCGGTGGTTAAAATACAGTAATACGCGGTATTGCACGGTAGCACACGGTATTGCACAGTATTTCGAGTTTTTGATTCTTACGTAGGAAGGAACTTACTCAATTATTGTTACAGTAATTACTGTTCAATATTTTATATTATTGATTCAATAATTGCATAATATTTTATTGATTCAATAATTGTCATTGTACATTATTTCAAATTATCAAATCAATAATTCATATTATTTGAATAATATTATTAGATAGCATTATTGGCAATGTCTAAGAAAGTTCTGTCTAGGAAAGGGGTTGATTAATTGCACGCCAGTAAGGAAAAATCCTTTTCGGAAGGCCCCCTCTTTTCTGGGAACGACCTGGTTGTCAATGTTGTAGTTCTGTAATATTATTTGTGAATAATTAATTTTTGATATATATGATAAGAAAATATTTATTCAATGTGGGTTTAGACGGAGGAATTTTTAACATGTGATATTTGTTAAAAGTTGGTTTTTTATTTTGTCTAATAAAATAATTCATTCAAATATATTATTATAATATTACATTATAGTAGTATGATGTGATTATATAATAGTATGATTTTTATACTTTGAATGATATTATTATTATAGTAAATCCATGGTATAAAAGCTAAACGAGGTGGAAGAGTGCAAATTAAATTTGAACTCTTATGATGCAAACAATGATGTCATCGGAGCGATGATGCAAGCAATGATGTCATCGGAGCGATGAGGTAAGCAAGGATGTCATGGGAGCGATGATGCAAACGATGATGTCATAAATTATGGCGAAAAGACTATTTTACCCTTACTCTGTCGAGCCTATAAATAGAAGCTCATTTTTTCATTATTTCTTACCAATTCATTAAAGCTATAGAGAGAGAAAGTATAGAGAGAGTAAGAGAGAAAGAAGAGGAGTATTCTGATATTACGCTAGTGCAGTCTCCAAATTTTAAGGTAAGGGGTATTATTTATTTCGTATTCATGAAGAGAGTTATTTTTTTTCAAAACTCGTAAGGGTTGTTATTCCATTCCTTATTATTCTGTTGGGATAATCTGTTTGAGCGGACTACCGCCAGACGGGTGAATCTTCGTATCCAGTTGTTATTAAATTGTGAAAATAATCTGTTTGAGCGGACTACCGCCAGACGGGTGAATCTTCGTATTCAGTTGTTATTAAATTGTGGAAATAATCTGCCTGAGCGGACTACCGCCAGACAGGTGAAAATCCAATTAAAATTTCGTATATTGTTTCATTTCAGATTCTTAACTCTAAACTTACTACGGTAAGTATTGCTTCTATAATTCCTGAAATGATCAGATATTACTTGAGTTTTGCGCTTCATCTAATATTATTTCACTGGAATATTGGTCTGAACTTTCTTGTGAAAATTTTTATCTTTTTATGTCGAGTTATTATTCACGAGTTACTATTCACGGGGTACTATTCACGGTAAAAAAAAAAATTCTCTTCTTCTTCCAAATCATTTTTGATTGTATCCAAGTTTTGAACTTCATTCTTGAATTTTGCTCCACAATTGATTATTACGGAGTATTATTGAACTTGGATAAACTAAATTACGAATCCCGAATTCTTGTCCTTTATCTCACTGGATTCGTTCTTTATATTGTATTTCATCATCCTCTGTCCTAAATGGTGATATAACTGAATATCTTTGGCCTGTAGTGCAAAGATGAATGATTACCTGATGAATATCTTTAGCCCGTAGTGCAAAGATGGACAGGTGTTGAGGTGAACATGACCAATTGATGATACAAATGAATATCTTTGGCCCATAGTGCAAAGATGGATATTTGATTCGAGATGTATATTGATTGATGTTACAGGGATAAAATATTGATGATGAACTTTTAAATCAAAGAAGATAGTAGACATCATTCTCTACTTAACTCTTCTAATGAATTATTATTTTCGCTACGAATATTGATCTAAAACTTGTTGTCCATAATATTTTATCCGATTTATTGAAGGCTAACGATAATTTATTTTTCATTATCTTAGTCATAATATTATTTACTGGGCTAGTTGAGCTCACCCTTTTCTTCCATTGTTCTCTTCAGGAAATGAGAATGTCGCGGGTACTAGTTAGGGAATGGAGTGATGGTCCGAGTTAGAGCTGTAGAAGTCCTCACTATTTGTTTTATTTAAAATAATGTAATAATAAATGTAATGAGTACTTATTTTGAATATTAATATTTTCTACCTGTCTGTATTGACACTCACAGTTATGTGGTCGTATTTTGCACGACCGTGTGATATGAAAGATTGTATTTGAATTTTATTGAGTGTATTTGGCGACTCAAAATGGGTGGAGCATTGAACCTATTTTGGGGGCGTCACAAAAATTATAGGAAAATGTGTGAGAGGGAGTATGAGATAACTATAATAAGATAGTACTCCCTCCGTTCCAAATTAATTGCTCAGTTTTAACTTTTTTAGTCAAATTGATTATTTTTTAAAACTATTTTGTATATCATTTTTGCCAAAATATAGGTGAAGAGGTTATAACAAAAAAAAGTATATATACAATTTATTACTAATACCAATTTTTATAATGTTAAAAA
Organism: Panax stipuleanatus; assembly: GCA_020205555.1. Classification (NCBI taxonomy): domain Eukaryota; kingdom Viridiplantae; phylum Streptophyta; class Magnoliopsida; order Apiales; family Araliaceae; genus Panax; species Panax stipuleanatus. Next base: position 158,099,444 of record CM035115.1, on the reverse strand, counting down.
TATATTTATACATGCTTAATTATTAATTTTAAAAATAGTCAATTTGACTAAAAAAAGTCAAAACTGAGCAATTAATTTGGGACGGAGGAAGTATTAAAAATAATATCAATTGTCTATATTGTTCTTGTATTGAAAAAAGAGAAGGTTATTTATTGGGCAAAAAATAGTGACAGAACCAAAATTATACTCCCTCCGTTCCTAAAAGATTGTCGTTTTAGGAAGTAATTTTCGTTCAAAAAAGATTGTCGTTTTGAGTTTATCAATACACATTAGCTAATTTTTTTCTACTTTACCCTTATTTAAAGCTTTCTCCTATTTAAAGCTTTCTTCCCTTCCCAATGATTCTTATTCAATTCAATGCTATAATCCAAGTAGTAATTGGTTGAATAAGAAGTATAATTGGTTGAATTGAATAAGAAACATTGGGAAGAAAATAATTAGTTGAGACAATTAATAAGGGTAATATAGTATTTTCGCTAGGTATTAATTACATTCCTTAATCTGTGTGCATTAACTTTAAACGACAATCTTTTAAGAACAGATGGAGTAAGATTTAAGGGTATTATAGACAATTGATACTATATTTAATGTTTTCCAATCATTATCTTAATTTTTATGCAACACTCTAAAACGCCCTATATTAAGGGACGGAGGGAGTATTTTTTAATATTAATCTTTTACTAAAATATATTTCTACTAATTTTAATTGAATGATTCACCCCATATGGTTATTATCAAATGTAATCAACAATCATCAAAGTAACATCGAAGTAATTAATTCTATATTAGGTAAATTGTATTAAATTTTTTAATATATTTTTAAAATTATAATTCATGATTTATTCAAAATTATTAAGCACAAAATTTTAAGTATGTCGTTAATAATAAATGAACTTATAATAATAAATAGCAAACAACATCAAATACTGTGTATGGACCATGAGCTATTTTAGTTAAATTAAACATGTCGGAAAAAAAAACCAAAAAATTAAAAAGTTAAAAATATATGTATATAAATTATGTTACTAGTAAGGATATTTATGTCTCAATTATTAAATATAAAAATAGAGAAGTTAAATTAGCACTGCATAAAAATAGAGAAGTTAAACGTGACAAAAAAGCAAATTCAAAGTTAAACTCAAGCTAAAGAAGTTCAAGGAGCTGGTGCTAACTTTTCTCAACGCATTAATTTGTGTGGATTATCGGTAAGGACATGTTGCTATTAGATTATGTTAACACATGTTATGAACAAGATTGCTACATTGCCAAAATAATACATAAAAAAAAAGGATGAACTGATCATTATCTACATGTCCTACTCCTTTTATGCTATGTACAACACTAATCTAATGTCAACTTTAACCATTTAATGAACTATCACCCATAGGCCATAGCCATGCTCATTGTGAAAGACAGAAATACCAAATAGATGGTCATAAGGCCGATCCCCAACAACTTGCTAGGGCGCATGTCATTTTTTGTTAGGACAATCAGTGACCAAACAAGCCCTAGCACAAGAAAACCCAGGGTAGAATACAAGCTAGTGTCTTGAGGGACTGCATAAGAAGCTGGTCTCTTAGACCAGGCTCCAAGCAGCATGGAGATTCCCAAGCCAGCAAGTGTGTTGAACATTGGCCCGGCAAAGCACCCAGAAATGGCAATCTGCACACCATCTCCAGTACCATTCAGCGCCAGTGCAACATTTGACATTAAATCACCCATCGAGTTACCCCATGCCAATACAGTTAATCCGAGGATAGACGGATTAACTCCAAATATAACACCTAAAGACTCCAGCAGAGCAACGAGTTCATTAGCGACAATGTAGAACCAAACGATACTCATAAAGAAGCCGCCCAGAAGCCATGGCAGTAGGTACTTTTGAGGTGGCCGGTCGGATCTAGTGCATATAAATGCAAGAACACCAAGAATAAACCCAACGACGGCACCAACTAGGTAAGCAATTTCAACCGTCTGGGGAGCGCCAATGGTCCAAAGAAAAGCGAGAAGCATGGGTGCCAATGAAGCACTGGACACTGCAAACCCCTTGGACCACCGATCATCCTCGATTAATGGAATAGTCAGCCGTCTGGGGAGCGCCAATGGTAATTCCAGCAACCAGCATATCTTGGAACATGAAAACCATGACCGATCTTCCATTGTCTCCTCGTCGTCATTCCAGCCCCACAAAGGCTTCACTGACTCACGTGCATAGATTGCTACATTCGAAGCCCACATCCAATGAGGTACTAACTTAGTTTGGAGATCATGTGGCACCTCATTCCCTGCAGAATCCGACAAGAGAAGGTTCACATGTAAAGATTCCTCATCTCCAGTTTCGTGAGAAAACATATTTCCCGCAACAGGTAGCAATTTCCTGATGGAATCCAGCTTCAAAATGCTGGACGAATTCTTTCTCAACATAACAATACAGAATGCATAAACAACGTAGATAGAAACGAACGCAATTGCACCTCCTACGCTCAACTTTCCAAGAATCAGAACAAGAAGCAGGGAAAGAAGAGCCAAGAGAAAGAAGCATACATCTCTTATAAAACATCTCTTATCAATCTGAACCCGTTGATCCGCCACGCAAAGGGAAATAGTCCCAACCACAACACAAGTCACAAACACAGCTCCGCCCAACACACTATTAAGTCCAACATCTCCATCATTACTTCCCGTAAAAGCAGCAATGCTCGCAAACACATCCGGCGCCCCGTTACCCAGAGGAAGCAGAGTCACCCCTGCAACGGTGGGCGGCAAGTTCCAGAGATTCGAGAGCTTCTCAAGTAAACAACAAAAATAGTCCGAAGCAGTATTACCCAATAAATAAAACAGAGCAACCAACCAAATTCCCAAAGACAAATAACCCAGAAAGTTAACCTTCTCACAGGCGCAAGAGAAGAACCGAATGTAATCAAGAAGCCCCCCTGATGTACATTGTGGATTAGCTGTCAAGAACTCACACTGGCTTGTGTAGCCTTTATGCTCATTCAGTCCAGTACAACCAGTGGACTCTTTAGCCCAAAAATCACCTAGTTTTCTCCGAATAACCTCGACCCGATTAGTTTCCCCCCACAACAAACCCCCTCCTCTAAAGTCCCATTCCCGAAAACTTGAGGACTTTCTAAGAAATGAACTAGTAAAAATGTTTTCTTGGTAAAAAAAGAAACTAAACAGTACAAAAGCACAAATACCATTCAAAGCTCCGCGGAATTTCGGGCGACTCGAGTAGTAAAACCCATTGAAAATTTCCATGAAACCCTCTTCGCAACACCCTAGCTAGTTCAAGAAATTTCGACCGACAAACAAGAGGAGAAACGGCGCAAAAACTACAAAGACTGAATCTTTATAACAAAATGTCTACCCGGCCAGAAAATTAAGACAATTGAGACCCTCCTCAAAGTCAAAACACTTCCTAAACACACAAATACAGTTGACAGAGAAAAACTATAAAGGTGTTTGATATAAAAGTGAAAAAGAGAAACGAGATCGAGTTCACCTGAAAAAGGCAGGAGATATATAAATGCTATATAAATATAGAAAGAGAAACTTCGTTAATGGTGTTGGGTTGAGAAATTAATGGAGTTTGGAGGAGGAGTTGTTATTAATATTAGCGGATCATGGGAATTAGGAAAGATAGAAGCGCCTGCCGACGCGAGAGAAAGAAAAGGAGATGATTCCGGCTCCTCCGTGGCAGCGTAGCTGGTGACTGGTGTTAAAAGGCAAATCCGATACTGACACGGCCACACGGGCAACCTTTATTATTACTACATATAATAACGATATACCAACTTTTTGGATTCTCGTCAGTCATCAGACGAACTATCACGTACACGTTAGAAAGGTTGATATTTGTTTGATTACATAAATAAATAAATCAATCAAAATTATTATTATTATTATTATTATTATTATTATTATAGTACTAGATTCTATGCCTTCCCCTACAAGAAAAGCTTATGCAGCAACTCTTCCTATGGCCTACACTTACTTCACCGCGTAAAACTAATTTACTACTAATAAAGCATCCTTTATCCTAATCTAGCATTCATAATCTAGGATTTTCAAAGTAGATAGCCCAGAAAGGCCCACCATTAATTATACTTCCCATCCAATTCCATGCAATACACATATTTTTATAATTTTAAATAATATAATCAACATTTATCAATTAATTTATAATATTAAATACCATGATTGTTAAAAAAATATAAATAATCCTACATCTTTTCACCATTTGATGAACATGTGGTTGGATTTTTTTTCAACGTAAAAATATTTTTAATTATTCTAATTTTTAATAAGATTAATCTTAATATCATTAACACAATTGATTTATTTGATAGATTTAGAGGGAAAAAAATATAATGGAGAGAATAATTACTGTTAGAGTTTTTTAAAAATCTTCCTGTTTATATATGTTATGTAAGACCCCAATTTTTATGAATAAAGATTTAATTTCTTCTATATATTATTTTGATATAGTAAGGTGTTGATTTGATAAATGTGGTAAGTTATTAAGGGAATGTGCAAATTTTACAAAGTAAGCAAGTGGTCGTATCATATTCGTTGTGTCGGGGAATATTCTTTTGTCGGAGAATATTCGTACGACGGCGCAACCATTGGTGGACCCCACAATAGAATAATTGTCGGATATAGAAAGCGACAGAAATAACATTTTTACGGCAAAACTTTTACCGTTAAACTGTTAAAATACCCGGTGATAAAAATACAGTAATACGCGTTGTTGCAAAGTAGCACACGGTATTGCATAATATCTTTGATTATTGATGCTTACGTAAGAAGTCACTCAGTATTTAATAATTGCTACAGTAGTTGTTGCACAGTATATCATATTATTGATTCAATTATTGTCACAGTATCATCTGCACAATATTTTATATTATTAAATCAATAATGGTCAGTCATATTATTTAAATGATATTATTAGATAGCATTATTGGCAATGTCTAGAAAGTTCTGTCTAGGAAAGGGGTTAGTTAATTGCGCGCCAGTAAGAAAAAAATCTTTATCGGAAGGCCCCCTCTTTCCTGGGAACGACCTGGTTGTCATTATTGTGATTCTGTAATATTAATTTAAATAATAATTGATGAATGGTTGATAAAAATATTTTCATTGTGTTGAAAATATTAATGTTAGTAGAAATCGATATTTATTTCGATAATAGTTGATTTTCGGATGTTAAATTGACCAAACGGAGAATTAATCAGATAAATGAGCAATTAATGAGTGGTTAACATGTGGGACCCATTTATTGGTGGATAATAAATAGTTGGTGGGAAGTTGCAGGGGTGGAGGTGCAAGATTTATAAACTTGAGGGACTAAATTAAAAATTTAGGCAAAGATGGAGGTACTAAAGTGTAATTGACCAACCTTTTTCTAGCCTATAAATAGCAAGCTAATTTCATTCATTTCTCACCATTCTTGAAGAGTAAAATTATTATAGTGAGAAAAATTATAGAGAGAAAAAGAAGAAGAGTATTCTGCTACTACACTATTCCAGTATCCAATCTTCTACTGAGGAAATGAGAATATTGCGGGTACTAGTCGGGGAATGGAGTGATGGTCCGAGTTAGAGCTGTAGAAGTCCTCACTATATATATTTTTTAAATAGTGTGATAATAAATGTAATGAGGACTTAATTTGAATGTTAATATTTTGTATATGTCTGTATTGACACTCACAGTTGTGTGGTCGTATTTTGCACGACTGTTTGATATAAAAGATTGTATTTGGATTCTGTACTATGTATTTGGCGACTCAGAATGGGTTGGGTTGATTGGACCAATTCTGGGGGCGTCACAGTTGGTATCAGAGCTTAGGGATATGATCTCTGGCGGAGATCTGGGAATAGAACTAGGAGGGGAGAGACGAGTAAATCCTTCGCTAGTGTTTGTCCTATCTAAGATTATGTGGTATTTATTTTGTCGGTCGGAACATAGGGTTAATATGTGATATGTTAATTTGTTTGATTAACCCTTGTTTTGTGGCAGTATTTGAGAATGGCAGCTGAAAATCTTAACAATAAAGTGAATGAGACCGTTGAGGCACTGCTAATCACCAACCAGGATAATGTGATGTCGGGAGAAGAAGAAATTAGAAATATCCATATGGTGAGTGAAGAATTAATAGTTGCACCCGAGCTAGTAACAGAGGTAGCAGCTGAGAGTGAGGAAGAAGAGGAACCTGAGGAGGAGGATTTGTTAGGAGAATTTTATGATCGAAATGTTGAACTGCAAGATCGTATTCATGAGTTAGAAGAGCAGGGTGAAGAACGACAGACAGCCGTGGAACAAAGGGATACAACAATTCAAGAAAAGGATACAGAAATTTAAGATTTTGTTACTCGATATGCGAGGCTTGAACAGAAGCTCTCTCTGGCAGAGCATATGATATTAGAGCTGGAATTTGAGAATGCTATTGTCAAAATTCTTATGAAAGAAGAAACAACTGAACGAATGAAAATGGAGGATGCATGGGTAAAAGCCGCACGACGCGTTGATGTTGTAGAAAGAGACGTCCGATCTAAGAAGGCCAAAATAGACAATATGAATTTCTCCTTTTGGACAGCAATTGAGAGGATCCAACATCGAGTTTGGAATTACCCTGCGCAGAGCGGTCAACCCCAATTCAATATGGATCGAAGAATAATGATTCAAATCATGGATCATGAGTGCGACGAAGCAGTTGAGGGTGGAATGTAATCTATAGCGAAGTTAAGTCCAGCTGGAACGGTTACATCAAAGGCTGTCCCTGACAAGTCAAAGCCGGTGGTTCCTGAAAAAGAGTTTGTCGTGACTGCCCAAAATGCGAGGAACTCGAATGAATTTATCAAGGGTTAGTTAATCATAAATTTTTGCGAAGTCTATACCTTATTAGATACCGGTTCTACCCATTCTATTATTTCACCTACTTGCGCTCAACGTTTGAACTTGACTTCTGAGAAATTAGACTTTGACTTATCTGTTGAAACTCCGTTGGGTGAAACCTTCGTTACATCTATTGTTTACAAATCTTGTTTGATTAAAATTGGTACCCTCACCCTACCTGATCTTATATCTTTGAAAATACTTGCATTTGACGTGATTTTAGGAATTGGCTGGTTAACCACTTATCATGCCAAAATTGATTGTTTTCGTAAGGTTGTTAGTTTTCATATTTCTAACCAACCTGTTGTGCGAATTCAAACAACCAAACCATTAAAATCAATCATTGTCATTTCAAGTCATAAAGCTATTCGTTTATTGAAAAATGGATGTCAAGCTTTCTTAGTCCATGTCACTGATTTAAATCAAAATACATCAGATTTGAATGATATTTTTGTTGTTAATGAGTTTTCTGATGTATTTCCCGAAGAACTTCTTGGTCTACCCCTAGAAGTAAAGTGAATTCTTTATTGACCTTGAACCCGGTACAAAATCCATTTCTAAAACCCCATATCGAATGACTCCTATTGAACTTCAGGAGTTAAACGTCTAACTACAGAAGTTGTTAGACATTGGTTTCATTCATCCTAGTACATCTCCTTGGGGTGCTCCTGTTTTATTCGTAAAGAAGAAAGACGGGAGTATGAGACTTTGTATTGACTATCGAGAGTTAAGCCATGTCACCATCAAGAATAGGTATCCGTTACCTCGTATTGATGACCTGTTCGACCAATTGCGAGGTGCTATGGTTGAAGCACCATGAGGGTCACAATTGGTATCAAATATTTGGATCATTTCGTGGTTGTCATTATTGATAACATCCTAATATACTCTAAAAGCCTCAAATATTTTTCCAAAAAGAACTTAACATGCGACAACAACGTTGGCTCGAGCTGTTGAAAGATTACGAAAATACCATCCAATACCATCCTGAAAAAAAGCGAACGTGGTTGCTGACATGTTGAGTAGAAGATCGTATGTGGGTACAAGTGCGATATTATCAACACGAAGCCCATTTTGTATTACGTACAAAGGATGAAGATAGAGTTAAAGACTCCGGAGACCTACGTGATGATGTCAAGTTTACGCGTAGAACCAGCTTTGATTAATAAAGTTAAAGCTGCTCAATCTACAGACCCGGAGCTGATGAAGATGAAGAAGAAGGTGCTAGAAGATGTTATTCTAGAAGCAAAAATCGATGAAGAAGGAATAATTCGAGTCAACTCCAGACTTTGTGTTCCTAACGATTCTGATTTGAAGTATAGAATCATGATGGAGGCACACAACACACCGTTTGCAATCCATCCTGGAAGTACCAAAATGTATCGTGATCTTCGACATACATTTTGGTGGAGCAATATGAAGAGAGAGATCGCGGAGTTTATCTCGAGGTGTTTAACGTGTCAACGTGTCAAGGCAGAGGATCAAGTGCCAAAAGGTCCATTGCAATCACTTGAGATTTCAAAATGGAAGTGGGAACACATTACCATGGATTTCGTTACGGGTCTTCCCAAGATTTCTCAAGGCATAGATGCAATTTGGGTTATTGTCGATAGATTAACCAAGTCTGCTCATTTCTTGCCTATACGAGAAACTTATTCACTGGAACGTCTTGCTCATATGTATATAAATGAGATTGTGAGATTGCATGGCATGCCAGTATTCATAATTTCGGATCGTGACCCAAGATTTACTTCACGATTTTGGGTCAGTTTGCAAAAAGCTATGGGCACCGATCTACGATTCAGTTCTGCATATCATCCTCAAACTGACGAGCAATCGGAAAGGACTATTCAAACTCTTGAAGATTTATTGAGACTCTGTGTTCTAGATTTCAAAGGGAGTTGGGACAAGTACTTATCATTGGTGGAATTCTCCTACAATAACAGTTATCAGGCAAGTATAGGCATGGCTCCATTCGAGGCGTTGTATGGACGAAAGTGTCGTTCTCTAGTATGCTGGGACGAGGTGGGTGAAGCAACGTTGTTGGGACCGGAGTTAGTACGTATGACTACGGAAAAGATTCAAATAATCCGACAACGTATACAAACGGCACAAGATCGACAAAAGAGTTATGCGGATCTTCATCGAAGAGATGTAGAATTTAATGTCGGAGATCATGTATTGTTACGTGTTGCTCCATGGAAAGGAGTTACGAGATTCGAGAAGAGAGGAAAGCTCAATCCACGATTCATTGGTCCATATAAGATCCTTGGCCGAGTAGGAAAGGTGACCTATAGACTCGCTTTACCTCCAAGCATGTCTCGTGTTCATAACGTTTTTCACATATCCATGTTACGTAAATATGTGAAAGACCCAAACCACATTATTGAGTTAGAACCAGACGAGATAGCAGAAGATTTAACGTACGAGAAGGTACATGTCAAGATCTTGGATAAGAAGGAACATGTCCTACGCTCGAAGATTATACCTCAAGTTAAAGTTTTGTGGAGGAACCATGATATCGAGGAAATGACCTGGGAGTTAGAATCGAAAATGAAAGCGAGGTATCCTCACCTTTTCGACATACCAGGTACGTACGTCAATTTTGAGGACGAAATTTCATAAGGAGGGGAGGCTGTAAGACCCCAACTTTTATGAATAAAGATTTAATTTTCTCTATATATTATTTTGATATAGTAAGGTGTTGATTTGATAAATGTGGTAAGTTATGAAGGGAATTTGCAAATTTTACAAAGTAAGCAAGTGGTCGTATCATATTCGTTGTGTCGGGGAATATTCTTTTGTCGGAGAATATTCGTACGACGGCGCAGCCATTGGTGGGCCCCACAATAGAATAATTGTCGGATATAGAAAGCGACAGAAATAACATTTTCACGATAAAATTTTTACCGTTAAACTGTTAAAATACCCGGTGATAAAAATACAGTAATACGCGTTGTTGCAAAGTAGCACACGGTATTGCATAATATCTTTGATTATTGATGCTTACGTAAGAAGTCACTCAGTATTTAATAATTGCTACAGTAGTTGTTGCACAGTATATCATATTATTGATTCAATTATTGTCACAGTATCATCTGCACAATATTTTATATTATTAAATTAATAATGGTCAGTCATATTATTTAAATGATATTATTAGATAGCAGTATTGACAATGTCTAGAAAGTTCTGTCTAGGAAAGGGGTTAGTTAATTGCGCGCCAGTAAGAAAAAAATCTTTATCGAAAGGCCCCCTCTTTCCTGGGAACGACCTGGTTGTCATTATTGTGATTCTGTAATATTAATTTAAATAATAATTGATGAATGGTTGATAAAAATATTTTCATTGTGTTGGAAATATTAATGTTAGTAGAAATCGATATTTATTTCGATAATAGTTGATTTTCGGATGTTAAATTGACCAAACGGAGAATTAATCAGATAAATGAGCAATTAATGGGTGGTTAACATGTGGGACCCACTTATTGGTGGATAATAAATAGTTGGTGGGTAGTTGCAGGGGTGGAGGTGCAAGATTTATAAACTTGAGGGACTAAATTAAAAATTTAGACAAAGATGGAGGTACTAAAGTGTAATTGACCAACCTTTTTCTAGCCTATAAATAGCAAGCTAATTTCATTCATTTCTCACCATTCTTGAAGAGTAAAGTTATTATAGTGAGAAAAATTATAGAGAGGAAAAAAAGAAGAGTATTCTGCTACTACACTATTCCAGTATCCAATCTTCTACTGAGGAAATGAGAATATTGCGGGTACTAGTCGGGGAATGGAGTGATGGTCCGAGTTAGAGCTGTAGAAGTCCTCACTATATATATTTTTTAAATAGTGTGATAATAAATGTAATGAGGACTTAATTTGAATGTTAATATTTTGTATATGTTTGTATTGATACTCACAGTTGTGTGGTCGTATTTTGCACGACTGTTTGATATAAAAGATTGTATTTGAATTCTGTACCATGTATTTGGCGACTCAGAATGAGTTGGGTTGATTAGACCAATTCTGGGGACATCACATGTTTTCTCTATATTAGATCTTCAACAACATGGTGCGCATTTTATGTAACAATCAACGCAATATATCATTATCCTTTATAAATGAGTTGGGAGAGATGAATTTGTTTGACTTAAAAGAGTTTATTAAATTCCAATTTTCAGTTATAGCATAGTGGTAAGGATTCTAACAGCAAAAATTTATATCAATTTTTTATAAATAAAATGAAATCGTCATGTTGGGTTCATTATTATTAGAGGTTTGCTAGATATTACGAGAGTTTTCAACCGAATTAAACCGAATTATTATTGTAAAGTATGTGCATATATGGAATAGGTAAAAACTAAGAAATGTTTCATTTTAATTTATTCTATCTTTATCACTTTTATGTTGGTCGTAATCCAATTTCGTCACATATTTGTCAAGTTAATGTACTAATTAATAGATTGGAAAAAAAAAATACATTAATGTTAACAATATTGCTTGTTTTCGTATTTACCTCATTCAGATTCTAATAAATTTCACTTTGATAATGAAAAATCAACTTTTTATGAATGTAGTTGATTCAAGGGGACATATTGTTTATCCATATTAAATTGTAAGATTTTTGTGTTTAATTTGGTATGTAGATAGTACTATATATTTAATATGAATTAGAGTAAGTTGAATAAGATATGTTATACTAACTAAGTTCACGAATCATGAAAATTAATATAAAAATACTAATGGATAACAGATGTATATATTAATCATTAATTGATATATTAAGAAATACTTGGTGACAAATGATATATTATATTTTTAATAATAAATGTTACTAAAATTTTGTGAAAAAATTTAACTTTTGAGCCTATTAAAAAAGAAGAAGTCGAAGACTCAAAAAAATAAAAAATAAAAAAATTACGTTACCGAGTCACCAAACTTATACTATTAAATGGACTTGGGGCCAATTAAAATAACGTGATATATTTTGGTTTTGATGGTTCTGGTATAGGAATTAGTACAAACCTTTGAAAACATTAACAATATACGAGAGACATATTCTATAGACGTTTGAAAGCTCAAGAGAAAGTTTACCATTTGTCTTATTTATATACTCCCTCCGTCCCAAAATAACTGTTTAGTTTTGATTTTTTAAAATTAAATTGATTATTTTTTAAAATAATTTTTTGTACCATTTTTGCCATAATATAGGTACAGAGGTTATAACAAAAAAAAGTATATACAATTTACTACTAATACCAATTTTTATAATGTTAAAAATATATTTACACATGCTTAATTATTAATTTTAAAAATAGTCAATTTGACTAAAAAAAGTCAAAACTGAACAGTTATTTTGGGACGGAGGAAGTATAAAGCAAGAGTACCCCACTTGGTCTCTTTGGTCTCATCCAACTTTTTCTCTGAATTTAGCCTCAAAACTAAAAAATATATAATCATATGTTACCCTTTAAGTTTACTTATATTTTTATTTTATCTTTTAAACTAAATTTATTATTATAAAAATTAATTACACAAATAATATAAATTGAACACGTAACGCGTGTATTCCGAACCCTACTATATTTAAAGTGAGAGGGGTTAAATGCACTTTTTTCACTATACTCGACCTCGATTTACAAATACATTATTGGACTGAAAATTTTAACGGTCAACTCATTGAACTATAATTTTTTTACAAAAATTAAAATTTTCGTCTAAAAGTGTTAAAAGTTAATAGAATGTTTTATGGTGTACCACATCAGATGCTTAGGTGGATATTCAACAATTAAAAAACACAATAAATTTATGACTCAACAAAATTTATATTAAAAAAAAGCCACAAGAAATTTAAATATTAATTTTTTTAAAAAATAATTAACGTTTTTACAAATTTAATACTAATTATACATTTAAAACAATTCAAATTGTTAACGCCTGATTTTGTACGCCTGACGAAATCACCCAAAAGGACAGGCCAAAACAACGCCAACGGTTGATTGTATCGTTATGAATTCAAACTCACAAAAATACACTCACATAAACATAAATAGAGAGATAGAATATGAACACAAGAATTACGTGGAAACCCAATTGGGAAAAAATCACGGAGAGAGAGAGTAATCCACTATAATAATATTGGGAGTACATATGGTGTATTTGTGTTGTATCATATTTTCTCCTGTGTGTTTCATAATCTGTGATCTGATAATGAATGTCTTCATCCCTTGCTTGTAGCCGTATTTATAGAAGTCTTGTCTGTCCAAATCCTACTAGGAATAGGAGTCCTAGTCAAAATCCACTTATAACTGCAATTGCTTCCTTCCCAAGTTAGATATCTTCATCCCACCAAATAAGGAAACCCCAATCCTTCTCTAATAAGGACTCTTACAATAAAATACATAATAAACATATATGGGCCAACATTAAATCCGGCCCATTACATAGATAGGGTTACCCCATGGCCAAGCCCAAATATTCACGCCCTAACATTGCCCCCCAGTCTCTTATTTATAAGGAACTTATAATAAGAGAGTATACAAATAGATTGGGCTGCATCATGGTTAGACCCAAATAATCACAACCAAACATTGCCCCCCAGTCTTTCATAAAACGGAACATTTGATGGAAGAGTATATAAAATACATAGCCCAGCAACACAAAACGTCCAGCCCACCGGCTAAAAATTTGGCGATCTTCGAACGAACCCAACAGGACCAAGAACTGAGACTCTCTGACCGAGCCCAGCAAATCCAAGAACTGAGACTCTCTGACTGAGCCCAGCCTTCGTCTTCAAGTCGATGCTTATGTTATATATGCATGAATGAAGATATGAATGCATGAATGAATGAATCAATGAATGCATGAATGAATGAATTAATGAATGCATAAATGAATGAATGCATGAATGAATGCATTCATGAATGGAAGTGCACCCTTAAATAAATATTCACTTCGCTACGATGAGACGAAGGAATCCAACCTTAAACCTCTGAAGTCCTTATCTCCGATAGCCGAAGGAACATCATGAAAAATATTCACATCGCTCCGAAGAGGCGAAGGAATCCCACCTTAGTCACTCCGATGTACCCTCTCTCCGAGAGCCGAAGATACGCCGGGAAAAGTTGCTTCTAAGAGAAGCCCACCATAGTCACTCCGATGTGCCTTCTCTCCGAGAGCCGAAGGCACACCAGGAAAAATATTGCTTACACATGAAGCCCTCCATAGCCCCACCGATGACCTTCTCTCCGAGAGCCGAAGGCACATCAGGAATGTTCCAAGACGCTCCAAAGAGGCGCTGGAACCCAACCTTTAGACACTCCGATGTACCCTCTCTCCGAGAACCGAGGGTACACCAGGAAAAGTTACTTCTATCACGAAGCCCTTCATAGCCCCACTGATGACCTTCTCTCCAAGAGCCGAAGGCACATCAGGAATAAACATTCGCTTCGCTACAAAGAGACGAAGGAATTCCACCGTGATCACTCCGGTGACCTTCTCTCCGAGAGTCGAAGGTACACCAGGAAAAATAAAACTCCGCTACAAAGAGACGAAGGGTCTTCCTCCTTAGCACCAAAAGAATCAATCCGCTGATCGATTAGGCAGGTTTTGATCCGTTGAACGAACAATCATAAAAGAACTCCATGCTGCTAGTCTTCCAGAGGCCTCTGACCGGCCCTGATCTTTCTTCAGAAGTTGATCCGTATATTCCACCACCAACCGATCTTGGAAGTATTGCTGAAGCCTCTGACTGGCCACTACCCAAGCGTACATCAATATTTTCCAAGTTCGGGCTCCTTGTTTCCACGTCCTTTAGGGACTAGGTGCTGCTTACCCCCAATCTCCTGCACCAGAACTGCTTCTGTCACGAGAGCTGCTCCGAAGCCTGCTCTCGGTTCACCTCGTATCCGCTGCATGATGCACTGTGTACTCCATTCTCAAAGTCATCGAATTGTCTGCCTATCAACAACAGTCCCGCTAAATTGTTCAATCAAACCCACTGCACTGATTCTGAAAATATTTCTCCTTATACTGTGAGTCATCTTCTCCACTGCTATCTCCGTCAAGTCCATCGAATATCCCCCATAGTAAATTCCTGAATCTGAAGCCTCCTCTCTCTGTTGTTTTTGATGCGGAGGAAGTTGCATATACAAGATCGCATCGGACATAGTGACTAAAGACTTGCAAAGAACTGTCAAGGGTCATAGGAATAGTCACCGAAAGAAAGAGCCACTGTTACTTGGGGATTAAGATGAAGTCAGTCAATGTGCTGGTGATGCCTATAGTGTCGAAGTGATCCAAAGTTTTCTATCTCCTTTTAATGACTTTATATTAGTAACCATAAATTCCATCAGTGTTGCGTCACTTTCTGTCCATACCCTGTATCCCTCCTTCCACGTGCAGATTCCCCATTCCCCGTAACATCACCATCTCGATGACAGTCTCCAAAACTTGGTGGGACATATCTATTCTTTCTTCCCGAATCAACACCACAAAATAGTTTAACCGAAGAAGCTTGAGGGAAACGCCGAAGTTGCCTTGCAAAGCAAAACTAGTCCGAAGAGGAATCGCCTAAGGGTTTGCCGAAGTGGTCCGCAATCATGCCGAAATCCTGCCGAAGTCCCGTTGAAGTCATGCCGAAATCTTGCCGAAGTAGTTTGAGTATGCCGAAGGATAAGTTATGTCGAAATTCGGCCGAAGTGAAAACATGATGAAGCCGATATGATACATTCTGAAACAAAACTGCTATCGTCCGAAATGGACCCTGTTGCCCAAAGTGCCATGAATGGACATCTTGAACTGTCAAATCTGCTGTAGTATTTTGATAGCGACCATACCGAAGTGTCGACCGACTAATCTTAAGCCCCAATCAATTTCCATTCTGTAGCTTGTATTGGTTGGTGTCGAAACCAAAGTATTGAATAAATGCCGAACTCATTAATGTCGGTGAAGCCCAGAGCATTTTTCTCGAAGTCCCGATTCCACCAAGGGCTATCCTGACGATTTCCCCTCGGCTTCTGCACTGACGGTTGGGCCTCCTGATGAGACCTCTTCCCACGGGGGCTGACTTGTCTTCGATCTCTGCGAACGATCTGCACTGACGATTGGGCCTCCTGATGAGACTTATTCCCACGGGGGCTGACTTGTCTTTGATCTCTGCGAACGATCTGCTTCTATCACGAGAGCGGCTCCGAATCCTACTCTCGGTTCTCCTCGTATCTTCAACATGTCTTGTAACTATAGTAATTGGAAACCACCAAATCTTTGTTCATGATTCTAATTCCAAATTTTGCAATACCCCAGTTGGACCCCGTACCGTTTGAGAAGCCAAGACGATCACCGTTGCACATTATCCCAACTATGAGATATACTGATGCCCAAGAAAATATCAAAAGTTCTAACCACCATGTATCCAGACAATATCAAAAGTCTCCACGTGATCGATTACTGCATAAGCCAAACTTGGTTGAGGTGTAGTTCCTGCTTTGTAATAGGCTGAAGTGCCGAAGTGTTCCGAAGTGGTCTCGATCAATCTTCCGATCCTGTTGCATCTGTGCTGGTGCTCCAAAAATTTCCCGGGATATCGCCCCTCTTCGCTGTTTGCCTTATTGAAGAAAATATGGGTTGATGAACTTTATATATGGACTACTCGATTATTCAAGAGCAGACTCCTTGGTTTGGGGGCTCAATTCCGACTCTCTGTTTTCTGCCAAGCACTAGGTCCATGTCGGCTGATTGGTGAGATGATTTTATAGCCGGACTTGGTTCTGTTGCAGCTGGTTTGATTTGAACATATGCGCCGAAAATCTTTATCCGGTGGATTTCTATTGCTGAGTCAAACACTTCAAGGGACTTTGATTTGAACAATGGACCTGGCCTAGACGAGTTGGGCGGTGAAGCACGAATTGGTATGTGGAGAAGACGATCTCCTGTTCCCACGTCCCAAATTATAGTGGTAGATTAACCTCCCAACTCCAGAATCTGTTTCAACAGATAAGCAAAAGGAGAAAAATAGCAAGTGTGTTACTCCTCTGTTTCCGTCCTCGTAATTCTCTTGTTTTGTTTTTGGATATTAAATTAATTAATAATGAACATGTGTAATGCTAGTGCATTTATTAACATTGGATTGAAGTATGAGCTTTAACGAGAGGAGAGATGGGTCAAAAAGCAGCTTAAATGTAAACCACTCACATATACAACATGAACACAATAGATATCACACTATTGCAAATAGAATTAACCCACTAGTGCAAAGATTTTTCGCATGGATAATACAATAGATACCACATGTAATACAGAACCAGATAAATATCACTTGGACCCCTTTACTTTTTACTGCATGTTTGGTTGAAAGCTTTTGTTATTCGGGGGAGAGAGATTGAAACGGGATTGAATATAATGAAAGCTAATGGGACTAAGTCCCTGTATAACTCTCTAATTTCATATGTATCACAGGAATAATACTTCCGCATGCATAACATGAGATATATCATGTAAAGTAGTAAAAATACTCATGTAAATAAAAAAGAATCACTTATCTTTTGCGTAAGATCTCTTCCTCGGTGAATCAGTGATTTTAATTTGACACTAGAACAAGTGTCTTGTTTCCCACAGACGGCGCCAATGTTAACGCCTGATTTTGTACGCCTGACGTAATCACCCAAAAGGACAGGCCAAAACAACGCCAACGGTTGATTGTATCGTTATGAATTCAAACTCACAAAAATACACTCACATAAACATAAATAGAGAGATAGAATATGAACACAAGAATTACGTGGAAACCCAATTGGAAAAAAATCACGGAGAGAGAGAGTAATCCACTATAATAATATTGGGAGTACATATGGTGTATTTGTGTTGTATCATATTTTCTCCTGTGTGTTTCATAATCTGTGATCTGATAATGAATGTCTTCATACCTTGCTTGTAGCCGTATTTATAGAAGTCTTGTCTGTCCAAATCCTACTAGGAATAGGTGTCCTAGTCAAAATCCACTTATAACTGCAATTGCTTCCTTCCCAAGTTAGATATCCTCATCCCACCAAATAAGGAAACCCCAATCCTTCTCTAATAAGGACTCTTATAATAAAATACATAATAAACATATATGGGCCAACATTAAATCCGGCCCATTACATAGATAGGGTTACCCCATGGCCAAGCCCAAATATTCACGCCCTAACATTGCCCCCCAGTCTCTTATTTATAAGGAACTTATAATAAGAGAGTATACAAATAGATTGGGCTGCATCATGGTTAGACCCAAATAATCACAACCAAACACAAATGAATTATACAAACAAATCAAATTAAACAAGAAACTCCACTACACTAATCAAACATAAGGGCATTTCTTCTTACGCAATAACCAGACTACATAGGCTAATACCTTTTTTTTTCTTCTTTAAAACCACCCGTACGAATATCCAAAATATTTTTATGAGGGAAATACAAGACCATTGAATTTCTTCTTACCATTTTTATTTGAATAATAATAGACACAACTTATTTTATAATTATTTTATAATTTGTTGATGTGGCATATTTCACCTCAATTTTTATGTGGGACTGAAGACTACATTGAAATAATTTATTATTAATATACTGAGATGAAGTATGTCACGTCAACAACTTATAAAATAATTATAAAATAAATTATATCTCTAAAACTATTCTTTCTATTTTATCTCTTCTTTTTCATTGCGGATCTAGAAAGTTAATAATAGCAGAAAATAATGGAGGCGGCAAAAGACCCATCAACTCTCTATAAGCTCCCTCCAAACACATCTAATGAAGTCGTATTTCCTTCAAGTTCCCATATCTATCATTTCACAAGTAATCAACCAATTTCTTAACTTTTATTTTTATTTTCTCCTTTTCCGACAAAGTTCGACTGGGTCTGGGATTGTTTACCGTTGATGATGGCATTGTCTAGAATATGAACAACTAATTTATTTTATTTTTGTGACTGAAAAATGAGTTATGGATTTGGGGAATAGAAGATTGGTCTCTTTATTTTCCGTAGTTCTGAGATCTTAGAAGCTTAGATGGAGTTGAATCTCAGCTAAATCTGAGTTGTGTTGGAATTTAAACTACGAGTAAATGATTTGTTGTAGAAGTTTGGGGGTGTAAACTGTGGTGATTATGGCAAACGATTATGGCTTGGCGGTGGAGATTTGATAGAGTTTCTTTTCAAAAACTTGAAATTCATTGGGTTTTGTCGGAGGAATTTAATTATGTGTGATTGTGGTGGATGTAAGCGGCGGTAGTCATGGAAAGAAGAAGAATGGAGTAGAAATTTGTTTTCTTATTTTTACTTTAATTTGTTCTGTTAGTTTGATTTTAATTTATTTCTAAAAAACTGCTTTTAAATATTATTGTAACACGAATCAACTTTTCTTTTCTTTTCTAGTCAAAAATCATATCCACTTTCTCAGCTTCAATCAGTGACCACCTCAATTTTCTCTCTCTTTCGTGACATGCATGTGTATTTTTTTTGTTAAAAATCAAATTTTTTAACGGTTTTTATAACATTTAAAAAAAAATTAATTCAATGAATCGAATGCAAAAAAAAATTTAATGATACAAATTTAAATTGGGGTGAATTCAGTGGATTAAAATTGATTTAACCCAAAGTTGGTCGCTATGTGGGTAACTAATTAAGCTCCATGACCATAGAAGATATTTGAGCTTTGTGATATTAACTAAGTTTGCTTATTCACGTGACAACGATTAGTAAATATGAAAGTTAAGTTTATTTAGACATTTTATCCATTTGACAATTAAATTGCAAAATCATCGTGAAATACTATCAATAAAACAAAGATAAAGCTATTTAGAAGAAACTGTATTGCTATCCACTTAGGTCATGTTTGTTTGCAAAGATTATAATTCTAATACTATTAATCTTAGGATTAAATAATCATAGTCACATGTTTATTTTTTATGGGATTATTCATGAGATAACTTAAAATAATCTCATGTTATGTTTGTTTTTTTCAGAATTAATTAAAGGATTGGATTAAAAAATATCGTTTGGACTATTATACCCTTACCAATAATAATTTATTTTAAACTATAATTTAAACTTATTTATACATCAAAAAATAATTAAAAACTTTTAAATAAGTGGTTATATTATTCAATAAATATTATTTTTTTGAAAAGGGGGTGGTGGGGGCGGGGTGGGTGGGATGGTGTGGGACTGTATACATAATCAGAAAATAATATTTTTTCGACGGGGAAAGGGGTGGGGGGGGGGGGGGGGGGGGTGGGGAAAAGTGGGACGGGACGGGGGCGGGGCGGGAATGTATACATAATTAGTAAATATTATTTTTTAATTTTTGTGGAGTGGAGGAGGAGGTGAGGGTAGGGTGGGGTAGGGTGGGATGTATATATAATCAGTAAATATTATTTTTTTAATTTTTGTGTTGCGGGGTGGGGTGGGGGTGGGCGTGGGGGTGGGTGGGATAGGGTGGGGTGGGGGTGGGGTAAGGTGGGGTGTATATATAATCAGTAAATATTTTTTTTTGAATTTTTGTGGGATGGGGTGGGGTGAGGCTGAGGGTGGGGGTGGGTGGGGTAGTGGAGTGGGTGGGGGTGGAGTGGGGTGGGGGTGGGGGTGGGGTGTATATATAATCAGTAAATATTATTTTTTTAATTTTTGTGGGGTGGGGTGGGGGTGGGGGTGGGGGGTATATATAATTAGTAAATATTATTTTTTTTAATTTTTATGGGGTTGGGTGGGGTGGGGTGGGGTGGGGTGAGGTGGCTCGGGGGGGGGTGGGGGATGGGCGGGGTGGGGGTGTATATATAATCAAAAAATGTATATAATTTTGAGTGGGGGTGGCAGGGTGGCGGGGTGTATACATAATCATTAAATATTAATTTTTTTGAGGGGGGGTTGGGGTGGGGGTGGGAGTTGTGGGCGGGTGGGGATGCGCGGGGTGGGGGTGTATATATAATCAATTAATATTATTATTATTTTTTTTTGGGGGGGGGGTGGGGCAGTGGGGGGCGGGCGGGTGGTGTGCAGGGTGGGGGTGTATACATAATCAATAAATATTCTTTTGAAAAAATAGATCGACCGATATACGGAAATGATAGAATAAGATATTAAGAAAAGGTCTATGGGTAATTTTGTCTAGCAATTTTTAATCCCAAATGGTAGGGATTATAATACCAGGCAGGAGATGGTATTAAATAATCTCACATCCTAAGCTATTTTATAATCCCATGACTAATTGTCTCAAGCTCAAATTTAAAAACAAACAAGTCACTTGGGATTATTAGTCCTATCTCAAGTGTAATACTTGCAAACAAACATAGCCTTAGTAAATTAAAGCACAACCTCATATTTTTTTTGTAATCAATTACATATCGAAAGGAATTTGGATATGTAACAACATTTATGCTTGTTAATTATGATGATAGATACGTTGAGGACGGTTGAAAATTTTAAAGCGAAAATAGATCTTTAAGACTTAAGAGGATATAAAATGCAAATCGTATTATTGTTATAATTAATTAAGTCTTATTATATTCAACTTAATAAATTATGGCTAATTTTTCATTAATGATGTAAGTAAGAAGACTAAATTAATTACTGTTACAAACTATGGGAGAGTCACACCTTAAAGGCTAATTATTAAGAGCTTTGCAACCGGGACGACTCTGATACCAATCGTTACAAATCATGGGAGAGCCACACCTTAAAAGCTAGCTATTAAGGTTGGAGAGCCCAAAGTTTATAAATACTACATATCAAAGTCTCATACCATTGATGTTTGCAATTAGGATCATAACAATTACCAATTGTTGCCAAAGAAATGAACAAACTTGATTAATTTAATGGACTAAGTGTCTAAGTTAAAATTTAATTGACTATGATCGGGTATAATCCACCGACCCCTACATGTACAGAAGGCTTGGGCCGAGGGGAGCTTACCGGGCCCAATGGGACGAAGCCCAGATTGGGATAGCAGGGTTCGGGATCGGGTATCTGAGCTATTTGGGCTAGAACCCAGACCCAACTGGTATCATCAGGATCGGGCATCTTAGTCCACGAGACCGGGGCCCAGACCAACATAATGATGAACGGGATCGGATTACCGAGCCCTTCGGGCCGGAGTCTAGACCGAATAGGCAATGATCGGGATCGGACTACCAAGCCCTTCGGGATGGGGTTCGGACCACTTTGTAAGGTCCATACCGAAGGATATTTCTCGGTTGGAGCCCGGAGCAATAAGGAGTCTAAAGGATTAAGGGTCTTAACCCTAATCCTATCTCCATACTAATTCTCATAAGGCAAATGGTTGGATGACCACTAACTTGTACTTTCAAGAGAGATTGAGTTGGACCCAAACAATGGTAACTGCCATGTTTAGGAGTCCTAACTTGACTGGGACATGGGCTCTAGAGGTGGTGAGAATGACTATAAATACAAGGCTTAACCTAATGGTAACGGGTAATCATTATTATTATTCACTTGAGCACTATACATTACGGCCTCCATTGTTAACCTTGTGACCAGCCTGTACTTATTCTCACACCGGAGCTATCACCCGGCGGCCCCAGCCGTCAAGCTTCGTTGGTGACGTGTTATTGTGCAGGTTTGAGCGCGCGGATTTGGTGATTGGACGCGCCGGCAAAACTTGGCGTTAACATTGGCGCTAGAAGGAGGGCTTAGTGCTCTAGTCAATCACGTTTGTACTTTTCCGGTAGAAAGGACATGGCCAGTAAGGACGGTGGAGCCTCAAACCAGGAAAAGGCCAAAACCCACCCGACGACCCTAGTTAGGGCATCGGTCAAAGATAGATTGGGACCCAGCAACCAGGAAGGCAATTCGGTGCAGGTCCAGTCGGCACGAAGACAGCTGTTCGTCCCCAGTCAACGTACTCCGATCCTTCAGCACACCCGCGTGGGAGACAACCAGTCTCAGGCCTATGAACGACGGGAGGAGGATCGGGTGGAGAACAGCAAGGACCAGCGTCAGTTTATTCTGTTGACCAGAATACAACAGAACAAAGACGCCATGCTGGCCTTGCATCTCCAGCAAGAAGAATTGGAGTTGCAGATGGCTAAGGTGGCTGGAGAACAGGAGGCTTCTTCGAAGAAGCACAGACATCGAAGCCGATCTAGATCTCCACGACAACGTGAGAAGGGAAGGAACAGAAGCCGATACAGAAGCCATTCTCGGGAAAGGAGGAGCCAAAGAAGGAGTCGTTCCCCCGAAAGAAGATCTGAACGCCTGGGCCGATCGGGACAGAGGGCGAAAATCGGATCTCTCGAATATGAGGAGGACAGGCGCAGACCTTCCTCCTGTAAGGAAGATACCGACCACCTTTGTGACGCCCCCCAGAATAGGTCCATTCAACCCAACCCATTCTGAGTCGCCAAATACATGGTACAGAATTCAAATACAAACTTTATATCATACGGTCGTGCAAAATACGACCACACAACTTGAGTCTCAATACAAATATGTAGAAAATATTAAGATTCAAACTAAGTCCTCATTACAATTATTATCACACTATTTATCAGAAATAGTGAGGACTACTACTGCTCTAACTCAGACCATCACTCTGTCCCCCGACTAGTTCCCGCAACATTCTCATTTCCTGAAGAGGACAACAGATGAAAAGGGTGAGCTCAACGAGCTCAGTAAAGAATATTATGACTAAGATAATGGGAAACAAATTATCGTTAGTCTTCAATAAATCAGATAAAATATAATGGATAACCAACTTCAGATCAATATTCACAGCGAAAATAACAGTTGATTAGAAGAATTAAGCAGAGAATAAAGTCTACTATCTTCTATGATTTAAAAGTTCATCATCAATATTTTATCCCTGTAACATCAATCAATATACATCTCGAATCAAATATTCATCTTTGCACTACAGGCCAAAGATATTCATTTGTATCATCAGTGGTCATATTCATCTCAACACCTGTCATCTTTGCACTACAGGCCAAAGATATTCATCAGGTAATCATTCATCTTTGCTCTACAGGCCAAAGATATTCATCAAGTAATCATTCATCTTTGCTCTACAGGCCAAAGATATTCATCAAGTAATCATTCATCTTTTAGGACTGAGAATGATGAAAAACATTTTAAAAAAATGAATCCAGTGAGATAAAAGACAAAGACTAAGGATTCGTATTTTAGTATATCCAATTTAAAAATACCTCGTAATAATCAATTATGGAGCAAAATTCAAGAATAGAGCTCAAAACTTGGATACAATCAAAGATAGTAACCTTAACAAGCAATTTGGACAAATAGAAGAAAATTTAATTTTTTCGTGAATAGTGCCGTATACGTGAATAGTAACTCTGACGGAAAAAGTAAGAATTTCAACATAAAATCCATGACAATATTTCTGTATAATGATATTGAGAAGAATAACATCATTTACGAAAGAAATAACATCCCTTACCTCAAAAAGATAGTACCTCTGACTGAAATATCGGATATAATACCGACGGAAGCTTGTACTGAATACTAATACTCAAAGTATAGAAATACTCACAAAAATACGTTCGATATTATAGAGAGAGAAAACTTCTGATTCTGGTGTGATTTTCAATTCTAACCTAAGCACCCTATTTATAGGAAAAGCTTAGGATGCCAAAGGAGACTAAAATAATAAAATAATAATATTATTTTTAAAATTCTCCAGCCGCCGGCTGCTACCAAAAAAATCAAAATTTTCAACCAACAACAAAAGTGGGGCCCACCATTTTATTTAAAAAATATTTATTTTCTGAAACTTCAATAATTCATAACAAATAGCCCATTCGTCAGAAAAATACAAATTCTATATTCTTCCATAGGAAATTTAATTCTCTACAACTTTGCAGAAGGAAGTTTTTCCAAATTCCAAACATAAATTATCCGAAATCCAAAAACAGATGATTTCTCACACCAAAATATTGATAAAAACTCATCAGCGCCAATTCCTTCTTTAATATCCACAAAATAAATATTTTATTATCATATAAATTAATAATTAATTATTCACAAATAATATTATAGAACTACAATATTAACAACCAGGTCGTTCCTAGGACAGAGGGGGCCTTCCGATAAGGATTTCTCCTTACTGGCACGCAATTAAATAACCCCTCCTAGACAGAACTTCCTTAGACATTGTCAATAATGCTATCTAATAATATTATTCAAATAATATGAATTATTGAGTTGATAATGTGAAATACTGTGCAACGACAATTATTGAATCAATACTACAAAATATCAACTGTAGCCATTATTGAATCAATCATATAAAATGGCAACGTAGCAATTATTGAGTCAATAAAATATCAATGCAGCAATTATTGAGTCAATAATATAAAATATCAACGTAGCAATTATTGAGTCAATAATATAAAATATTGAACAGTAATTACTGTAACCATTATTGAGTAATGGCTTTTCACGTAAGACTCAATAATTCGAAATACTGTGCAATACCGTGTGCTACTATGCAACACCGTGTATCACTGTATTTTAACCACCGGGTATTTCAACAGTACTAACGGTAACAACCACGCCGTTATTTTGTAAAAAGTTATTTCTGTCGCTTTCTATATCCGACAGTTATTCCGTTGTGGGGGCCCACAAATAGCTGCGCCGTCGTACGAATATTCCCCGACAACAAGAATATTCCACGACCAAACGAATATTCTCCGACAACAAGAATATTTTATAACCACTTGCTCATTTTAAAAATGTTTGCACATTTCACCCATAACTTTCATATTTATCAAATCAACACCTTACTATTTCGAAATAATATAAAGAAAATTAAATCTTTATTCATAAAAGTTGGGGTCTTACAACCTTGCTCGAAGAGTCGCGGAGTTGGAGAAGCTTCTGGCCGTGAAAAATCAAGTGGGAACACCCTCGAGCTGCCACAGTTCGCCCTTCTCGCCCGAGATTAATCATGTCACTGCTGACCCAAAGAAGAAAATGCCCCCGATGGAGACATACGACGGAATGGGAGACCCGTATGACCATTCGGATGGATATGATAGGTTGATGACATATTATGGGCATTCGGACGCAGCAAAGTGTCATATGTTTGCAACCACCTTGAAGAAGAGTGCCAGAGAGTGGATGGGAACTTTGGCACCGGGAACGGTTAGTTCTTGGAACGACCTTCGGGAAAAATTCCACGCTAGGTTCGGAAGCAACAGGAGAAGGGGAAAGATCACAGCTTCCCTCATGCAAGTGAAACAACGTTCGGACGAGACTCTTGGCACCTACGTCAAAAGGTTTCGGGAGGCTGTGGGATCGGTGGCAGAATTGAATTCACCACAGGCTTTGGGATTCTTCACAACGGGTTTGGATATGGGGAGGTCAAAGAAGTTGATGAAAGACCTGGTGATCAACCCACCCTCGGACTTGATTGAAGCCTTTCATCGGGCCGAAGGGTTCATTGCCATTGAAGAGGCAATGGGAAATTTCAAGCCACCTTCACACGACAAGTCTAGGGACAGAGACAAGCCGAACAACCAGCGATCGGACAACAGTCAGGGGAGATCGGATAATCAAGGGAAAAGAAACTATAACAGTGGGGGATCGGGCAATGGCCGTCCACCCTTCCCGGGCAGAAGCATCAACAGGGTATTCACTCCCCTCAACACCGACCGTGCAAGAATATTGGAAGATATCAAGGACAAACCCTTCTATGAGCCCTGCAGGACGAGGCCGAAACCGGGGAAGTGTAGCAAAAATAGGTACTGCAATTACCATCAGAACGTGGGCCATACGACAGAGGAATGCCTTGATCTGGGGGATCTCATCGAGAAAAACATTCAGAATGGGACGTTGGTTCAGTATGTGGCCGGCCGGGAAAATGCCAGGACTCAACCAATAGAAGAAGACAGGACTCAGGCCCGAGAAACCCAGCCAAATCAGAACCAGCCCGCTCGGGGGGTGATTGATGTTATATCCGGGGGTTCCGTAGGGCGCGTGACAGGACGAAAAAGAAGTGAACATCTAGACGCTGTCTTATCGGTCGCAGGGTCCTCAGTAAAAAAGGAAAGGGTTTTCCCGGGGACAGTTATTTTCTTATCAGATGAAGACTACCCTTCGAATACCATAGAGTTGCATGATGGGGCATTGGTGATAACGGCTCAGGTCGGACCAGTGGACATAAGAAGGATGATGGTGGACAACGGATCATCGGTCGATATACTGTATACACATGCTTATCAGAGGATGGACTTAGGCGAAAAGAAGATGGAACTGGGAGGGGAAGGGCCATTATACGGATTCAGTGGCGACCCGGTGCATGTGTCGGGCACCATCGAATTGCCGGTTAAGTTTGGCACAGCTCCCCAACAACTGGAGATTATGGTCAGATTCTTCGTTATTCAGGTAGATTCGGCTTACAACGCCATATTGGGAAGACCGACCCTGGCAGCCTTACATGCGGTCACCTCCATACCTCATTTCAAGATCAAGTTCCCCACACCGAACGGAATCGGAGAGGTAAAAGGCGACCTAGATATCGCTCGTAGGTGTTATCGGAATACTTTGATCTCTTTAGGAACCGGGATAAGCAAGCAGAAGCAGACGATGGCTATTGAGATAGAACCCTTTACAGAAGGTAGTACAGAGCCACTTGCATTACCAGCCGAAGAAACAGAGGATATACAACTGATCTTGGGGAACGAGCAAAAAATGATAAAGATCGGTTCAGGATTGACTGAACCCTTTCGGACCGGGTTGATTGATCTGCTTCGGGCGTACGCGGATATCTTTGCATGGGTACCCAGCGATATGCCCGGGGTGGACAAATCAGTAGCACTACACCGACTGGAAGTGGATCCTAATAAGAGGCCGGTCATACAGAAGAGAAAAATCTTCGCCCCGGAGAGGCAGAAAATTATCGACGAAGAGATTGCTAAATTACTGGAGGCAGGGTTTATCTTCAAAATTGATTATCTGGAGTGGCTGGCAAACGTGGTGCTGGTTCAGAAACAGAATGGGAAATGGAGAATCTGTATTGATTACACAGACCTGAACAAGGCGTGCCCGAAAGATTTCTACCCTTTGCCCAACATTGATCAATTGATTGATGCCACTTCAGGGTACGGCATGCTGAGCTTCATGGATGCTTTTTCAGGATATCATCAAATCTCAATGGCTAAGGAAGACATCCCGAAGACAAGCTTCATCATGCATCGGGCCATTTATGCATATCGGAAGATGACTTTTGGACTGCTGAACGCAGGGGCCACTTATCAGCGAATGATGAACTATGTGTTTACAAAGCAGCTAGGCCGAAGCATGGAGGTCTACGTAGACGATATGATTGTAAAAAGCGTGTCCATTCGGGATCATCTGGTGGACCTGCAAAACTGCTTTAAAACGGTTCGGAAATACAAGCTTCGCCTGAACCCAACAAAGTGTACCTTCGGATTAGGGTCAGGGAAGTTCCTGGGTTATCTAGTTAGCAAGAGGGGTATCGAGGCAAACCCGGAGAAGATCCAAGCGGTACTAGATATGAAATCCCCGAAGTTTTACAAAGATGTGCAGAGGCTGACAGGTCGGATCGCGGCTCTTAGAAGGTTCGTATCAAAATCAGCCGAAAGGTGTTTGCCGTTCTTCGACACTCTAAAGGGACCAAAAAATGAGAAGAGTTTCCAGTGGACCTCCGAGTGCGAAGACGCCTTCCAGGAGATCAAGCAATACTTGTCCTCGGCACCTTTGCTGATGAAACCGATCCCCTCGGAGCCACTATATCTATACCTAGCTGCCAGCTCGATGGCTGTGGGGGCAACACTGGTGCGGGAAAGAACGGGAAAGCAGTTCCCGGTCTACTATGTCAGCCACGTCCTTCGAGATGCAGAAATCAGATACCCTAACCTGGAGAAGTTCGCCTACGCTCTGATCATCGCAAGCCGGAAGCTTCGGCACTATTTCCAGGGTCGGCTAATAATAGTCTACACTGATCAACCTTTGAAAAAAGTACTGCATAGGCCCGAAGTCTCGGGAAGGCTAGCTGCATGGGCAATGGAACTAACTCAATTCGCCTTAGAATACCATCCCCGGACGGCCATTAAGGGACAGGCCTTAGCGGATTTTGTTGTGGAGTGTTCTTTCAGCGAACCAGATGTAACTTCGGTCATCAAAGCTCGATCACTACAAACTGCCTGGACCCTCTACGTGGACGGGTCATCTACCTCGGACGTCAGCGGAGCGGGGGTCATTCTGACTAGTCCCGAAGGGTTCCGAGTCCAACAGGCCATTAGGTTTCGATTCAAGGCCACCAACAACGAGGCCGAGTACGAAGCCATTTTGGCCGGACTTAGACTAGCCTAATGCCTGGAGGTGAAAAGGATAATGGTGTACAGTGATTCCCAGCTGGTGGTTAAGCAGATATCGGGAGAGTATGAGACCCGAGGGGCCCGAATGGCAAAATACCTGGCGGAGGTAAAGGACGAACTCTCATACTTCGAGTCGTACAGCTGTCTGGGGATCGATCGGACAGACAATACAGTAGCAGATTCCCTAGCCAAACTAGCCACAACCGAAGCAAGTTCCTTCACCGGATCAGTATACTTAGAAGTATTAGACAAACCTAGTATTCAAAGGACAGACGTACTGACCCTGGATCGGCTCGACTGTTGGCTTACGCCTTACATTACTTACCTGGCCGAGGGGATTCTGCCTTCGGATCGTTTGTACGCTAGAAAAATCAAACACAGGAGTTCTAACTTCGTTCTTATCGATGGGGATCTGTACCGTAGGGCATTCACCTCTCCTTTACTGAAGTGTCTGACACCTTCGGAAGCTGAGTATACACTGAGGGAAGTGCATGAAGGAATCTGTGGGGATCACATGGGGGCCAAGTCATTGGCTTACAAAAAAATTCGAAATTTTCCTAAAGGAGTTAGGTATCCAACACAGAAAGACTTCTGTGGCCCACCCCCAATCCAATGGACAGGTAGAAGTCACCAACAGGATCCTGCTCACAAGAATCAAAAGAAGGTTGGATCAACTAAAGGGAAGATGGCCCGAAGAGTTGCTCAGTGTCCTTTGGGCGTATCGGACTAACCCGAGGACCACTACAGGTGACTCACCGTTCAGACTAGCCTACGGAACCGATGCACTGATACCCGTTGAGATCGGATCACCAACACTTCGAATCAGTCAGTACCAAGAATTATACAATGATGATGGTTTACGATTGAATTTGGATCTGTTGGATGAGGTTCGGGATTCAGCATCGATAAGGCTAGCTATATACCAGAAGAGAACGGCCCGACATTACAACCAGAATGTGAAGCAAAGGAGGTTTGAGGTCGGGGACCTGGTTCTTCGGGAAGCAGAGGCATCAACCCCCCAGAACACGGGCAAGTTAATGCCGCACTGGGAGGGACCTTATGAAGTAACTGAAGTGCCGAAGCCGGGAACTTATCGGCTTCGGGCGTTAGACGGTACAGAGGTAAAAAATACATGGCATGCTGGAAGACTTAGAAAATATTATCAGTAAAAGTCATGTAATTTACTTTCGCTTATGTAAGCTGCTTTATACATTAATAAAATAAAGTAGATTTCTCTTCGCAAAATTTTTATGATCTTCATTCAAATTCTACAAGTTTACAAAACCCCTCGGACTAGCGATAAACAAATCCGATCAGAACAGTTACAAAACAACTTGAACTGATCGAAAAAAGTTACACGCAGAACCGATCGGGCAAAGTTACAAAAGAAATAAAGACAAAAATTACATATGAAATCCTAAACTATGGATCCGGAGCCTCGCCATCAGCATCCTCTCCGGAATCAGACTCTCCTTCGGAAGAATCGAGGACAGCAGCATCCAAACCAGCGGTATCCATCTTACCCCGAGCGCTCTTCCGATGAGCGTCATAGCCTTCAGCAAACTGGGCCATGACCATTTCACGGAGTTCAGGAGACTCTCGGTATTGTTGAACAGCTCGCTGTATGGCTTCGGCACGATCTGACTCCAGAGACGAATTCTCCCTCATCAACACCATTTGTTGGGTGTGCATCTCGAAAATTTGACTCTGGAGGATCAGAAGGGCGTTCTGCTGATCCAGGTCCTTCTCTTTCAGAAGGGTCCTCTCCTCGAGGAGCTGTTTATTATAGCCGTCAAGCGCCACAAACTCCTTCTGCAGATTCAGATGGAGCCTCTGATGTTCAGTGGCTTGACGTTCGGCGAATGTCACTTTATTTCGAGTATCGGCATGACTCTCCTTCTCCTTAGCCAAATCAGCCAATAAACCTCGAACATCCGCCTCGAGTAGCTCCACATCGGCCCGAAGCTGAATCTCCTTCCTAGTAGCCTTAACAACCGGGGGGATAGCTCGGGCCAGAATAGCGTTAGCCTACATTGGGAAAAAAGAAATAGGTCAATAATGGATAGGCAGATATTCAGAGGACACAAATTCTAAAGACTTCGGAATTACCTGACACTGGGCCTTAATGTAAGAGACCAAGAGCCCCTCGGTAGAATGCCCCTTGAACCGAGCATCATCACCAGGAAGTTTGAAATGATCCAGGGCATCAAAGGGGAATACTTCTGAGGGGCTCTTTGGCCAAAAACTTGCTGGAGGCGAACCCCTGGATGAATCGGACGCCGAGGAAGGACCAGCCTTGGGAGACAGATCTACCTCAACAGCAGGCGTAGGAACCGGGATGACCTGGAGATCAGCCTCATCCACCAGCTTCGGTTTCAATCGCTTGGGGCGAGGTTCGACAACTTCATTTTCGGTCTCCTCGGGATCCTCAAGGACTTTCGCTTCAGAAGTTGGTGGAGGAGCCGACTCCAACACCTTCGGCTTCTGAGAAGATGGCTTGGGGGGGCCTTCGTCAGAACCCTCTTCTTTCCCTTTTTCAGTAGAGCCACCTTCTCAGCCTGAGACATCCGCGTGACATCCCTCGGGGGAGCAGGAGAGGAATCCACGGAGAGCTCAGAGATGGGCATTGACTCCCCTTCGGTGACACCATCCCCAAGCAGTAGGTGGGTCGGGCCAGACCGAACTGGGAGAGGAGAGATAGACTCAACGAGGCCCTTCGGCTTGAAGATGGTCACTACAGAAGGAAATATCACGTCAGAAATTAGGACAAAACAAAACAAAAGGAAAGGGAAGGACAAGCGAGATCGTGGGGAAAACTTACATCCATGTTTGTACAGCCAGACCTCATCGGCCAGAGTGTCCAGGCTCCACATAGTCTTTTTCACCTTCTGGTAGAAGGTTCGAAATTCATCTCTTCGGGCAGTGGGGAAGGTCGTTACTTTCACAATGGTGTCATCGGGAGACGACCAGTTCGGAAGTAACTGAAGATCGGTCCCCTTGATGAACATCCACTGGTTGTGCCACCCCTTGTTGCTGGAAGGGGTTCTTACGAACGTAGCACGACAGGAAATCCGATTCAACTGACGAAAGCCAGGCTCCTTCGACTTGCCGACCGTGAATAATACGAAGAAAAAATCAAGACTGGGGGGAACCCCTAGCTCTTGACAGATGGCGATGAAGCTTATTAAGTGGATATACGAGTTCGGCACAAGTTGTGCGAACCCGATCCCCACAAAGCAGAGAAACGACACAATAAACTCATGAAGCGGGAAGCGGACCCCATACCTCAGAGCGTACATCGGGACGGCTACCCACTTGCCTTCGGGGCGCCAGAACATCCTCTCGTCGGGTTTTGGCACCCGAAGCTTGTATTCTTGGGGAACATTGAAAAGTTCCCGAGCGTCTGAAAGTTGGGTGGGGGTGATGGTGGATTTGGTGTTGATATGGGAAAAGTCCGTCTCAGAGCGGTAGACAGACCGAATCCGCGCCTCGGTTCCATCAGTAGAGTCCCCGGTGGGAGCTTCCGGTAGGTCAATCAGCACCAAATCGGTGCTGGCGATGGTGACAATGGCCGCCATTTTGGCGGAATCAGGAGTGACCTCAATGGTAGGGGTCAAGTCGGAGGTGGAAGCACCTGGAAGAATGCCGGAATCAGCCATTAGAACAAAAAATCGGTGAAAGTGAGGTGATTTGGGTGGTAAAAGGACTGGTCGGAGAACAAGAAACCTCTCGACGGAAATCGTACTCGCCGAATTTTTTTTTGAAATGAGCTTAGACAAAGAGAGTTCGTAAAAAATGGGTGTCATAGGGTGGGAAGGTATTTATACTGATGCTGCACGAATCTCAACAGGCGGCTAATAATGACGTTGGGCCGTTCATTTCTTGTGTATCGTGTACCGCATTAATTAGGTCGGTTGGATTACCTAGGCATCTCTTTAAATCTCTCATTAAATATCCCATTAAAGGCTTGTTATAATGAGAGACTGGGGGGCAATGATCGGGTATAATCCACCGACCCCTACATGTACAGAAGACTTGGGCCGAGGGGAGCTTACCGGGCCCAATGGGACGAAGCCCAGATTGGGATAGCAGGGTTCGGGATCGGGTATCTGAGCTATTTGGGTCAGAACCCAGACCCAGCTGGTATCATCAGGATCGGGCATCTTAGTCCACGAGACCGGGGCCCAGACCAACATAATGATGAACGGGATCGGACTACCAAGCCCTTCGGGATGGGGTTCAGACCACTTTGTAAGGTCCATACCGAAGGATATTTCTCGGTTGGAGCCCGGAGCAATAAGGAGTCTAAAGGATTAAGGGTCTTAACCCTAATCCTATCTCCATACTAATTCTCATAAGGCAAATGGTTGGATGACCACCAACTTGTACTTTCAAGAGAGATTGAGTTGGACCCAAACAATGGTAACTGCCATGTTTAGGAGTCCTAACTTGACTGGGACATGGGCTCTAGAGGTGGTGAGAATGACTATAAATACAAGGCTTAACCTAATGGTAACGGGTAATCATTATTATTATTCACTTGAGCACTATACATTACGGCCTCCATTGTTAACCTTGTGACCAGCCTGTACTTATTCTCACACCGGAGCTATCACCCGGCGGCCCCAGCCGTCAAGCTTCGTTGGTGACGTGTTATTGTGCAGGTTTGAGCGCGCCGATTTGGTGATTGGACGCGCCGGCAAAACTAGGCGTTAACAGACTAAATTATCATTATTAAACTTAATGGACTAAATTGTTTCACCTCAAATTTAATGGACTAATGTGTCTAATTCTTTATACTTGAAGGAAAGTTTTTGTGTATAAAGGAATACTTCAGATATATTAATGAAAATTGTATCGATCACCTCGGATGAAAATATAATTGTAATAAGATATGCTGTGTGGGGCCCTTCCCTATAAAAAAAAAAGAGTAGAGGGATCGAAGATCCCTTTCCCGACCCTAAATCTTCAATCCTTCAGATATCAGCAAGAGAGAGAGAGGGAGTTGATGATGGCAGCCGAGAAAAAATTGATGTTTAAGTCTCCCTGGTGGTTTCATGAGGATCCTGATAGGCCCCGCCTGCCTGGAGAAGTTTGTTATTCACATTCTTTCTGTAAACAGGTGGACCGTGATATGCGTCTCCTCCATCCTCAGGAGGAGCCGCAGCAAGCGGTGGTGGCTGCCGAGGAGGTCGTGAAGGAGGCGGCCGCGGAGGTGGCGGCAGTGGCCATGATCGTGGAGGAGGCGGCGTCGGCCATGGTCGTGGAGGAGGCAGTGGCCATGGAAGAGATGGTGGCCACAGGGGAGATAAAGAAGAAGAAGATGCATACAGAGGAGGACGAGGTGTCTGACAGTCGCAAGAAAAAGATAAAGAAGGAGGAGGGGAAGCAGCCGAAGAAGTCCCTGTTTATGGAAGAGATGGAAATGTTGGCTAAGTATCCCTATGACTGGAATATAGTGGAATTATTGCAGGGTGGTCAGCCACATGATATTCCCAAACTCCTCTCATCCGAAACCCAAAACAAATACCTCATCAGAAATGATGGGTCTCGGGTAAGTAATTCATTAATTAAAATCTTCTTCCTCTTACTGTATTGTAAGATCTGATATTCTTCTGTGGGTACATAATACTGGTATTAGTTTGCCTAATTAATTTTCTTGTATGCTGATTGTGTATGTAGTATATTGTATGTCCTATGTATTTTGTAAATGGGATCAACCTTAATGGAATCTTAGTTGAATTTGGATGAAAAACAGAGATGGAACACCTTGCAATGGTGGAAAGAGAGATAGGACCAAGAGAACGAGGAAGGATAAGATAGACATAAATACCCTAAAGAACATCAGATTGATTAGAAAGAAAAAATAGGGCATGATTCTCCACCTTGAGACAACTCAATTTAAATTTGAAATACCTAAACAGCATCATACATCACCTGGCATGCTTCCGATTAGCTGATCGCAACACTATACATATATGTTACTCTAATTTACAAAACTCCATCTGGTCTGGTTTCCTTGATTGGGTGAATAGTCAAGCAATTATTTAATTAAACAAAGTATTCGTTACCCCAACAGCATGTATTGTTACTGTTTTTATGGTATATTTTTGTTTACTACTTTTACTTGTTTAACTTAATTAGAATAGCTTATTAATTTTGTCCGTCATTGCAAATTGAAGTGCATCCATAGATGCATGCCAATGTATGCATGTATATACCTTGTCCTTCCCGGCCACAAAACTAGATAGCTTGTCCTGCTCCATATTACTACCTACTTACTTCTCTGCCTATTTTATTCAAATTTTCTTAATTCATTATTCGCTATTTTCTTTAGGTTGACATTAAAGCTCAACTCTCTGGCAAATTTGTTGTTCTCTACTGTGGGTGGCTGCACGATCCTGATCTACTTTATCATGAAACAATAGCGGACTTGAAAGAAATATACAAGGAGTTCCAAAAACAGCTTGAGATTGTGTTTGTTGCACTAGGTGAGGGCAATGTTGCTTTCGATGCTTTTTTCTCTGAGATGCCATGGCTTGCCATCCCATACAAAGATGAAGAAGCCAGACAACAATTTGTACGCAAGTTCAGTATTCCACATACAACATCACCAAAATCTGTTCTTTTTTCACCACAAGGCGCGGTCTTGCTATGTAACGCTGATATATACTTCCGCCTATATGGTGTTGAAGGCTTTCCCTTTACCAAAGAAAGGATTGATGAAATAACGCATAAATATGATGCATTTTGCAAAGCTGCAGTCCAGAATGAACTCTCCTTGACAGAGCTCTTGGGTGCCAATGTAATATCCATGAAACGGGGAAAGGTAAGTCAATTTACTGTAGCAAGGGTGACTAGTATTTTCTCTTTATACTATTTGGTTGGTTGTGTTGTGGTTCATTGATATCTCAGTTGTCCCAAATATGTATTATGGTTTCCGTCATTTGAAATTGATTAATTCCCAAGTATAACTTCTGTTTGTAGGTACCTACCTCCGACCTTGAAGGTAAGGTTGTTGGCCTGCATTTTTTTGAGCCAACAACTTCTGGCCAGAAAATGACCAGAGAACTTGTAGAAATGTGGAATTCAGTGAAAGAGAAGCAACACAAAGAATTTGAGATGGTGGTAATCTACGGACTTTCTGGTGAACTTCCGTACGCCGAGGCCCAATTCAAGGAGGAGTTTAAACATATAGATTGGTACTCACTGCCCGTAGATGGTAGATATTTGACCCATATTTTCAAGGTTGGGATTCCACATCATAAATATGCATCCAATTTAGGTTATTTTATTATTCTTGAGCCTGGTAGACCAACTCTATCTCTGGGCTACTTTGCCTTTGACATCTGGGAAAGATTTGGAAGTGATGGTTATCCTTTTACCCCAGAAAGAGCTGTAATGATAATGAAGGAGAAAGTACAGAAAGAAGTGTTGTTGAAAGACCTTTTATCACTCGCAGCCAAGTTACGTAGAGGAAGAGGTTCCAAGTGGCATGAGGTATATGCATTTTCTTATGATTAGCCCTAGCTAGTGTGCATGCCACTAATTTTGTGTCATTTTGTGCTTGCACACCAAATCAACCACCTCTAAATATTGTCCTCTGTTTCTGAAATTTTCTTACTCTTGTAGGAGGAGGATACTACTCTGTGGCATCTATGGCAGAAGAATGTGCCTTTAGTTTTACTATTTGCAACGCATTCGTGCTATGAAGCTGGATCCTTTTTGCCTTCATTAAAGCACATGTATCTTGAAAAGAAGGAGACAGATGACTACTTTGAGATTATCTATATCTCCTTGGACTGCGATAAATCCCCGTCTTCCTTCGATAGTTGCATCCAAGAAATGCCATGGTTGGTCCACGCTCATGTCCCGGAATTTGCGGTGGCTTTGATGGAGGATTTGTTTGATTTACCTGTGTCCATTCCTGCCATTGCAGCATTTGGACCAGATGGGCATCTTGTATCTAGAGAATCAAACCTGGCGTTCAAAACGGATTTTAACTCGGAGTTTCCGTTTATTGCTGATTTGAGTGTAGATGTTTACAAGGATCTAACAAAAAGGCACAGATGGGACTTGAAACACATTTTCCCTGACATCTACTCAACAAATTAAACTAGGTTTGTTTTCTTAGGGGTGTTGCATTTCTATGGTTCTTATATTGTAGCATCATGTTGCTGGACACTTGGCCTCTGTACTTAATTTTTGTGGTTCTGTCCCTTTGTTTTAATTAAGTTTTTGGGCACTATTAGGATGTGGATAAACTACAAAATTCACCTTATATTAAAATGGCACTGGATCTTTTGACTTCTTTTCTTTGTTTTATTTTTTCAGTAGTCAATAATGTACTGCTGTTTATATGTTATATTTTGATCTTTATTTAAATGCTTCTGTTTTTCCATTGAAAAGTTGCATCACTTGAAAATCTTTTCAAATTAGTCCCTCGAGCGGTCGTGCCAAATGTTAGAAATCTGCTGAAAGTTCGAACTTTCAGAGAAGGTAACATATTAACTAAAGTTGAGGATAGTTTTTATTATGCTTCTTAGGAGTAGTTCTTGAATTTTCTAAATTTGTCTAATTAATCTTCTGCAAGTAATATGTGTGAGACTGTTTTCTATAAAATTGTACTAATACTTTAATATTATGGATGAAGCCTAGGATTGATGCTTGGGGTTGGTACAGAAAATATTGACGGGTTCATATCATGTTATTGGGTTTGTAGTTTGTCTTGCAGTTATATCTGTTAAAGGTCTTAAATTTTCCCAAATTTTAGTAGCAGAAATTTGTTAACTAAAATTTCTGTTAAATTTCATGTCATTGCTAACAAGGCTCAGTGAACTATCACTTGCACCCATGTAAGTGCTAAACTTGAAATAGCCTCTATCCTGGTTTTACCCACAAAAATCTATGTTGACTTGGGCCACAAAAATATGACCAAAGTGATATATTTTTATGTTTTAAAATTAGAGATATTTTTTAAATGACAAATTTTAAAATAAAAATTACGGTCACAAATTCATTTTTAATAGTATGTTAGAATTTAATAGTGATAGAGTGGTGCTTCGTCCGCATAATTTGTATATGAAAAAGTTATTCTACAAAAAAAAAAGTCATCTTTTAATTGATATTAGCTTAAATTAATCTTGTACTCTTACGTTTGTAGTTATACTTCCATTATCGTTTCGTTACTAAAGACAACTCATTATACATTCAAAATGGGTAAATTTTATTTATGAGACTCTTTTTGTGCAATAATATTATAAAATAAAAAATTATAATTTTATGTCACTTTATAATCTTAAAATATAACTTCCAATTATCTATAATTTTGAAATAGTTAAAAAAAATGTATTTTTAAAATATAACTTCTACCAGACCAGAGTTAAATTTGACTCGATCATTGTTGAGAGATTTGAGTGTAATTACTATAAACATGGTAACATTTTGTTTCTTCATCCGACAAATTATATCTTTTGGAGTTGAAGGGGCAATCATTTATCTTTTGTTGCCTATGATTCTTTAAAAAAAATATTTTTGACTAAGTTTAATTTTAAATAATTTGAATTTCTTACAATCAAATATATTTTTTTAAAAAAATAAGTAGACATGAATTTATTTAATTTAGGATTAAAATTATTTGAAGTTAATATGAGTTAATAAAAAATTTAAAACTAGCATTAATAATTTGAATTTTTGAAAATACAATTATTAAAGTTGTATCTATCTAAGAAATACCACTCCTTTCAAGTGATATATTTATTTAAAAAAGGACTTTTTTTAAAAAAAAAATTCAAATATGTATGCAACTCAATCAACTAAATAAATATAATAACATTTTAGAAACTTCATGTTATAATAAAAAAAATGTACCTCTAATTTTGGAATGGAGAGATTACTAAATACAAGATTTGTTCTTTTAAAAAATTAAATGAATCCGAATTTTAGATTTTAAAATATTTCTAATAACTTCGAACGCATGAATAATACTTAATTATTTTTGCATTACCATTAATTATTTTTGTTTTGTTTTTGAAAGTATTTGCTAATAAGTTGTCTTATTGACCAAAAAGACGAAAACAAATTAGAATAAATTACATAAGCATGCTTTTGTTTCTTATATTAGGTATTATAGATATAATTTCTTTGGCAAAACTAATGATTTAGCCACCGAAATTGATACTTTTTTTTGAATACCTGATTTAATTTTTAATTTTTTAAATTAACTCACTGAACTAATTAAAATTGTTAAATTGGGTCATTCTGTTAAATCAGGCTAACGGCTGTTAAAAAATTTTCTGACGTGGAAGCAAAAAGAAAAGGAAAAATAAAATAAAAAATGAGATAGCCAATCAGCAACAATGACATGGAAATAAAAATGGTACATGGGAAAAGAAAAAAAATAAAAATCATTTATTCTCTCTTCCTTCATCCCTTCTCTCCTTCCAAATCAAAATCGAAACCCTAAAATTGTTCTCTACTTCTTCCAATTCTAATGTTTACTGTTAATTAATTTTTCCACTTTCCAACTCCTTTTTTGTTTCTGTGGAACAATTTGTACTGCAAATGAAATGAACCTTTTGAGTTAGAAAAGTAGTACTGTAGTTGTTAGTTTATAGAAATAGTAGAGTTTACGGGAAGGAAGTCATGGCCAGAGGAGCTTGCCAGCCTTGTTGAGGACTCAGGAATAAGATACTCCGCGGCCGCCGGTGATGCAATCGGAATTTCAACTCCGGCGTTTGATATGAAAAGTTCGGGATTCATCGTGGGCGGGGAGTCACCTGAAAGTGAATTGGGGGAATCAGAGAGCTTTAAGGATCAGGTTAAGGGTTTTGCTAAAGCTTGGGGAGAAATAATCGTTGAATTCGGGAGAGGGTGCAACGATGTAGTGCAACAGAGCTTCTTGACTGAGGATTCTTATGTTGTGCAAAAGATGAGAGGGCCATGGGCTAAAGTTTTTGGCAGATTGAGATTTTTGAATGAGTTTTTGGCGGAGGATCGCGATCCCATTCATTACAGAGAAGACGATTTTTGTTTCAATTTCTTCCAAAAAATTAATTTAATTCGTCCATTCTTCAGTTTTTTAATCTGTTCTTCCATTTGTCGATATATGTAATTTAATTTAGATTCATTTTTTTAGATCTATCGGCATATTTAAACGATGAAGATTTGATAAAAATTTGGGGAAGATAAGATTTTGATAAAAGGAAAGATTTGGGGAAGATGAAAATTTTGATTTTGATTTTAATGTTTAGTTATTAATGTTGTCTTTTTTTTAAGGAAAATATGTTTGGTTTTTTAATTGATTAAGATTTGATTTATCTTGATAAATAAATTTGATTTAATAAATGAAAAAATATTTTATTTTTATTAGTTTGTTTAATTATTAATGTTGTCTTTTTTTTAAAGAAAATATGTTTGGTTTTTTAATTGATTAAGATTTGATTTATCTTGATAAATAAATTTGATTTAATGAATGAAAAAATATTTTATTTTTATTAGTTTTCGTTTTGTTTTATTATATTTTTGTCATTTTTAAAATTTTAAAATGTTAAAAATGAGTCACAACTTTATTATGTTTTTGTCATTTTTCCATGTCATTTTCTTTTTTTTCCCTTTTTTTTACGTTCATGTCAGAAAAGTTTTTAACATCTGTTAGCCAGATTTGACAAAATGACTCAATTTAACAATTTTAATTAGTTCAGTGAGTTAATTTGATAAATTAAAAGTTCAATCAGGTATTCAAAAAAATATGTCAACTTCGGTGGCTAAATCATTAATTTTGCCTAATTTCTTTTCATTTTTTTTAAATATTTAGCAAGTAAAAATATTTGAAAATTTATAAAAACATACATTTTCTATCTTAAAATATAATATAAATTTACCACGTGTTCTTGCCATACAGGCCAAAGATATTCACCAATCATATTATCATTGCACCTAGGTCAATGGTATTCATAATAACTTGATTTTAATAACAGTGATATAAAGAATGAACGGAAGTTGTAAGAATAATAAGATAAAAGAATAAACATTCGAGATTTGACATTTAATTTGCCAAGAGTCCAATAATATCCAAATTGTCAACATGATAATCAAAATGTGGAGTCAAATTCAAGAATGACGATATTCAAGATTCGCATTTCAAAGATAATGATTAAAATTTAATCAGAAGGTTCAGGTAAATAAAAAGTTAAAGTGAAATCATATTAGATGAAGCGCAAACCTCAAACAAATTTCTAACTATTTCAAAAATTATAGAAGCGATACTTACCATAGTAAGTTTTGACTTGGGAGAATGAAAGAAAATGATATCTCTTACCTCAATTAACAAGTGATTTGATGTTGCTTTCTATGAAATTTATCAACCTAAATATATTTATAATTTAATTAGTAACTATCACATGGTGTACACTAACTTATATATTATGAAATTATCAAAAGTTAGTATAAATTTGTGTAATGTGCAAAATAAGCTTCAAAATAATATTTCAAAATAAAATCTTCCAAATGAAGTTTTTCAAAATAACTCTTCTAAAGGAAGAATTATAAACATCGTGTGATGTGTGTAGTTGCTTGACCAACTTATATAGAAAGACTTACTTAAATAATACTTGTACTCTTACTGATCTTCACAAAAACTCAAGATAGCCTAGCACACTTAGAGAGAACTTACAATAAGAAATTTTTAGAGAGTGGAAGGAAGTCTAAGCAAAAAAGTTATAAATTTTTTTTATGTTAACCCCTTCTATTTATAGCAAAAAACCTACCACGCCTTATAAATATATTATGCATCCATTATTCTATTTTATTCCATGATCATTATTTATTCAAAAAGATTAATCCACTATCAAAAAGATTAATTCACTATCAAAAAGATTATTCCATTATCATTATTTATTTAAAAAGATTAATTCACTATCAAAAGGATTATTTTATTATCATTATTTATTCAAAAAGATTATTCTATTATCATTATTTTTATTTATATTATTCGTCTTCTACATTATTGATTTAATGTATTAATATCACGGATATTAATGTTCTTCATTAATGAGTCGACCTAACTACTTAATACTCATAACTTTCATTTATGCAACTTTTCATTACTACACTTCCTACGATATCAATTATTGGTTCAATAGTGACGCCCCCAAAATAGGTCCACACAACCCATTTTGAGTCGCCAAAATACATAGTACATAATTCAAATACAAATTTTCATATTCCAACTATTAAACTGTCGTGCAAAATACGACCATACAAACTGTAAGTTTCAATACAAATATTGTGTTGGATATAATACGAAAATATCTACACTCAAATTAATTCCTCATTACGATTATTTTCACACTATTTTACAACATAGTGAAAACTTCTATCATAACTATTTCGGATCTTTACTCCACTCCCCGACTAGTCACAGCTATACTTTCATTTCCTGAGAAAAATAATGGAACAAAAAAAAAGAAGAGGGTGAGCTCAACTAGCCCAATAAAGAATATTATGACTAAGATAATGAATAATAAATTAGTCTTAGTCCTCAACAGTGAAAAATTTGACAGAATATGATAGACAACAAGTTTTAGATCAACAACTGCAACGGAAATAACAATCCAATAGAAGAGTCAAGTAGAGCATGATGTCTACTATCTTCTATGATTTAAAAGTTCATCATCAATATTTATTTATGTAACAACAATCAATAAATATTTCAAATCAATACTTTATCTTTGCACTACGGGCCAAAGATATTAATTTGTATCACCAGTGGTCATACAAATTCTGGCTAGAGCACCCTAGAATCTGCAGAACGCTATGGCACAGAAATACCAAATTTGACCGGACATATAAACCAACGATGCCATGGGAACCCATTATCCGATTAAATCAAGAAGCATGTAAGCAATATAAATAGATTTAGTCAAATAATATCGGACCAAAATGCAGCGACAAACTAAATCAGTTCAAACCCGTTTATCACCAGAACATTCGAAATCAAAAAATTTGCAACATAACCCAAATCGAACAGAATTGGAATCAACAACAAATAAAACTGATAAATAGAACCCAAACCATGATTGCGAATCCAAGACTAGAGCAGAATACCAACTCATGGGAACAAGTTACCCAAATCAGTAGCATGAAAACAACCCAATTTGAACAATAACAAAAACTCTGTAACCAAAACATAAATCCAGATCGGGGAAGAACATTCATAACCAACAATCAGATCCTAAATAAAATTATTAAGATCTGATAACGAGGAACACATGCAAAGATTTCAAAGTCAAGGCTAGATCAAATCAAAATGAATCGAAATCAAGAGAAGACCCAACAGATCAAATCGTCGTAGGACAACCGACGTGAGCTGCTATCAAAATGAACCGAAATCAAGAGAAGACTCAGCAGATAAAATCGTTGTAGGACAACCGGCGCGAGCTGCCATTTAGATACCTAATAGAGAGAGGGATTAAAAAATTGGTAAGACCTATTAAAAGAAGCTTCAATTTAAACACTAACATAACATACAACACAATCTGCCATAATACTTCGCCTCCACATCATGAATCTGGAACCCCAATGTCTCCGAATACAAATTAAACTCTGTCCGATTACTCTTCCTCATTGTGCCGACATGTAATCGGCCCCAAAACTGGTTCCATGACGTTCTGCGCCGCCGTCATGAGCTTGGTGGAGAGCCCCAATTTCAAGTGGGTTCGGAGAACGACGAGAGAGGTGATGTGGTCGTGCCATTTGGAGCTATCTTCTTCTATTTTGGCCAAGACATAGTCGACGATTATTGTAAGACCCCAACTTTTTATGAATAAAGATATAATTTTTTATAATTATTATTCTAAATAGTAAGGTGATAATTTAATAAATGCTATATTTATGGGTAATATGTGCAAATTTTACAAAGTAAGCAAGTTGTCATAAAATATTCGTTGTGTCGGAGAATATTCCTTTGGTCGGGAAATATTCTGTTTGTAGGAGAATATTAGTACGACGACGCAATCACTGGTGGACTCACAATAGAATAACTGTCGGATATAGAAAACGACATAAATAACATTTTTATAAAAATAACGGCAAAAATTTTACCGTTAAACTGTTGAAATACCCGGTGATAAAAGTACAGTAATATGCATTGTTGCACAGTAGCACACGATATTGCACAGTATATTTGATATTGATTCTTACGTAAGAAGTCACTCAGTATTCAATAATTTCCACAGTAGTTGCTGCATAATATCTCATATTAGTGATTCAATAATTGTTACAGTAACATTTGCACAATATTAACAACCAAATCGTTCCCCTCTTTCTTGGGAA
This sequence comes from Panax stipuleanatus, assembly GCA_020205555.1. Classification (NCBI taxonomy): domain Eukaryota; kingdom Viridiplantae; phylum Streptophyta; class Magnoliopsida; order Apiales; family Araliaceae; genus Panax; species Panax stipuleanatus. The sequence goes on along the minus strand of CM035115.1, from coordinate 158,054,860 downwards.
CGATCTGGTTGTCAATATTGTGAATTATAATATTAATGATGAATAGTTGTTGAAAGAACAAAAATGTATTGATTAAAGATAAGTGAATTGTGATAAATATTTATTCAATTTTTGATATAAATAAAGGGGTTAATTTGTCATGAGGCATTTGTTGTAAGTTTGACTTATTATTCCATGGGGAGACATGCTAATTTTATGGACCGTCGGTTGAAGTTTTAATAGTAAATCAATATGGACCGCCAGATTAAAGTTTTAATAGTAAATCAATCTGGACCGTCCGTGAATCAGTTACTATTTCGTCCAATCTCCTATAAATAGAAGCTCATTTCTTTCTTCTTTCTCACCAATTCACTAAGCTATAGAGAGAAACTATAAAGAAGAATAAGAGAGAAAGAAGAAGAGTATTCTGCTACTACACTATTGCAGTATCCAATCTCCTACTAAGGTAAATGATGTTATTTTTTTTAATACTCATAAGGGTTGTCATTCATTCCTTATTAAACTATGAGAATAACTTGTTTATGTGGATTATCGCATGTTTGGTGAATAACCCTTTGTATTCATTCTTTATTAAGTTGTGGGAATAATCTGTCTATGCGAATTACCGCATGCTTGGTGAATACCCTTCGTATTCATTCTTTATTAAGTTGTGGAAATGATCTATCTACGCGGATTACCGCATGACGGATGAAAATTCATTTGTAGTTTCGTATATTATTTCATTTCATATTTCTAAATCTAAACTTACTATCGTAATTATTGCTTCTATTATTCCTGAAATGATTAAAAATTCCTTAAGATTTGCGCTTCATCTAATATCATTTCACTGAAATATTGGTCTGAACTTTCTTATTAAATTTTAATCTTTTCATGTCAAGGTATATTATTCATCCGGGGTACTATTCATACAGTACTATTCACAACAAAATTAATTTTTTTTTCTTTGTCCAAGTTATCTTTTATGAATCTTATTTTTGAAATCGGATCCATGTTTTGTTCTTCATGTTGACAATTTGGGCTTTCTTGAACTCTGGATAAATTGAATTATAAATCTTTAATATTTATCTTTGATATCACTGGATTCATTATTTTTATCGTTGTCATCATCCACAGATTTAAATTGTGGTGAAAGTTATATTTGACCCGTAGTGCAAAGATGAACTGTTGATTGCTATTTTTAGCCTGTAGTGCAAAGATAAACTGCTGATTGATATCTTTGGCCCGTAGTGTAAAAGATGGATATGTATATGGCATGATCATGACAACTGGTGATACAAATTAATATCTTTAGGCCGTATTGCAAAGATAAATTATTGGTTTGAAATATTTATTGATTGGTGTTACAGGGATAAATATTGATGATGGACTTTTAAATTATAGAAGATAGTAGACATCATGCTCTACTTGACTCTTCTAATGGATTGTTATTTCCGCAGCAGTTGTTGATCTAAAACTTGTTGTCTATCATATTTTGTCAAAATTTTCACTGTTGAGGACTATGAATAATTTATTATTCATTATCTTAGTCATAATATTTTTTACTAGGCTAGTTGAGCTCACCCTTTTTCTTTTGATTCCATTGTTCTTCTCAGGAAATGAAAATATAGCTGGGACTAATCGGGGAGTGGAGTAAAGATCCGAAATAGTTATGATAGAAGTCTTCACTATGTTATAAAATAATGTGTCAATAATCGTAATGAGGAGTTAATTTGAGTGTGAATATTTTCGTATTATATCCAACACAATATTTGTATTGAAACTCACAGTTTGTGTGGTCATATTTTGCACGACAGTTGAATAGTTGGAATAGAAAGATTTGTATTTGAATTCTGTACCATGTATTTTGGCGACTCAAAATGGATTGTGTGGACCTATTTTGGGGGCATCACAGTTGGTATCAGAGCTTAGGGATATGATATCTAGTGGAGATCTAGGATTAGTACTAGGAGGGGAGAGACGAGTAAAACCTTCGCAAGTGTGTCCTACCTAAGCTTATTTGTTATTTAATTGGTCGGTCGGAATATAAGGATAATATGTGACATGTCAATTTCTTTAATTAATCCTTGTTTTATGGCAGTATTTGAGAATGACATCTAAAAATCTAGATATAAGCAATGGAGCATATGAGACCATTGAGACACTGCCACTCAATAACCGAGATCATGTGCATCAGGAAGGTAATAATCCTCATGTAAACAACACCACCAACCAAATTATGAATGATGGGGTATTTAGGAGCTTTCTACAATTCATGCAAAACTAGCAAGAGAGACTCCTGTTCAAAATACAGGTCGAAACAATGGTAACTCACGGATGGTCACTGCTAAGCATTTCAAGGAGCTGGGACCGCCAGAGTTTTTGGGAAAGCCAGAGCCACTCAAGGAAAAAACTTGGATTAAGCAGATCACCAAAATAATTGATGTCTTGGGATACATAGAGGAGCAAAAGGTCCCCTTTGCCACCTTTATGCTACTTGGAGAGGCGGATTACTGGTGAAAATTTGTGAAACGTATTCATTTTTCCACACTTAAGATGTCTAGGGTGAAATTCCAAGAATTATTCAACGACAAGTTTTTTCCAGAAAATATTCGTCATGAAGAAGGTGAAATTCATCAAACTGGAACAGAACAATATGACTGTATCACAATACGAGGCCAAGTTTGCGGAATTTTTCCGGTTTGCATCGCATTTGGTGAATAATGAGGAACGAATGACACGAATATTTTGAGAGGTTTGAAACTTGAAATTCGTCAATACCTCATTTCTCATAAACTTTATTTGTACTCAGATGTTGTGAATATGGCTCAATTATTGGAGCGAGATAATGAGATTGTTCAACCAAAGGACAACAATCAACAACACGATAATGGGCGTACCGGTGGCAACAGTCATCGGAACAATGATAACCAGCGTGCAGGAAATTATCATGCTAGAAATGGTAACCACTTCGGTGGTAATCCTGGCCAAGATAATAGAAGAAATTAGTCAAGTGAAAATTTCAAAAAGAGAAGATTTAACAATGATGGAAAGATATCAGAACCAGCACCACCAATCGTTTCTAGGTGAGGAGAACGACTACCGATCGTCTGTTACAAGTGCGGACAAGAGGGGCACATCAGTCTAAATTGTATAAAGCAACCCAAAGTGTGTTACAATTGCGGAAATGAATATTACATAGCTTGAGTGTGCCCTATAGCGAAGTCAAGTTCAGCTGGGATGGTGACAACAAAGGCTGTTCCAGACAAGTCAAAGTCGGTGGTTCAGGGGAGAGCTTTTGTCGTGACTTCCCAAAAAGCGAGGAACCCGAACGAAGTTATCACGGGTAAGCTAATCATAAACTCTTGCGAAGTCTATACCTTATTAGATACCGGTTCTACCCATTCTTTTATTTCACCTAATTGTGCTCAACGTTTGAACTTGATCCCTGAGAAATTAGACTTTGACTTATCTATTGAAACTCTATTGGGAGAAACCTTCGTTACATCCACAGTTTACAAATCTTGTTTGATTCAAATTGGCACTCTCACATTACATGTTAATCTCATCTCTTTGAAAATACTTGCATTTGATGTGATTTTAAGAATTGACTGTTAACCACTTATTATGCTAAAATATTATTTTCGTAAGGTCGTTAGCTTTCATATTCCTAACCAAACTGTTATGCGAATTCAAGCAACCAAACCACTAAAATCATTCACTGTCATTTCAAGTCATAAAGCCATTCGTTTATTCAAAAATGGATGTCAAGCTTTCTTAACCCATGTCACCGATTTAAACAAAAATACGTCAGATTTGAATGATATTTCTGTTGTTAATAAATTCCCTGATGTATTTCTCGAAGAACTTCCTAGCCTACCCCCAGAACGTGAAGTTGAATTTTTTATTGACCTTGAACCCCGATACAAAATTCATTTCCAAAATCCCATATCGAATAACTCCTATTGAACTTCAGGAGTTAAATGTCCAACTACAGGAGTTGTTAGACATCGACTTTATTCGTCCTAGTACATCGCCTTGAGGTGCTCCTGTGTTATTCGTAAAGAAAAAAGACGGGAGTATGCGACTTTGTATTGACTATCGAGAGTTGAACCATGTCACCATCAAAAATAGGTATCCATTACCTCGCATTGATGACTTGTTTGACCAGTTGTAAGGGGTTAAATTAATTTCAAAGATCGATCTTCTTTCTGAATATCATCAGTTAAAGATTAAAACTGATGACATTCCAAAAACTGCCTTCAGAATTAGATACGGGCATTATGAATTCTTAGTCATATCTTTTGGATTGACTAATGCTCCTGCTGCCTTTATGGATATGATGAACCGGATATTCAAGAAATATTTGGATCATTTTGTGGTTGTCTTTATTGATGGCATCCTCATTTACTCCAAAAGTCGTGAAGATCATGAGCAACACTTGAGGCTGATACTCCAAAAGCTTCGTGAAAACAAATTATATGCCAAGTTGAAGAAATGCGAGTTCTGGCTTGAGGAATTATCATTCCTTGGGCACGTGATATCGAAATATGAAATATCAGTGGACCCGACAAAGATTGAAACTATACAAAGTTGGGAGCAACCTAAGTCAGTAACCGAAATATGTAGCTTTTTGGGCTTAGCTCGTTATTATCAGAGATTCGTGGAAGGATTTTCTCGAATCGCTACTCCATTAACTCAGCTGACTAGAAAAGATACAAAATTCGGATGGATCGACGAATGTGAGAAGAGCTTCTAAGAACTCAAGATGAGACTCATTTTAGCACCTGTTCTGACAATACCATCAGGTTCGGAGGAATTTGTCATCTACAACGATGCTTCAGACAGAGGTCTAGGTTGTGTTCTCATGCAACATGGGAAAGTTATAGCATATGCCTCTCGACAACTCAAAGAATATAAGAGAATTATCCTACTCATGATCTAGAGTTAACAGCAGTCGTTTTCGCGCTAAAGATCTGGAGACACTACCTGTATGGGGAGAAAGTGGATATCTATACAGATCATAAGAGCCTTAAATATTTCTTCACTCAAAAGAAACTCAACATGAGGCAATGACGTTGACTTGAGCTGTTGAAAGATTACAGCCATACCATCCAATACCATTCTAAAAAAGCAAACGTGGTAGCTGACGCGTTTAGTAGAAGATCATATGCGGGAACGAGTGCGATGCTGTCAACACAAAGGCCCATTTTGTATGACTTACAAAGGATGGAGATAGAGTTAAAGACTCCAGGGACTCACGTGAAGATGACAAATATACGCGTAGAACCAGCTTTAATTGATAGAGTTAAAGCAGCTCAAGAGACAGACCCGGAGCTGATAAGTATGAAGAAGAAAGTACAAGAAAGTGTTATTCCAGAAGCAAGAATCGACGAAGAAGGAATACTTTGAGTCAACTCTAGACTTTGTGTTCCTAACGACTCTGATTTAAAGTATAAAATCATGATGGAGGCACACAACACACCGTTTGCAATTCATCCTAGAAGTACCAAAATGTATCGTGATCTTCGACATACATTTTGGTGGAACAACATGAACAGAGAGATCGCGAAGTTTATCTCAAAGTGTTTAACGTGTCAATGTGTCAAGGCAGAGCATCAAGTGCCAAAAGGTCCATTGCAACCACTTAAAATTCTAGAATGAAAGTGGGAACACATCAATATGAATTTCGTTACGGGTCTTCCCAAAGTTTCTCAAGGCATAGATTCAATTTGGGTCATTGTTGACAGATTAACTAAGTCTGCTCATTTCTTGCTTATAAGAGAAAATTATTCGCTTGAACGTCTTGCTCGTATGTACATAAATGAGATTGTAAGTGTAAGACCCCAATTTTTATGAAATAAAAATTTAATTTAATTTATGATTGTTATTATTCTAAAACAAGGAAAATGTTAAATTGATAAGTGGTTAAATGAACAATTAATCAGATAAATGAGCAAATAAAGAGAAAAGTGAATTAAAATTCTTCTAGAAGGTAGCCAAGTGGTGTCTGATGAGAAGGGAGGGGCTGATAATAGAGAAGAGAGAGAGTAAGTGAGAAATGGTGGGGGAACATGTGGGAGACAAAAGAAAAAGGAAAGAAAGAAAGAAAGAAAAAGGAGAAAAGGGGGAGAGAGAAAAAGAAAGAAAGAAAGAAAAATTAAAAGAAAGAAGCAAGAGAAGTACTCCACTCCCACCCATTTCCTTCCATTCACTCGGCTCAAATCAGGAGAGAGAGAGAGAGAGAGAAAGAGAATTTTGCTGAAAAGTAGAGGAAGAAGAAGAAGAAGAAGAAGAAAGAAAAAATAAAGAAGAAATCTAGTAAAAAAGTATGTTTAAAACATTTAATTTATCTTGGAATTTAAGTTTTTATGGATTTTATGTAAAGATGACATATTTATATATATATGTAATGGATCAAACTTGTTTAAACAAGGATTAAACAAGAGAAATCAAGAAATTAAAGGAAAGAAAGTTTCGTTGAAAAATATTTTCGGATATAGTTTCAACATGAAATCTTTAACGGATTTTGAAACTAAAAATATGGTTGGACTCCTAAAATATAGTGGATCTGATCTAGGCAATAAAATGATAAAAAATTCGCCGAAAAAGTTTTGGGTCGCCGGAGAAGATCACTGAAAAATATTTTTCGACGAACTTTTTCGGTAAGCCTGTTTCTCTATGTTAGAGGCGGAATTTGGAAACACTTTCGTTCTACAAGGGTATGATTCCGTAACTTCTTATTTATCGTTTTAAATTAATAATTTGCATAAAGGATGATTCGGATAATTATTTTGTAAAAATTTTTAAACTCTGATTTTACCATGCTTCCGCTAATTTTTAAAATTTGATTGCGTCACGATTTCTTACAAACCCAACAAAGACCCGTTTATGAACTCGTCTTCTTGGACTCGGAAAAGGCTTAGTCCCATGTCATTGTGACGCTCTCGGCAAGGGCTTTTCGGAAAGGTATAGCACGCCTCCAACGGACGTTCCGATCAAAAGTTAAAAAGTTTAGAATCTGACCTCGCGTTGCTCGAAGTGCACGTACTTCAAGGTGACAGGACCCACCACCCGGGCCCTGCCACGTGGCGCCGTAGGTAGACCTGCGGCTACCGCGGGTAGAATCGCTTCCATCGGGTCTAAAATTAATATTTGATTACTTAGTTGCTTTAATGTGACTTAAATGAATAGGTTACGTGAAGAACTAGTAGATAGTTTTAACTGTAGAAGACTTATCAGGCAAGTTTCTTGACTCTACTTTTTCATTGGACAAGTTTCTAAACTTTACTCTTTTAATTGAGTAAATATTCTATCCTTATTCACTTATACAGTGATCGTGAGTTTCTTAACTTGTGCGATTTATTAATATGTACAAGTTTCCTATGTCGCAAGTTATACAAATTCAAATATTGTCCAAGCTTTATTGATGATTACTCAATTGTTATTTCAATTGTTATGCTTTAAAGTTCTTAATTATTAATAAACTGTTTTCAAGTATGCTTTCTAGCCTTTTGTTCCGGCTAGATAATATAGATGCGAAACATTATATTATTTAAACAATTCAAATTGTAGCTCTTAGAGTTTATCAATCCAAATTGCTTTGATGCGGTCTCGTGAGAATACTAAGATGAACAACCCGAATAACGGGGCAAACGGATGTAGGGCATATAGCCCCATTTATGCTTATGCATTTAAATTTCATACTTGTGCACAATGTAGGGTACGATAGGCTGAACACCTGGAGTACTTGCGGAGAATATTTTACAATCTATCTGATTGATAAAACGTCTGATGGTTTTCGATGAAACAAAACAATGTTCAGGGTATTAACACCCCTTAGTATGCTATTGCAAGTTCTAAAACTCTTATCTTTAATATTCATATTTACCTCTTCGTTATCCTTTCAATTGTTGAGAAATACCAATACAGATACTTCTATCCTGAATGTTTATATCGAATTATTTCATGTACTTGCTGGGCAATTTGTGCTCATTCTTACTTAAACATTTCAGTTAAGAGTGAGAATGCAGAGGGCTAGGGCAAGGACAAAGGAAAGGATAAGATGAAATGATGAAAGCTTATTTCTTTGTAATAAGTTTAGATTTCTGCATTTGATGTAATGTAGCGATAAACGCTAAGTTTAAGTTTAAGTTTAAGTTTATTTAAGGTTGTGAAGACTTGGGATTTTATTTAAATAATTATGTAATTATTATTATTATTATTATTTATGCAGTTTACTTAGTTAGATGATGGTGTATAATGTATCGTGAGCACCATATCTTGTGTTCGATGTTACACGGATTTGGGGGTGTCACAGGTTCAATACTCAACCCATTATGAGTCGCCAAATACATGGTACATAATCCAAATACAATTTTTTATATCATACAGTCGTGCAAAATACGACCACACAACTGTGAGTGTCAATACAAACATGTAGAAAATATAAATACTCAAACTAAGTTCTCATTACAATTATTATCACACTATTTTACAAAAATAGTGAGGACTACTACTGCTCTAACTCGAACCATCACTCTGTCCCCCGACTAGTCCATGCGACATTCTCATTTCCTGAAGAGGACAATAGAAAAAAGGGTGAGCTCAACTAGCCCAGTAAAGAATATTATGACTAAGATAATGAAGAATAAATTATCGTTAATCTTCCACAAATCAGAAAAAATATTATGGACAACAAGTTTCAGATCAACAACTGCAGTGGAAATAACAATTCATTAGAAGAGTTAAGTAGAAAATGATGTGTACTAACTTCTATGATTTAAAAGTCCATCATCAATATTTTATTCCTGTAACATCAATCAATATATATCTTAAATCAAATATTCATCTTTGCACTACGGGCCAAAGATATTCATTTGTATCAACAGTGGTCATGATCATATCAACACCTGTCCATCTTTGCACTACGGGCCAAAGATATTCATCAGGTAATCATTCATCTTTGCACTACGGCCAAAGATATTCATCAAGTAATCATTCATCTTTGCACTACGGCCAAAGATATTCATCAAGTAATCATTCATCACATTCACCAAAACTAAAAGACATTCATCAGATCACATTCACCAAAACTAAAAGACATTCATCAGATCACATTCACCAACGGAGCAGATCTCCATTCATCATTCAGCTGAACTAAAATAAAAAGATAATCTGATCAGGTCACACTCACCAAATTGATTCCACTAAAAGAATTAAGCAGCAAGCATGGTGAATTAGCTCAGAACCAACAAATTAATTTGACTCAACGGAGCAGATTTCCATCTTAAATCAATTTGAAAACTCGTAAATAGTACCGAGTGGAGCGGTGGAGTGGCGGAAAAAGAGAGAAATGATAAGCCAGAATGACGATGGAGAAGAAGAGATGTTGGCGGCGATGAATCGATTAGGTCTGGGGGTAGATCGGGAAGGGGTAAGAGTTCGGAGCTGCGAAGAGATTCTTCCTCTCCACATGGCTTAGGGAATCTAGGGTTTGTGTAAGACCCCAAATTTTATGAAATAAAAGTATTCAATTTTTCTTATAATTATTATTCAGTAAATGGTTAAATTGATAAAAGGTTAAAGTTAAGGGTGATATATGTAAATTTTATAAAGTAAACAAGTGGTTATAAAATATTCATTGTGTCGGTGAATATCGTACGACGGCGCAGTCTTTGGTGGATGCCATAACGGAAAACTGTCGGATGAAGAAAACGACAAGAATAAATTTTCTAAAAATAACGGCAAAACTATTACCGTTAAACTGTTGAAATACCCGATTGTTAAAGTAAAGTAATACGCATTGTTGCATAGTAGCGCACGGTATTGCACAATATTTTATATTATTGTTGATTCAATAATTATCACTGCACAGTATTTTACATTATCAAATCAATAATTCATATTATTTGAATAATATTATTAGGCAGCATTATTGGCAATGTCTAGAAAGTTCTGTCTAGGAAAGGGGTTAGGCAATCTAATTGCGCGCTAGTAAGAATAAATCCTTATCAGAAAACTCCCTCTTTCCTGGGAATGACCTGTTTGTCATTATTGTGATTCTGTAATATTATTTGTGAATAATAATTAATTATTAATAAAAATGATAAGTATATATGTATTCAATTTTGATATAAATGAGAGTAATCAATAAATCAAATGAAAAACAAAATCTGAAAATTTTCAAAAAAAATAGTTTATTACTTGATTTTGTAAAATTCATAACTCTTTGTGTATAATAAGTTAGGAGATGAGCTTTATATCAAAAAAAAGCTCTGGAAGTAAGCTAATTACAAAATTTTGAATCACCTACAAATTCCTTGTGAATTTTTCATGGTGACTGTTTGAATGAAACTGGTCCGAAGGACTTATAATCCGAAAAATTAGTTTTCTGAAGTTCTATTGCGTGAATTATAATTCTTAATCCGACCGTTGGATCGTTGTAATTTTTGGATATGTTATACATAAATAAGTTGAGTATATGTCCATAAATTTTGAACCGTTAAAGATTAACGTATGATTTGTTATGAATTTTGTGAGGTGGTTGGTTTGAAATTTTTAGTAAGAGACAGTTGTTGAATGTTTACATTTTATCTTTTCGAATAAAACAATTCATTCAAATATATTATTATAATAGTATAATGAGATAATATAATAGTATAATTTTTATAATTTGAATGGTAACATTATTATAGTAAATTTATGGTATAAAAGTAAAAAGAGGTGGAAGCAATCAAATTGAATTTGAATTCATTTGAGGTAAGCGATGATGTCATCGAAACGATGTGGTAATCAATGATGTCATCAGAACGATGACGTAAGCGATGATGTCATAGGAACGATGAGATAAACGATGATGTTATAGGAACGATGAGGTAAGCGATGATGTCATAAATTATGGCGAAAAGACTATTTTACCCTTACTCTGCCAAGCCTATAAATAGAAGTCATTTATTCATTATTTCTCACCAATTCACTAAAGCTATAGAGAGAGAAAGTATAGAGAGAATAAGAGAGAAAGAAGAAGAGTATTCTGCTATTACACTAGTGCATTATCCAAATTTCTATTAAGGTAAGGGATATTATTTTTCTTGTAAGGGGTATTGTTTCTTTCATATTCATGAATAGAGTTATTTTCTTTCAATACTCGTAAGGGTTGTTATTCCATTCTTTATTATTCTATTGGAATAACCTGTCTATGTGGACTACCGCATGCATGTTGAAATCATGTTGTTATTTCATTTTTTATTATTCTGTGGGAATAACCTGTCTACGCGGACTACTGCAATGCTGGTGAATAACCCTTCGTATTCATTCTTTATTAAATTGTGGAAATGATCTGCCTACGCGGACTACCGCATGATGGGTAAAAGTCCATTTGCAGTTCATATATTGTTTCATTTCAGATTCCTAACTCTAAACTTACTACAGTAAGAATTGATTCTATAATTCCTGAAATGATCAGAATTTCTTTGAGTTTTGCGCTTCATCTAATATCATTTTTTTGGAATATTGGTCTGAACTTTCTTATGAAATTTTTACCATTTCATGATGGGGTACTATTCACGGTAAAAAAATATTATTATTTTTTATCCAAATTATCTTTGATTGGATCCATGTTTTGAACTTTATTCTTGAATTTTGCTCCACAATTGATTATTACGGAGTATTCTTGAACTTGGATAAACTAAATTACGAATCCTTAATCTTTGTCCTTTATTTCAATGGATTCCTTCCTTATATTATTTTTCATCATCCTTAGTCTTAAATGGTGATACAAACGAATATCTTTGGTTTGTAGTGCAAAGATGAATGATTATTTGATTAATATCTTTGGCCTGTAGTGCAAAGATGATTATCTGATAAATATCTTTAGCCCGTAGTGCAAAGATGGACAGGTGTTGAGATGAACATGACCACTGGTGATATAAAAGAATATCTTTGGCCCGTAGTGCAAAGATGAATAATTGATTCGAGATATATATTGATTGATATTACAGGGATAAAATATTGATGATGGACTTTTAAATCATAGAAGATAGTAGACATCATTCTCTACTAAACTCTTCTAATGAATTGTTATTTTCGCTGCAGTTGTTGATCTAAAACTTGTTGTCCATAATATTTTATCTGATTTGTTGAAGACTAACGATAATTTATTCATCATTATCTTAGTCATAATATTCTTTAATAGGCTAGTTGAGCTCACTCTTTTCTTCCATTGTTCTTTGCAGGAAAAGAGAATATCGCAGGGACTAGTCGGGGAACGGGGTGATGGTCAGAGTTAATAGCAGTAATAGTCCTCATTATTTTTATAAAATAGTGTGATAATAATTATAATGAGGACTTAGTTTGAGTGGATATATTTTTTATATATTTGTATTGACAGTTGTGTGGTCGTATTTTGCACGACCGTATGTTATAAAAGATTGTATTTGAATTCTGAACCATGTATTTGGCGACTCATAATGGGTTGAGTATTGAACCTATTTTGAGGGCGTCACAGTTGGTATCAAAGCTTAGGGATATGATCTCTGGCGGAGATCTGGGAATAGAAGTAGGAGGGGATAGACGAGTAAATCCTTCGCTAGTGTGTCCTACCTAAGCTTATTTGTTATTTAATTGGTCGGTCAGAACATATGGTTAATATGTGATATGTCAATTTATTTAATTAACCCTTATTTTATGGAAGTATTTGAGAATGGCAGCTACAAATTTAAACAATGGAGCATTTGAGACCATTGAGGCACCGCTAATCACCAACCAGAATAATGTGATGTCGGAAGGAAAAGAAATTAGAGATATCCATGTATTGAGTGAAGAATTAATAGTTTCACCCGAGATAGTCGCAGAGGTAGCAGCTGAGAGTGAGGAAGAAGAGGATCCCGAGGAGGATTTATTAGGAGATATTTATGATCGAAATGTAGAATTGCAAGGTCACATTCGTGAGTAAGAAGAGCGGGGTGAAGAACGGCAGGTGGTTGTGGAATAAGGGGATGCATCAATTCAAGATTTTACTACTCGATATGCAAATCTTGAACATAAACTCTCTCTGGCAGAGCATATGATATTAGAGCTGGAATCTGAGAATGCAATTGTAAAAATTCTAATGAAACAAGAAACAACTGAACGAATGAGAATGGAGGATGCATGGGTAAAAGCCGCACGACGTGTTGATATTTTAGAAAAAGACGTCTGATCCAAGAAGACCAAAACAGACGATATGGATTTCACCTTTTGGACAGTAATTGGGAGAATCCAACATCGAGTTTGGAATTACCCTGTGCATAGCGATCAACCCTAATTCGATATGGATCGAAGAGTAATGACTCAAATCATAGATCAGGAGTGCGACAAAGTAGTTGAGGGTGGAATGTGCTTTATAAAAAAGTTAACTCCAGCTGGGAAGGTAGCACCAAAGACTGTCCCAGACAAGTCAAAATTGGTGGATCCTGGAAAATCGTTTGTCGTGACTTCTCAAAATACGAGGAACCCGAACGAATTTATCACGGGTTAGTTAATCATAAACTCTTGCAAAGTTTATACCTTATTAGATACCGGTTCTACCCATTATTTTATTTCATCTCCTTGTGCTCAACGTTTGAACTTGACGCCTGAGAAATTAGACTTTGACTTATCTGTTGAAACTCCGTTGGGAGAAACCTTCGTTACATCCACAGTTTACAAATCTTGCTTGATTCAAACTGGCACCCTCACCCTACCTGTTGATCTTATATCTTTGAAAATACTTGCATTTGATGTGATTTTAGGAATCGACTGGCTAACCACTTATCATGCCAAAATTGATTATTTTCGTAAGGTGGTTAGTTTTCATATTCCTAACCAACCTATTGTGCGAATTCAAATAACCAAACCACTAAAATCAATCAATGTTATTTCAAGTCATAAAACTATTCGTTTATTGAAAAATGGATGTCAAGCTTTCTTAGCTCATGTCATCGATTTAAACAAGAATACGTCAGATTTGAATGATATTTCTGTTGTTAATAAATTCCCTGATGTATTTCCCGAAGAATTTCCTGTTCTACCCCCAGAACGTGAAGTTAAATTCTTTATTGACCTTGAACCCGGTACAAAACCCTTTTCCAAAACCCCATATCGAATGGCTCCTATTGAACTTCCGGAGTTAAAGGTCCAACTACAGGAGTTGTTAGACATCGACTTTATACGTCCTAGTACATCTCCTTGGGGTGCTTCTATTTTATTCGTAAAGAAGAAAGACGTGAGTATGCGACTTTGTATTGACTATCGAAAGTTGAACCATGTCACCATCAAGAATAGGTATCCACTACTTCGCATTGATGACCTGTTCGACCAGTTGCAAGGTGCACAATTCTTCTCAAAGATCGATCTTTGTTATGGATATAATCAGTTAAAGATTAAAACTGATGACATTTCAAAGACTGCCTTTAGAACTCGATACGAGCATTACGAATTTCTAGTTATATTTTTCAGATTGACCAATGTCCATGCTGCGTTCATAGACATGATGAACCGAATATTTGAGAAATATTTGGATCATTTTGTGGTTGTCATTATTGATGACATCCTAATATACTCTAAAAGCCTCAAATATTTCTTTACTTAGAACGAACTCAACATGCGACAACGACATTGGCTCGAGCTGTTAAAAGATTATGACCATACCATCCAATACCATCCTGGAAAAGTGAACGTGGTAGCAAACGTGTTAAGTAGAAAATCATATGCGGGAATGAGTGTGATGCTATCAACATAAAGGCCCATTTTGTGTGACTTACAAAGGATGGAGATAGAGTTTAAGACTTCGGGGACCCACTTGATGATGTCAAGTATACGCGTAGAACCAACTTTGATTGATAAAGTTAAAGCTGCTCAAGCTACAGACCCAGAGCTGATGAATATGAAGAAGAAGATGCAAGAAGGTGCTATTCTAGAAGCAAGAATCAATGCAGAGAGAATACTTCGAGTCAAATCCAGACTTTGTGTTCTTAATGACTCTGATTTGAAGTATAGAATCATGATGAAAGCACACAACACACCGTTCGCAATCCATCCTGGAAGTACCAAAATGTATCGTGATCTTCGACATACATTTTTCTGGAGCAATATGAAAAGAGAGATCGCGGAGTTTATCTCGAGGTGTTTAACGTGTAAACGTGTCAAGACGAAGCATCAAGTACCAAAGGGTCATCTTTCAGAAAGCTATGGGCACCGATTCACGATTTATTAGTCCATTTGAAATCCTTGACCGAGTAGGAAATGTGGCTTATAGACTCGCCTTACCTCCAAGCATGTCTCGTGTTCATAACGTTTTTCACATATTCATGCTTCGTAAATATGTGAAAGACCCAAACCATATTATTTAGTTAGAACCAGACGATATAGCCGAAGATTTAACGTACGAGGAGGTACCTGTCAAGATCTTGGATAAAAAAGAACATGTCCTACGCTCAAAGATTATACATCAAGTCAAAGTTTTATGGAGGAACCATGATATTGAGGAAATGACCTGGGAGTTAGAATCAGAAATGAAAGCAAGGTATCCTCACCTCTTCGACATACCAGGTACGTATGTAATTTCGGGGACGAAATTTCATAAAGAGGGGAGATTGTAAGACCCCGAATTTTATAAAATAAAAGTATTCAATTTTTCTTATAATTATTATTTAATAAATGGTTAAATTGATAAAAGGTTAAAGTTAAGGGTGATATATGTAAATTTTACAGAGTAATCAAGTGATTATAAAATATTCATTGTGTCGGTGAATATCGTACGACGGCGCAGTCTTTGGTGGACCCCATAACGAAAAACTGTCGGATGAAGAAAACGACAAGAATAAGTTTTTTAAAAATAACAGCAAAACTATTACCGTTAAACTGTTGAAATACCCGATGGTTAAAGTAAAGTAATACGCGTTGTTGCACAGTAGCACACCGTATTGCACAATATTTTATATTATTATTGATTCAATAATTGTCACTGCACAGTATTTTACATTATCAAATCAATAATTCATATTATTTAAAAAATATTATTTGACAGCATTATTGACAATGTCTTGGAAGTTCTGTCTAGGAAAGGGGTTAGGTAATCTAATTGCGCGCCATTAAGAGAAATCTTTATTGGAAAGCCCCCTCTTTTCTTGGAACAACCTGGTTGTCATTTTTGTGATTCTGTAATATATTTTGTGAATAATAATTAATTATTGATAAAAATGATAAGTATATATGTATTCAATTTTGATATAAATGAGAGGAATCAAGAAATCAAATGAAAAATGAAATCTGGAAATTTTCAGAAAAATTAGTTTATTACTTGATTTTGTAAAATTCATAACTCTTTGTGTATAATGAGTTAGGAGATGAGCTTTATATCAAAAGAAAGCCCTGAAAGTAATCTAATTACAGATATTTGAATCATCCAAAAATTCCTTGTGAATTTTTCGTGGTGACTGTTTGAATGAAACTGGTCTAAAGGACTTATAATCCAAAAAATCAATTATCTTAAGCTTTATTGCGTGAATTAGATTCTTAATCCGACTGTTGGATCGTTATAATTTTTGGATATGTTATACATAAATAAGTTGAGTATATGTCCACAAATTTTGAACCGTTAAAGATTAACATATGATTTGTTATGAATTTCGTGAGGTGGCTGGTTTAGAATTTTTAATAAGAGACAGTTGTTGAAAGTTGACATTTTATCTTTTCGGATAAAATAATTTATTCAAATATATTATTATAATATTATATTATAATAGTATAATGAGATAATATAATAGTATAATTTTTATAATTTGAATGATAACATTATTATAGTAAATTTATGGTATAAAAGTAAAAAGAGGTGGAAGCAATCAAATTGAATTTGAATTCATTTGAGGTAAGTGATGATGTCATCGAAACGATGAGGTAAGCAATGATGTCATCGGAATGATGATGTAAGCGATGATGTCATAAGAACGATGAGGTAAACGATGATGTCATGGGAACGATGAGGTAAGCGATGATGTCATAAATTATGACGAAAAGACTATTTTACCCTTACTCTGCCAAGCCTATAAATAGAAGCTCATTTCTTCATTATTTCTTACCAATTCATTAAAGCTATAGAGAGAGAAAGTATATAGAGAATAAGAGAGAAAGAAGAAGAGTATTCTGCTATTACACTAGTGCAATATCTAAATTTCTATTAAGGTAAGGGATATTATTTTTCTTGTAAGGGGTATTATTTCTTTCGTATTCATGAAGAGAGTTATTTTCTTTCAATACTCGTAAGGGTTGTTATTCCATTCTTTATTATTCTATTGGAATAACCTGTCTACGCGGACTACCGTATGCATGTTGAAATCATGTTGTTATTCCATTCTTTATTATTCTGTGGGAATAACCTGTCTACGCGGACTACTGCAATGCTGGTGAATAACCCTTCGTATTCATTCTTTATTAAATTATAGAAATGATCTGTCTACGCGGACTACCGCATGATGGGTGAAAGTTCATTTGCAGTTCATATATTGTTTCATTTCAGATTCCTAACTCTAAACTTACTATGGTAAGAATTGATTCTATAATTCCTGAAATGATCAGAATTTCTTTGAGTTTTGCGCTTCATTTAATATCATTTCTCTGGAATATTGGTCTGAACTTTCTTATAAAATTTTTACCATTTTATGATGGGGTACTATTCATTCGTGTACTCATATTCTTTATATAAGTACACTATTTTAAAACTAAATTATGTATTTTAGTCATTTTTCAAAGTTTTTCTTATATTTCAGGCATCTTTTGTGGTACGGAGATAGTATATCAATCAAATTATATTTTTATTTTGTGTAGATTTTTACTTCCTTTTATAGTTTTATATTTGCTTTTAATTTTAATTGGGTTTTCAACTTTCAAACAAAAAAGAAACAAACTTCTCTTCATTTTTAATTCTCAAGCAAAATGATATGGGGCTCTCATCCAGGGTCGGTCCAATAGTTAAGTCATTTAAGCAATGGCTTGAGGCCCCAAAATTGAGAAGACCCCCAAATTTTAATAAGGAACAATTACATATTTTATTATATTTTTTAAAATAATTACAACAATAGTGCACTCATAAAATATTTACACAATTAATACACTTTCCATATTTATTTACAATATTAGTGCAATTAGGATTCCTTAATTTAGGGAATTAGTATGCAATTAGAATTCCTTAATTTAGGGGATTAGTATTAATTTACTTATTAAATTAAGTAATTAATAAGTAAATCATATAGCACCTCCACCACCTAAGCCTCCACCCCCACCTCCACCTCATCCAGCACCTCCACCAAATCTTCCATCTTTCTCACCTCCAAGTCTGCTGCCACCCCCTAAGCCTCCACCCTCCTCATCCACGCTCCGGCAAGGGCGAGAAGGGTTCCGTCAACTGGAAGGAGGGCGACAACAGCTAGGACATGGATTTCTAGGGCGAGATTTCTACAGAAAGGGAAAATGGATTGGGATTTGAGGAGAGAGAAACGACCATGGGAGGACGGAGAGAGAGAGAGAGTTGATGAATAAGGGTTAGAGAAATGGATTTTAGGGAGACACGTGGGCTACATGTGACGTGTTGGTTATAGTAACGATCGTTTTCGAAACAGTAGGTTAGAAATATGATCCTTCCGAGAGCAAGTACCAACGCAGAAATATGATCTGTCGCCGCTCTGTTTCTATAATTTTTTCATAGTGCAGTTGGTGGCCAAACCTTCATACCAAGGTAACCAATTTTGTTTTGTTAAGTTACCAATTGATTTTGAATATAATGCAGTTGGTAGCCAAACCTTCATGCAGTTGGTTGCCAAACTTTCATACCAATGTAACCAATTCATACTGCAGGTGTGGAGGTAGATTGGTTACCTTGATATAAAGGTTTGGTTACCTTGGTATAAACGTTTGGTTACCTTGGTACGAAGATTTGGTTATCAACATTACATTACACATCACTCTCTTATCTCTCTCTTTCCTATGCAGTGTTCTTATTTTTTTTTACATGAAATTGGGTCTCACCGACGAAGGGGAGGAGGAAGATGACCGGCGAAGGGGAGGAGGAAGATGACGTTGCCAAACTTTGAATATTTGAATTTGAATTATTATTTTTGAATTTAAATTTGTTTTTGTTGTTAGATCCAAGATATTTGAATTTGAATTATTAATTATGGCAGTTATTTCTTCTTAATTTTAGGTTTCCTTATTATTATAAATTGAATCCTATACTAATTCCCTAAATTAAGGAATCCTAATTGCAGTAATATTGTAAATAAATATGAAAAGTGTATTAATTGTGTAAATATTTTATGAGTGCACTATTGTTGTAATTAATTACTAAATATTGTATATTATTGTAAAGGACCCTTTTAATAATTCATATATGTTAGTGCCCATTAAAAAATTTTAATTTTTTTTCTCAAACAAATCAATAGCTACAAGTACAATCATACAAGAAAAAAGACTCCAATTTAAGATTTAACTTGAGGCCCCCAAAAAGTTTTAGACCGGCCTTGCTCTCATCCAAAAATTTACAACATCAAATCAAATTTTTATATAAAGAAAAAAGAAAGAAATTTTGTAAAGATAACAAAAAAAAGAAGTTGTAGTCCAAGAAATGTATGAATATTATATGAAAAGCGTGCATTTCTTCATAATATATGTATATCACATATATAATGCAATATAAAAAATAAACTTTCAATCATTTAATGATTTAAAATTACAAACTTTATAACTCGGGCTTTGCACGGGTAAATTTAGAAACGAATGTAATGTTTTAAATATGACATATTTGAATGATAATATTCATAATAATAATGTTTTAATTTCAAATGAAATCAATATAAAATATGTCAAATTAATGTACTGATTAATAGATTGAAAAAAAAATACATTGTTGTTAACAATATTGTTTGTTGTTCGTATTTACTTCATCCAGATTCTAATAAATTTCACTTTGATAATGAAAAATCATCTTTTTATGAATGTAGTTGATTCAAGGGGACATATTGTTAATCCATATTAAATTGTAAGATTTTTGTGTTTAATTTGGTATGTAGATAGTAGTGTATATTTAATATGAATTAGAGTAAGTTGAATGAGATATGTTATACTAACTAGGTTCACGAATCATGAAAATTAATATAAAAATACTAATGGTTAACAAATGTATATATTAATCATTAATTGATATATTAAGAAATACTTAGTGACAAATGATATATTATATTTTTAATAATAAATGTGTACTAAAATTTTGTGAAAAAAATTAACTTTTGAGGTGTTAGTTAGTTTTTGTGAATAACAAAATTTATGACCTACTAAGTCGAAGACTCAAAAAAATAAAAAAAAAATAAAAAATTACGTTACTGAGTCACCAAACTTATACTATTAAATGGACTTAGGGCCAATTAAAATAACGCGATATATTTTGGTTTTGATGGTATTGAAGTCTCTGGTCTAGGAAGTACAAACCTTTAAAAACATTAACAATATACGATGGACATTATATTCTATAGACGTTTGAAAGCTCAAGTTACCATTGTCTTATATTACTTCATTTATCTTTTATATATATAAAGCAGGAGTACTCCACTTGGTCTCTTTGGTCTCATCAAACTTTTTCTCTGACTTTAGCCTCAAAATTTAAAAAAAAATCATATATTACCCTTTAAGTTTACTTATATTTTTATTTTATCTTTTAAACTAAATTTATTATTATGAAATTAATTACACAAATAATATAAATTGAACACGCAACGCGTGTATTCTGAACCCTACTATATATAAAGTGAGAGGGTTAAATATACTTTTCTCACTATATTCGACTTCGGTTCACAAATATATCATTGGACTGAAAATTTTAACAGTCAATACAAAAATTAAAATTTTCGTCTAAAAGTGTTAAAAGTTAATAGAATGTTTTATGTTGTACCACATCAGATGCTTAGGTGGATATTCAACAATTAAAAAACACAATAAATTCACGACTCAACAAAATTTATATTAAAAAAAAAGCCAAAAGAAATCTAAATATTAATTTTTTTTTAAAAATAATTAACGTTTTTATAAATTTAATACTAATTATACATTTAAAACAATTCAAATGAATTATACAAACAAATCAAATTAAACAAGAAACTCCACTGCACTAATCAAACATAACGGCATTTCTTCTTACGCAATAACCAGACTACATAGGCTAATACCTTTTTTTTTTTTTCTTTTTTTTTTCTTTTTTTCCTCTTTAAAACCACCCGTACGAATATTCAAAATATTTTTATGAGGGAAATACAAGACCATTGAATTTCTTCTTACCATTTTTATTTGAATAATGCTAAAGACACAACTTATTTTATAATTTGTTGATGTGGCATACTCCACCTCAGCTTTTATGTGGAACTGAATGTAAGACCCCAAATTTTATGAATAAAGATTTAAATTTCTTTATATATTATTTTAAAATAGTAAGGTGTTGATTTGATAAATGTGATAAGTTATGAGTGATGTGACACCCCCAAATCCGGTATCTTAATTTCCACATGATTTAGTGTTCACTGTTCCAATATCATACAACTATCTACCCATAAATAATGAAATTCATTTATTAGATAAATAAATCATCATCTTACATCATCTGACATAATAATACATCATAAATCCCAGGTTATACTTAACCTTAAATCTTTGTTGCGGAAACGTAAATAAATAAGTCTTAAGTCATCACACATAAATCTTGAACTTTAATATTCTTAACATCAACACAAGTCTTCAACACTTGTTAGCTTTTCCTTTGCCCTTGCTACTAGAAGGTAAATCACTTCGTTCATTATTAGCTGCAATGTTATTATGCAAGAGTGAGCACGAATGCCCGCATGTATAAAAATATGACAGAATAATAACATTCGAGTGAAAGAATTCTGAATAACAGAAAGTTCAACATTTGAATCAAGAATATTAATCAAGAGTCAAATTATTTCTCAACTTTTGAATCAAGAATATTAATCGAGAGTCAAATTACTTCTGAGGGTCATTAAGACTTTGAACCGAGTCTTAGATTGTCAAGTATATTAACCTTTCCAACCTTTAACAGTCATAAGACTATAAACTTTACTTCTCGTACTTAGGGAGATTAGCCCTTTGTACTGATACTGTGCACACTATATTAACGTTTAAAGTATCTTCATTAATTCTCTATATTAGGGTTGTTCATCTCAGTTTGACATCAAAATCCGCACCAAATAATGTTGGTTTGGATAACTCAATAAATGATATTCAAATTGAATATTAACTTCTCAAGGTATACAATCGAATAAGTATTGTACACTTAAATGATACTTTTAAAAGAATCATAGCATCTCATGTGAAATTCTAAACTTGGATATTCAAGAGTAAGAATTTGCTCAACAATAGTAATTAAGCATAGCAATTGCTCAATTTAAAGAGTTTAGTTTAGAAAACTTTCCCAACAACAATAGTAAGTTAGGGATAGAAAACTTGTCTCGTGCACAAGCTACAATTATTACTCACTTCTTTAATTACTCTTACCTTTGTTAGTATGAAGATAAATCAAATACAACACTCAGGATTCCTCAAATCTCTCTCTCAATCTCCTATTCTTCTTCACTCTAAAACTTTCTACGTTTTTCTTTTTCTGACTTCTCTAAATTTCTTCTGATAAAATGACTTACGATGATAACGTACACATATATATAAATATATAATATATCCGTTGCAATATAACTCCCACAAGAGCCTTGTTTGGCTTCTTCTTTTTTTATTTTCCCATTTATTTTAATAAACTAATTTACTATATAATTAATTATCACATCACTTATTAATTAATTAATTTTATTTAAATCAATTAAATAAAATAAGATAATTCACATTAAATCACATTGTCACATAATTAATATTTTTATTTATTAATTATGTTAATTCATTAATTTTTTAATTAATTATTAAATTAACTAAAGTAACATATGCTTATTTAATTAATTCAATTAATCAAATAAACTCAATTAATTAAATACTTTGAATTATTAAATCACTACACATTAATTTAATTAATGTAACACATATAATTAAATTAATCTACCACAAATTCATGACTTAATTATTTAACTCAATAATTAAATCATCAAAAATATTGATTTATTTTAATAAATATTCAAATATCTTTACAAAATTCTCGTTCGTCATATCTTTCCCTCCTTAAAAGGATTCTGTCCTCAGAATCACGGTTCGATTAATAATTTCGTCCCATTACATTCTCATAACCAAAATATTTATTTATTTCAATAAATATTCAAATAACTTTGCAAAACTCTCGTTTGTCACATCTTTCCCCCCTTAAAAGGATTCTGTCCCCAGAATCACGTTCACCTATTCAAGAAAATAAGTGTGGATAATTCTGCATCATATTCTCTTCGAGTTCCCACGTAGCTTCTTCAGCGTTGTGGTTCTTCCAAATTACCTTAACAGAAGGTATTACCTTGTTCCTGAGAACTTGCTCTTTTCTGTCAACTATCTGAATAGGAACTTCTTCGTATGATAAATCTTTCTCAAATTGTAGGGGTTCATATTCTATCACATGTTTGTAATCGGGTTTATAACGTCGTAATACCGACACATGAAAAACGTTGTGGACATGCTCCAGTGCCGGAGGTAAAGCTACCTCATAGGCTACTACTCCAATTCTTCGGAGTACCTCAAAGGGTCCAATGAACATCGGGCTCAATTTTCCCTTCTTACCAAATCTGATCTTTTCCTTCCAAGGAGAGACCTTCAAAAATACAAAACTACCCGATTCAAACTCTACATTCTTGCGGTGTGGATCGGCATATTTCTTCTGCCTATCCTGAGCCGCTACTAATCTTGTCCGAATTACTTTAACTATTTCTGCCGTTTGTTAGACTAACTCTGGTCTTAGCAATTGTCTTTCACCAACTTCATCCCGGTACAGTGGAGTTCTGCACTTTCTACCGTGCAACGCTTCGTAAGGCGGCATACCAATACTAACGTGGTAACTATTATTATAACCAAATTCTACAAGCTACAAATGATCATCCCAATTAAGCATATCCTCTAATGTTTGGATCGTTCTTTCACTTTGCTCGTCAATCTGAGGGTGATAAGCGGTGCTCATTCTCAACTGTGTTCCCATGCATTCTTGCAGTCGCTTTCAAAAATTCGATGTGAAGCACGGATCACGGTCAGAAATAATTGACACTGGCACCCCATGCCTCGAAACAATCTCTTTTACATATAACTTCGCTAATTGTTCTAGGTTAAATCTAATTTTGATCGGAAGAAAGTGTGCGGATTTCGTTAATCGGTCGACGATAACCCATACTGCGTCATAGCCTTTCTGGGTCGTCGGAAGGCCAACCATAAAATCTATTGTAATATGTTTTCATTTCCATTATGGGATCTCTAGAGGTTGTAATAAACCACTTGGTCTTTGGTGTTCTGCCTTGACGCTTTGTCAAGTCAGACACTTGGCAACACAATCGGCCACGTCCCTCTTCATATTTGGCCACCAAAAGTGTTGTCGTAAATCTTGATACATCTTGGTACTTCCGGGATGAATGGAATATCTCGAACTATGAGCCTCACTCAGAATGTCCTCCTTAATTTCTGGTACTGGCGGTACCCAAACTCTATTTTCAAACTTCAACAATCCTTCACTGTCCACTTTAAATCTAAGTTCAGTCCCTTCAGATATCTTTTTCTTTACTTCCTCACATTCCTTATCTAGAATTTGAGCTTCTTTAACCTTATCCAATAAAGTTGTTCCAACTTGCATATGAAACAGTTTCTCATCAATCTCCATTGGACATCCTACTTCCAATTCCAGCTTTTCCATTGCTGAAATCAATTTTTCCTGTGCTGTCAGCATCATCAACTTTTCCCGACCCTTTCTGCTTAAGGCGTCGGCTACAACATTCGCTTTGCCTGGGTGGTATAAGATATCACAATCATAATCCTTTATTAATTCCAGCCACCTTCCTTGGCGTATATTCAAGTCTTTCTGTGTGAAAATATACTTCAGACTCTTATGGTCTGTATATATTTCACACTTCTCCCCATAGAGATAGTGTCTCCAAATCTTTAAAGCGAATACCACAGCAGCCAATTCCAAATCATGGGTTGGATATCCCTTCTTGTAATCTTTTAGTTGTCGTGACGCATACGCAATGACTCTGCCGTTTTGCATAAACACACAGCCTAGCCCTTTATGCGACGCATCACTATATACCACAAAGTTTCCTGTATCATTCGGTAGGGACAACACAGGTGCTGTACTCAACCTTCTCTTAAGCTCTTGAAAACTTTCCTCACACTTCTCCGTCCAAACAAATTTTACAACTTTCCTAGTCAAATTAGTTAGCGGAGTGGAGATTTTGGAAAAATCCTGAATAAATCTTCTATAGTAACCAGCTAATCCAAGAAAACTTCTTACTTCCGACGGTGTTTTCAGCTGATCCCAATTCATCACTGCTTCGACTTTGAAGGGATCCACCGAAATTCCGTCCTTATCAATCACGTGTCCGAGAAATTGCACCCTTTCAATTCAGAATTCACACTTTGAGAATTTGGCATACAACTTCTCTCTTCTTAATACTTCTAACGTCAACTTCAAATGCTTAACATGGTCTTCCTTGGTCTTAGAATAGACCAATATATCATCAATAAAAATAACTACGAATTTGTCCAGAAACGACTTGAACACTCCATTCATTAGGCCTATAAATGCTGCAGGCACATTTGGTAGACCAAATGACATAACAAAAAATTCGTAGTGACCATATCGTGTCCTAAACGCTGTCTTCGGGACATCTTCTGGCCTTACCTTCAACTGATGATAACCACTTCTCAGGTCTATCTTCGAAAAATATCTCGCTCCTTTTAATTGATCAAACAGATCATCAATCCTTGGCAGCAGATACCTATTCTTAATGGTAACCTTGTTCAATTCTCTATAGTCGATGTAGAGTTGCATCGTTCCATCCTTCTTCTTAACAAATAATATCGGCGCTCCCTACGGTGATACGCTCGGTTGAATATATTTCTTGTCCAATAGCTCTTGTAACTGTACCATCAATTCCTTCATTTATATCGGAGCCATCCGGTACGGTGCTTTCGATATTGGAGCCGTTCCTGGCACCAAATCGATAACAAAATCTACTTCTTTATCAGGCGAAAGTCCTGGCAGATCATCCGAAAAAACATCCACGAAGTCTCTTACGACTGGTATTTCTTCTAACTTTGGATTCTCTTTATGACTATCAACTATGTAGGCTAAATACCCCACACAGCCCTGTCTTAATAACTTCCTGGCCTGCATCATCGTTAGACAACTCGCTTGTCTAGGCAATTTGCTGCCATAAAACACAACCTTGACGGAGTCATAAGGTTAATAAATTTCTTCTGGCAATCAATTACTGCTCCATAATTGAATAACCAATCCATTCCCAAGATAACGTCAAATTCCCCAAGTTTAATCGGGATAAAATCTACATTCATAACGTTACCCTTAATAACCACTCTACAATTCTTGTGTATATACTTAACAGGAATTACTTCCTTGTTCGCAATCTCTACGTTTACAGAGATTTCTAATTCGTCTTTAAGCAATTCTAAATTCTTTGCAAAGTCATCGGATATAAATGAACAAGTAGCACCCGAATTAAATAAAACATAAGCATTGACTTTATTGATCGGAATGATACCTGACACCACATCACGAGACTGCACAGCGTCTTGTACGGTCATGTTAAATGTCCTTACAGTTGGTCGGTTTGTCGAAGTCGGTCCAGTAATGGTAAGAAGATTTCCACTATTATTTCCCTTATGCCCACCTGACCCTGCCCCTCCAGATGCCTTCTTTGGACAGTCTCTAGCCAAGTGATCCTTTGACCCACATGTATAGCAGACGCCCTTCTTAGGGTTAGGGCAGTTAGGTGCTATGTGGCCTTCCTAACCACAATTGTAGCAAACTCTTTTTCCTTTCATGCAGACTCCCAAGTGAGTCTTCCCACAGGTTGGGCATGGTTTTAACTTTTTCTTCTGACTACCTTGCTGACTTACAGACGATGGGTTGTTATTCCATTTTTATTTATGATTATTAGTTCCCTCTGTGTGACTGCCACTAGCCTTATTGTTTCCTTCACTATTATTCTTCTTCTTCTTTTGATCCTGATTGTACTTAGACACCGCTTCGCTTCCACCTTCAGCGAGAATGGCCTTCTCCGGAACTCCAGTAAAAGTGTTCAATTGAAACATTGACACCTTGCTATACAACCAGGGTTTCAGTCCCTGTTCAAAATGCCTAGCCTTTCTTTCATCAGTATGCACCTGATATTGGGCAAACCTAAACAATTAGTTAAACTTTGCCGCGTAGTCGGGCACAGACATATTACCCTGCTTCAACTCCAGAAACTGCACCTCCATTTGATTCTGGGAGCTGGTCGGGAAATACATTTCGAAAAATATTTCTTTAAACCTTTCCGAGGTTATTACACCTTCTCCTCCCCTGATCTTATTTGCCTGCCACCAGTAGCTGGCTTCTGATTTTAACATAAATATCGCGTAGGCGGTCTTCTGGTCCTCCCTAACTCGGGCGACCTCAAAAATTTTCTCTATTTCCATAACTCAAGTCTGAGCTTCTATTGGGTTTGTGTAACCCTTAAAATCTGGCGGTCCCACTGCCTTAAAGTCTTTAAATGAAGTGTTCGGTGGAGGTTGAGGCTGATTGTTCATCGCTCCAGCCAACAGATTTATCAACTGTTGAACGGGGTTCACATTGGCATCATTGTTGTTATTGGTTGACCCTTCTTGGGCTTGTCGACGATTTTGTCTCCTTCTTGGCGGCATATTTCTGTTAAGAATATATGCTCATTAGATCTTTATTCAATCTCTTAAATATTTAAGACTTAACTCAAATATTTAACATAACCACTTTAACTCTTTTCTTTTCAAATAACCTTTGATATTTTATTTAAATCAAAAATTTTAAACATAGTACTATAGCATCTCTGCCATTTTCTTCAACTATCCCAAGATAAAG
Source organism: Panax stipuleanatus (assembly GCA_020205555.1). Lineage (NCBI taxonomy): Eukaryota > Viridiplantae > Streptophyta > Magnoliopsida > Apiales > Araliaceae > Panax > Panax stipuleanatus. Next base: position 158,026,791 of record CM035115.1, on the reverse strand, counting down.
AATCTTCAGGATTTAGTTTCTCAAAATATTCCTTTATTTTTAATCACATCGGAATTTACATTAACTACTCCAAAGAGTATCACATAATGTTAAATACTTTAACATACTCACTTAACCCATATCATCTTGAACAACTTTATTATTTTATTAAAACCAAAAGCTTTTAATACAATACGATAGCATTTCTGCCATTTACATTAACTACTCTGAAATAAAATTTCTACAGGATTTACATTATCACAATATTCTTTTGTTTATAATCACATCAAAATTTACATTATTTACGATTATTTAAACATTAACAATATCATATTGTCCTATCACGACCTACTAAGGCGTCGGACAGCTTCACTACGCTCCTCCTCTATAATGCGGGACATAGTCCTGCGATCTAACATATACCCAGGCAGTCCCTCAAACTGAATTGGATATCTCATAACTCGGTCCTGAGCCTCATCCATTGCCCACAGAAACATGTAGTACGTCTCTGCAACCTTAACTCTCTTCGCACGCGCATCATCCTCTGTAAGATCTGCACGTCGTGCATTTCTCACCCAAGCTTCTTCTACTATGGCGAGTCTTTCAGATTTCTCTTTCAACTCATTCTTTAACTTTTCTATCTCCTCTGTCTTCTGCTCAGTTTGGCCCTTCTCATGAACCAAATCCCACTCCATATTGCCAAGACGGGTGTGGAGTGTCTCAATCTCACCACCCTGAGCAACAGACTGCTCCGTCAACTCCTGAATTGTATCTCGTAACTCTACGTTGCTATCATACAATAAATCATACATATCAGCACTGACAGAGTTCGGTGGGAACTCCTCAGCGTCTTTCTCCTTTTCTTCCTCCTCCTCGACTGCCTCAGCCGAAATCTCAACCTCTTCAGGGTCCTCCTCTGAGTCCGTCTCTGGCTCATGCTCCTGACCAAAATCTGGAATCAAAGGAGATGGCTCTGGCTGTACTAACTGCTCCCAGACAGTATGTATGTCCCAGGGCTCCTCATCTCTAGTCTCTAGGGGTACAACATCCCTGGGCTGACTAGCTCCTCCAGTATCTGACATCCTGACAACATAAGTTTTAAGTCTTAGTTTTTACATGATGCTAATCAATACTCTAACAAGTATGAACAAATAAGCACATAGCACATAAGGTAAATTTATTATCTTTCTTAGAACTCAATCAGAGTTTTCATTACTATCTTCACGAAGGCTACTATCCTAAGATTTTTCCCCCACCTAAGGTTCATAACCTACGGCTCTAATACCAACTTGTGATACCCCCAAATTCGGTATCTTAATTTTCACAGGATTTAGTGTTCACTGTTCCAATATCATACAACTATCTACCCATAAATAATGAAAATCATTTATTAGATAAATAAATCATCATCTTACATCATCTGACATAATAATACATCATAAATCCCAGGTTATACTTAACCTTAAATCTTTGTTGCGGAAAACTAAATAAATAAGTCTTAAGTCATCACACATAAATCTTGAACTTTAACATTCTTAACATCAACACAAGTCTTCAACACTTGTTAGCTTTTTCTTTGCCCTTGCTACTAGAAGGTACATCACTTCGTTCATTATTAGCTGCAATGTTATTATGCAAGAGTGAGCACGAATGCCCGCATATATAAAAATATAACAGAATAATAACATGCGAGTGAAAGAATTCTGAATAACAGAAAGCTCAACATTTGAATCAAGAATATTAATCAAGAGTCAAATTACTTCTCAACTTTTGAATCAAGAATATTAATCAAGAGTCAAATTACTTCTGAGGGTCATTAAGACCTTGAACCGAGTTTTAGATTGTCAAGTATATTAACCTTTCCAACCTTTAACAGTCATAAGACTATAGACTTTACTTCTCGTACTTAGGGAGATCAGCCCTTTGTGCTGATACTGTGCATACTATCTTAACGCTTAAAGCATCTTCATTAATTTCCTATATTAGGGTTGTTCATCTCAGTTTGATATCAAAATCCGCACCAAATAAAGTTGATTTGGATAACTCAATAAATGATATTCAAATTGAATATTAACTTCTCAAGGTATACAATCGAATAAGTATTGTACACTTAAATGATACTTTTAAAAGAATCATAGCATCTCATGTGAAATTCTAAACTTGAATATTCAAGAGTAAGAATTTGCTCAACAATAGTAATTAAGCATAGCAATTGCTCAATTTAAAGAGTTTAGTTTAGGAAACTTGCCCAACAATAATAGTAAGTTAGGGATAGAAAACTTGTCTTGTGCGCAAGCTACAATTATTACTCACTTCTTTAATTACTCTTACCCTTTGTTAGTATGAAGATAAATCAAATACAACACTCAGGATTCCTCAAATCTCTCTCTCAATCTCCTATTCTTCTTCACTCTGAAACTTTCTACGTTTTTCTTTTTCTGACTTCTCTAAATTTCTTCTGATAAAATGACTTACGATGATAACGTACACATATATATGAATATATAATATATCTGTTGCAATATAACTCCCACAAGGGCCTTGTTTGGCTTCTTCTTCTTTTATTTTCCCATTTATTTTAATAAACTAATTTACTATATAGTTAATTATCACATCACTTATTAATTAATTAATTTTATTTAAATCAATTAAATAAAATAAGATAATTCACATTAAATCACATTGTCACATAATTAATATTTTTATTTATTAATTATGTTAATTCATTAATTCTTTAATTAATTATTAAATTAACTAAAGTAACATATACTTATTTAATTAATTCAATTAATCAAATAAACTCAATTAATTAAATACTTTGAACTATTAAATCACTACACATTAATTTAATTAATGTAACACATATAATTAAATTAATCTACCATAAATTCATGACTTAATTATTTAACTCAATAATTAAATTATTAAAAATATTTATTTATTTTAATAAATATTCAAATATCTTTACAAAATTCTCGTTCGTCACAGGTGAAATGTGCAAATATTTTAAAATAAGCAAGTGGTTATAAAATATTCGTTTGGTCGAGGAATATTTTTTTTGTCAGAGAATATTCGTACGACGGCGCAGTCATTGGTGGACCCCACAACGGAATGAATGTCAGATATAGAAAGCGACAAAAGTAACTTTTTTATAAAAATAACTGCGTAGTTACTACCGTTAGTACTGTTGAAATACCCAGTGGTTAAAATACAGTAATACGTGGTATTGCACAGTAGCACACGGTATTGCACAGTATTTTAAATTATTGATTCTTACGTAGGAAGACACTTAATCAGTTATTGTTACAGTAATTAATGTTCAATATTTTATATTATTGATTCAATAATTGCATAATATTTTATTGGTTCAATATTTGATACGTTGATATTTTATATCAATAAGTGTTACTTTACTATTTTATATTAGTGATTCAATAATTGTCATTACACAGTATTTCAAATTATCAAATCAATAATTCATATTATTTGAATAATATTATTAGATAGCATTATTGACAATGTCTAAGAAAATTCTGTGTAGAAAAGGGGTTGAATAATTGCGCGCCAGTAAGGAGAAATTCTTATCGGAAGGCCCCCTCTTTTCTGGGAACGACCTGGTTGTCAATATTGTAGTTCTGTAATATTATTTGTGAATAATTAATTTTTGATATATATGATAAGAAAATATTTATTCAATGTGGATTTAAACGAAATTTTTTTTAACATGTGACATTTGTTGAAAGTTGGTATTTTATCTTTTTCGATAAAATAATTCATTCAAATATGTTATTATAATATTACATTATAGTAGTATGATGTGATTATATAATAGTATAATTTTTATAATTAGAATGATAACATTATTATAGTAAATTCATGGTATAAAAGTTAAACGAGGTGGAAGAGTGCAAATTGAATTTGAACTCTTATGATGCAAACAATGATGTCATCGGAGCGATGAGGTAAGTAAGGATGTCATCAAAGCGATGAGGTAAGCAATGATGTCATAGGATCGATGATGTAAGCGATGACGTCATAAATTATAACGAAAAGATTATTTTACTCTTACTCTACCGAGCCTATAAATAGAAGCTCATTTCTTCATTATTTCTCACCAATTCACTAAAGTTATAGAGAGAGAAAGTATAGAGAGAATAAGAGAGAAAGAATAAGAGTATTCTGCTATTACACTAGTGCGGTCTCCAAATTTTTAAGTTAAGGGGTATTATTTTTTTCGTATTCATGAAGAGAGTTATTTTCTTTCAATACTCGTAAGGGTTGTTATTCCATTCTTTATTATTCTGTTGGAATAACCTGTCTACGCGGACTACCGCATGCATGGTGAAATCATGTTATTATTCCATTCTTTATTATTTTGTGGGAATAACCTGTCTACGCGGACTACCGCATGCCTGGTGAATAACTATTCGTATTCAGTTGTTATTAAATTGTGAAAATAATCTGTCTAAGCGGACTACCGCTTAACGGGTGAAAATTCAATTGCAGTTTCGTATATTGTTTAATTTCAGATTCCTAACTCTAGACTTACTACGGTAAGTAATTACTTCTATAATTCCTGAAATGATCAGAAAGTCCTTGAGTTTTGCGCTTCATCTAATATTATTTCACTGGAATATTGGTCTGAACTTTCTTGTAAAATTTTTATCTTTTCATGTCGAGTTACTATTCATGAGTTATTATTCATGAGATACTATTCACGATAAAAAAATATTTTATTTCTTCTAAATCATCTTTGATTGGATCTAGGTTTTGATCTTCATTCTTGAACTCTGGATAAATTCTCTAATATTTGTCCTTTATCTCACTTGATTCGTTATTCGTATTGTTTTTCATCATCCTCAGTCCTAAATGGTGATATAACTGAATATCTTTGACCTGTAGTGCAAAGATGAATGATTACTTGATGAATATCTTTGGCCTGTAGTGCAAAGATGAATGATTATCTAATGAATATCTTTGGCCCGTAGTGCAAAGATGGACAGGTGTTGAGATGAACATGACCAACTGGTGATACAAATTAATATCTTTGGTCCGTAGTGCAAAAGATGAATATTTGATTCGAGATGTATATTGATTGATGTTACAGGGATAAAATATTGATGATGGACTTTTAAATCAAAGAAGATAGTAGACATCATTCTCTACTTAACTCTTCTAATGAATTGTTATTTCAGCTGCAAATATTGATCTAAAATGTGTTGCCCATAATGTTTTATCTGATTTATTGAAGGCTAACGATAATTTTTTTTTTCATTATCTTAGTCATAATATTCTTTACTAGGCTAGTTGAGTTCACCCTTTTCTTCCATTGTTCTCTTCAGGAAATAAGAATATCGCGGGTACTAGTCGAGAAATGGAGTGATGGTCCGAGTTAGAGCTGTAGAAGTCCTCACTATTTTTTTTAAAAATAGTATGATAATAAATGTAATGAGGACTTAGTTTGAATGTTTATGTTTTCTATATGTCTGTATTGACACTCATAGTTGTGTGGTCGTATTTTGCACGACCATCTGATATGAAAGATTGTATTTAGATTCTGTACCATGTATTTGGCGACTTAGAATGGGTTGATTATTGAATCTATTTTGGGGGCGTCACACTGAAGACTACATTGTAGTAATTTATTATTAATATGCTGAGATGAAGTATGCCACATCAATAAATTATAAAATAATCGTAGAATAAATTGTGTCTCTAGCATTACTCTTTTTATTTTATGTCTTCTTTTTCATTGCGGATCTAGAAAGTTAATAATAGCAGAAAATAATGGAGGCGGCAAAAGATCCATCAACTCTCTATAATCTCCCTCCAAACACATCTAATGAAGTCTTATTTCCTTCAATCAAGTTCCCATATCTATCATTTCACAAGTAATCAACCAATTTCTTAACTTTTATTTTTATTTTCTCCTTTTCCGACAAAGTTCGACTAGGTCTGGGATTGTTTACTGTTGATGATGGCATTGTCTAGAATATGAACAACTAATTTATTTTATTTTTGTGACTGAAAAATGAGTTATGGATTTGGGGAATAGAAGATTGGTCTCTTTATTTTCCGTAGTTCTGAGATCTTAGAAGCTTAGATGGAGTTGAATCTCAGCTAAATCTGAGTTGTGTTGGAATTTAGACTACGAGTAAATGATTTGTTGTAGAAGTTTGGGGGTGTAAACAGTGGTGATTATAGCAAACGATTATGGCTTGGCGGTGGAGATTTGATAGAGTTTCTTTTCAAAAACTTGAAATTCATTGGGTTTTGTCGGAGGAATTTAATTATGTGCGATTGTGGTGGATGTAAGCGGCGGTAGTCATGGAAAGCAGAAGAATGGAGTAGAAATTTGTTTTCTTATTTTTACTTTAATTTGTTCTGTTAGTTTGATTTTAATTTATTTCTAAAAAACTGCTTTTAAATATTATTGTAACACGAATCAACTTTTCTTTTCTACTCAAAAATCATATCCGCTTTCTCAACTTCAATCAGTGACCACCTCAATTTTCTCTCTCTTTCGTGACATGCATGTGTATTTTTTTGTTAAAAATCAAAATTTTAACGGTTTTTATAACATTTTGAAAAAAAAATTAAATTCAATGAATCGAATGCAAAAAAAATTTCAATGATACAAATTTAAATTGGGGAGAATTCAGTGGATTAAAATTGATTTAACCCAAAGTTGGTCGCTATGTGGGTAACTAATTAAGCTCCATGACCATAGAAGATATTTGAGCTTTGTGATATTAACTAAGTTTGCTCATTCACGTGACAAAGATTAGTAAATATGAAAGTTAAGTTTATTTAGACATTTTATCCATTTGACAATTAAATTGCAAAATCATCGTGAAATACTATCAATAAAAAAAAGATAAAGCTATTTAGAAGAAACTGTATTGCTATCCACTTAGGCCATGTTTGTTTGCAAGGATTATAATTTCAATACTATTAATCTTAGGATTAAATAATCATAGTCATATGTTTATTTTTTATGAGATTATTCATGAGATAACTTAAAATAATCCCATGTTATGTTTATTTTTTTCAGGATTAATTAAAGGATTGGATTAAAAAATATCGTTTGAACTATTATACCCTTACCAATAATAACTTATTTTAAACTATAATTTAAATTTATTTATACATCAAAAAATAATTAAAAACTTTTAAATAAGTGGTTATATTATTCAATAAATATTATTTTTTTTGAGAAGGGGGTGGTTGGGGCGGTGTGGGTGGGATGGTGTGGAAGTGTATACATAATCAGTAAATAATATTTTTTTTGACGGGAGAGGGGGTGGAGGTGGGGAAAAGTGGGATGGGACGGGGCGGGGTGGGAGTGTATGTTAGAGTTTATGCCCTAGAGGCCAATTTTTTGATGTAATTGCTTAACATTTTTGATATTAGATTTGATTGAATAAATAAATTATTTTATTATGATTTTATTTACTGTGTTATATAAATGTTAACATAATAAAAGTCCTTAGAATAGTGATACAAATTATATGGCTTCAAGTATGTGACTTGAACATGAGATCATATAATTACAATTAGTATCATTACTCTTAAATGTCCCTAGTCGAGTGTCATTGTTAATAGGACAACAATGATACATTGAGACTAGTATGTGAATTGACTGATGGCCAAATCTCATTGGTCATAAATATATGAGATATTGAGTCAATGCATAGGTACATGTTAGAGAACAATGTACTGGACAGACCCACCATGAGAATTCTACGTGGAGCATTATGCGAAGTGTCATAAGCAATTCTCATAGTGACAATGATGTAATGATCCTCCGACCTGAAATCACTATATTACTACACGAGAATTTATGTACTTTGATATCATCAAAAGGTCACCTTTAATAGGGTGGACAATAAAGGTGATTATTGGGTACATCATGAATCGTTTGAGGAATATGAGTGATTTAGATGGAATTTAACTCTCCTATATATTAGGGGTGATATCCATCGGCCTCTTGATTGAGTAGGACTATGAAATGCATGGCCATGCTCAAATAGTGATTTGTTTCATATAGTCTACTCATCGATCAAGAAAACTCAGATTAAATTATGAAGAGGATGACACATTCCATGCCTCGAGTTTAATCTAGGATGTCAAGGTTAAAAGGATTAAATTACATTGAAACATTGGTCAAGAAAAGGTTGTATCGAATCACCGATTTTATTATTATTTGGGTAGCAGTGATGCATTACTAGATGTCGCTCACTGTTTATAATTTTATAATATGATTTTAAAATTATTGCCAACATAATAATAACCTATAGTGTCACACACTTAGAACGTAATTAAAAGAGAATTAATTTAAATTATAAGGATTTAAATATATCAATATGATTGATAGTATTTAAATTACGAATTTAAATTAATAGGATAATTTGTATATATATGTATATTAATTAAGTAAGACTTAATTAAGATATAATATATATATAAATTCGAATTTTATTTTTCTAATTAGATTAAGTTTTGGTTAATTCCTTTAACTGCTATATATATGATATATCAACCGTTTTTAGGGTATTCGTTATTATCAAAAATCTTAGTCGCTCTTAGAGAGAGACTAGAGAGAAAATTGAGAAAGTCCAGATCCTTGGCGGCTAGTACCGCACCTTTGCTTGCTGCAGATCGGATGACGATTCGCAGGACGTTCGTGTGGATACCGTAGAAACGCAGTTCCTTTGGATTGCGTTGAAGATTCGAAGCAGTTTCAGAATTTTCATCATCTCCGTTCATGCTTGAATAATCGGTAAAACAAATCTAAACCTCTGAATTAATATGTTTTTCGCATGAATCCTGTTTTAGGGTTTCGAAAAATTTTAATTTCCGCTGCGTTTATGTGCCGAAATCCTTACAGTGTGACGCCCCCAAAATAGGTTCAATACCAACCCATTCTGAGTCGCCAAATACATGGTACATAATTCAAATACAATCTTTTATAACAAACGGTCGTTCAAGATACGACCATTCAAATTGTGAGTTTCAATACAAATCATATATAATACGAAATATAAACATTCAAATTTATTCCTTATTCATTACAATAATTGTCTCACTAATTTATAGAATAGTGAGGACTTCTATAGATCTAACTCTGATCATCACACTGTTCCCCGACTAGTCCCCTCGATATTCTCATTTTCTGAAGAGAACAATAGATGAAAAGGGTGAGCTCAACTAGTCTAGTAAAAAATATTATGACTAAGATAATGAAAAACAGATTATCGTTAGCCTTCAATAAATCAGATAAAATATAATGGACAACAAGTTTTAGATCAATATTCGCAGCGAAAATAATAATTCATTAGAAGAGTTAAGTAGAGAATGAAGTCTACTATCTTCTATGATTTAAAAGTCCATCATCAATATTTTATTCCTATAACATTAATCAATATACATCTTGAATCATATATTCATCTTTGCACTACGGGCCAAAGATATTCATTTGTATCACCAGTTGGTCATGTTCATCTCAACACCTGTCCATCTTTGCACTACGGGCCAAAAATATTCATCAGGTAATCATTCATCTTTGCACTACATGCCAAAGATATTCATCAAGTAATTATTTATTTTTGCACTACAAGCTAAAGATATTCAGTTATATCACCATTTAGGACTGAGAATGATGAAAAACAATACGAATAACGAATCCAGTGAGATAAAGGACAAATATTAGAGAATTTATTCAGAGTTCAAGAATGAAGATCAAAACCTGGATCCAATTAAAGATAAAAAAAATATTTTTTTTTACCGTGAATAGTACTTCGTGAATAGTAACTCGTGAATAGTAACTCAACATGAAAAGATAAAAATTTCACGAGAAAGTTCAAAAAATTATTCCGGTGAAATGATACTAGATGAAGCGCAAAACTCAAGAAATTTCTGATTATTTCTGGAATTATAGAAGCAATACTTACCGTGGTAAGTTCAGATTTAGGAATAAGAAATGAAAAATTATTACTTCCATAATATGAAATATGAAAGAATATAATATTCTTTATGAATATTAAAAGACAATAACATCATTTACTCAAAAAATAATATCCCTTACCTTAATAGGAGAGTAGTATTGACTGAAATATCGAATATTATGTGGACGAAAACTTGCACTGTTGTCAATACTCAAAGTATCTAAATACTCACAAAAAATACGCTCGATATTATAGAGATACAATTTTCTGGTTTTAGTGTGATTTTCATTTCTAACTAAGCACCCTATTTATAGGAAAAGCTTAGCCTGCCACCTTTGACAAATGCACCCTCGGAAAAATTTTACCAACCTTTAAAAAAAACATACGCCCACCTCTTAAGAATTTCAACATTATACACCACAAAAAACAAAAGTGGGGCCTATCCATGTTTTTAATAAAAATATTTATTTTTGAAACTTCAATAATTCATAATAGATAGCCTTTTTATCAAAAAAATACGAATCTTATATCTTTTTAATATGAAATTTTATTCTCTACAATTTTGTAGAAGAAAGTTTTTCCAAATTTCAAACGAAAAATGCCTGAAATCCACAAACGGATGATTTTTCACACCAAAATACTGATAAAAATACCTCAACACTAATTCTTTCTTTTATATCCAAAAAAATAAATATTTCCTTATCATATAAATTAATAATTAATTATTCACAAATAATATTACATAACTACAATAATGACAAACAGGTCGTTCCCAAGGAAAGATGGGGCTTTCCGATAAGGATTTCTCCTTATTGGCGCTCAATTAGATTAACCTAACCCCTTTTCGCGAAAGAACTTCCTTAGACATTGCCAATAATGCTATCTAATAATATTATTTAAATAATATAAATTATTAATTTGATAATTTGAAATACTGTGCAATGACAATTATTGAATAAATAATATGAAATATCAACGTAGCAATTATGCAATTATCAATGTAGCAATTATTGAGTCAATAATATAAAATATTAAACAATAATTACTGTAACAATTATTGAATAGTGACTTTCTACGTAAGAATCAATAATTAGAATTACTGTGCAATACCGTGTGCTACTGTGCAACACCGCGTATTACTATATTTTAACTATCAAGTATTTCAACAGTTTTATTGGTAACAACTAAGCCGTTATTTTTAGAAAACTCATTCTTGTCGTTTTCTTCATCCGACAGTTATTTCGTTGTGGGCCCCACAAATAGCTGCGCCGTCGTACGAATATTTTTCGACAACAATGAATATTTTATTACCACTTGCTAACTTTAAAAAATTTGCACATTTTACTCATAACTTATCACATGTATCAAATCAACACCTTACTATTTCAAAATAATATATAAAGAAATTAAATCTTTATTCATAAAATTTGGGGTCTTACAACATCATTTCCTTATAAAATTTCGTCCACGAAATTGACGCACGTACCTGGTATGTCAAAAAGATGAGGATGACTCGCTCTCATTTCTGATTCTAACTCCCAGGCCATTTCCTTAATTTCATGGTTTCTCCATAAAACTTTGACTTGAGGTATAACCTTTAAACGTAGAACATGTTCCTTCCTATTCAAGATCTTGACAGGTACCTCCTTGCACATTAAATCTTCGGCTATCTCGTCTGGTTCTAACTCAATAATGTGGTTTGGGTCTTTCACATATTTATGAAGTACGGATATGTGAAAAACGTTATGAACACGAGACATGCTTGGAGGTAAAGCGGGTCTATAGGCCACATTTCCTACTCGGTCAAGGATCTCAAATGGACCAATGAATCGTTGGTTGAGCTTTTCTCTTTTCCCGAATCTCGTAACTCCTTTTCATGGAGCAACAGTAACAATACATGGTCCCCAACATTAAATTCCACGTCCTTTCGATGAAGGTCCGCATAACTCTTTTATCGATATTGTGCTGTTTGTATACGTTGTCGAATTATTTGAATCTTTTCCGCAGTCATACGTACTAACTTCTGTCCCAACAATGTTGCTTCACCCACCTCATCCCAACATACTGGAGAACGACATTTTCGTCCATACAACGCCTCGAATGGAGCTATGCCTATACTTGCCTGATAACTGTTGTTGTAGGAGAATTCCACTAATGGTAGGTACTTATCCCAACTCCCTTTGAAGTCTAGAACACAGAGTCTCAATAGATCTTCAAGAGTTTGAATAGTCCTTTCGATTGCCCGACCGTTTGAGGATGATATGCAGAATTGAATCGTAAATCCGTGCCCATAGCTTTCTACAAACTGATCCAAAATCGTGAAGTAAACCTGGAGTCACGATCCGAAACTATGGATACTGGCATGCCATGCAATCTCACAATCTCATTCATGTAAATACGAGCAAGACGTTCAAGGGAATAAGTCTCTTGTATAGGCAAGAAATAAGCAGACGTGGTTAATCTATCGACAATAACCCAAATCGCATCTATGCCTTAAGAAATCTTGTGAAGACCCGTAACGAAAGCCATGGTAATGTGTTCCCACTTTCACTTTGGAATCTCAAATGGTTGCAATGGACCCTTTGGCACTTGATGCTCCGCCTTGACACGTTGACACGTTAAACACTTCGAGATAAACTCCGCAATCTCTCTCTTCATATTGCTCCACCAAAATGTATGTCGAAGATCACGATATATTTTGGTACTCCCAAGATGGATTGCAAATGGTGTGTTGTGTGCCTCCATCATGATTCTATACTTCAAATCAGAATCGTCAAGAACACAAAGTCTGGAGTTGACTCGAAGTATTCCTTCTTCATCGATTCTTGCTTCTAGAATAGCACCTTTTTGCACTTTTTTCTTCATCTTTATCAGCACCAGGTCTGTAGCTTGAGCAGCTTTAATTTTATCAATCAAAGCTGGTTCTACGCGTATACATGACATCATCACGTGGGTCCCCGGAGTCTTGAACTCTATCACTATCCTTTGTAAATCACACAAAATAGGCCTTGAAAGTATCGCATTCGTTCCCGCATATGATCTTCTACTTAACGCGTCAGCTAGCACTTTCGCTTTTCCTAGATGGTATTGGATGGTACGATCGTAATCTTTCAACAACTCAAGCCAATGTCATTGGTGCATGTTAAGTTCCTTCTGGGTGAAGAAATACTTGAGGCTCTTATGATCCGTATAGATCTCCATTTTCTCCCCATACAGGTAATGTCTCCAGATCTTCAACGCGAAAACGACAGCTGCCAACTCTAGATCATGAGTAGGATAATTCCTCTCATATTCCTTGAGTTGTCGTGAGGCATAGGCTATGACTTTCCCATGTTGCATAAGAACACATCCTAACCCTTTTCCCGAAACATCGCTGTAAATGACAAATCCATCCGAACTAGATGGTATTGTCAGAACAGGTGCCAAAATGAGTCTCCTCTTGAGCTCTTGGAAGTTTTTTTTGCATTCTTCGTTCCATACGAATTTTGTATCTTTTCGAGTTAGCTGAGTTAATGGAGTAGCGATTCGAGAAAATTCTTCCACAAATCTCCGATAATAACCAGCTAAGCCCAAAAAGCTACGTACTTCGGTCATCGACTTTGGTTGCTTCCAACTTTGTATTGCTTCAATCTTCGCCGGGTCCACAGATACTTCACGTTTTGATTCCACGTGCCCAAGGAATGCTACTTCCTCAAGCCAGAACTCGCATTTCTTCAACTTGGCATAAACCTTGTTATCATGAAGCCTTTGAAGTACCAGCTTCAGGTGGTGCTCATGATCTTCACGACTTTTGGAATAGATAAGGATGTCATTAATAAAGACAACCACGAACTGATCCAAATATTTCTTGAATACACGATTCATCATATCCATGAAAGCAGCAGGAGCATTAGTCAATCCGAAAGACATAACTAAGAATTCATAATGTCCGTACCGAGTTTTGAAAACAGTCTTTGGAATATCCTCAGTTTTAATCTTCAACTGATGATATCCAAAACGAAGATCGATCTTTGAGAAGAATTGTGCTCCTTGCAACTGGTCGAACAGGTCATCAATGCGAGGTAACGGATACCTATTCTTGATGGTGACATGGTTCAACTCCCCATAGTCAATACAAAGTCGCATACTCCCGTCTTTCTTCTTTACAAATAAAACGGGAGCACCCCAAGGAGATGTACGAGGACGTATAAAACCGATGTCTAACAACTCCTGTAGTTGGACCTTTAACTCCTGAAATTCAATAAGAGCCATTCGATATGGGGTTTTAGAAATGGATTTTGTACCGGGCTCAAGGTCAATAAAAAATTCAACTTCACGTTCTGGGGCTAGACCGAGAAGTTCTTCGAAAAATACATCAAGAAACTCATTAACAACAGCAATATCATTCAAACCTAACGTATTTTGGTTTAGATCAGTGAAATGTGCTAAGAAAGCTTGACATCCGCTTTAAACGAATAGCTTTATGACTTGAAATGACATTGACTAATTTTAGTGGTTTGGAGGTTTGGATTCGCACAACAGGTTGATTAAGAATATGAAAACTAACAACTTTACGAAAACAATCAATTTTGGCATGATAAGTGGTTAACCAGTCAATTCCTAAAATCACGTCAAATGCAAGTATTTTCAAAGATATAAGATCAACAGGTAGGATGAGGGTACCAATTTGAATCAAGCAAGATTTGTAAACCGTAGTTGTAAAAAAGGTTTCTCCCAACGGAGTTTCAACAGATATGTCAAAGTTTAATTTCTCAGGAGACAAGTTCAAACGTTGAGCACAAGCAGGTGAAATAAAAGAATGGTAGCACCGGTATCTAACAAGGTGTAAACTTCACAAGAGTTTATGATTAGCTTACCCGTAATAACCTCATTCGGGTTCCTCGCTTGGTGGGCAGTCACGACAAACGCTCTTCCAGGAACCACCGACTTTGACTTGTCCGGAACAGCCTTAGGAATCACCACCCCCGTTGGACTTGGTTTGGCTATAGAACACACTCGAGCAATATGTCCTTCATTTCTACAGTTATAACACACCTTGGATTACTGTGTCCAGTTGGGACTGATGTGTCTGTGACGCCCCCAAAATAGGTTCAATACTCAACCCATTTTGAGTCGCCAAAACATGGTACAGAATCCAAATACAATCTTTTATAACATACGGTCGTGTAAAATACGACCACACAAACTATGAGTTTCAATACAAATCGTATATAATATGAAATATAAACACTCAAATTTATTTCTTATTCATTACAATTATTGTCCAACTATTTTATAGAATAGTGAGGACTTCTACAGATCTAACTCTGATCATCACACTGTTTCCCGACTAGTACCCGCGATATTCTCATTTCCTGAAGAGAACAATGGAAAAAAAGGGTGAGCTCAACTAGCCCAGTAAAGAATATTATGACTAAGATAATAGAAAATAAATTATCGTTAGTCTTCAACAAATCAGATAAAATATTATGGACAGCAAGTTTTAGATCAACAACTGCAGCGGAAATAACAATTCATTAGAAGAGTTAAGTAGAGAATGAAGTCTACTATTTTCTATGATTTAAAAGTCCATCATCAATATTTTATTCCTGTAACATCAATCAATATACATCTCGAACCAATATTCATCTTTGCGCTACGGGCCAAAGATATTCATTTGTATCACCAGTTGGTCATGTTCATCTCAATAACTGTCCATCTTTGCACTACGGGCCAAAAATATTCATCAGATAATCATTCATCTTTGCACTACAGACCAAAGATATTCATCAAGTAATCATTCATCTTTGCACTACAGGCCAAAGATATTTAGTTATATCACCATTTAGGACTGAGGATGATGAAAAATAATATAAATAACGAATTCAGTGAGATAAATGACAAAAATTAGATATTCGTAATTTTGTTTATTCAAGTTCAATAATACTCCGTAATAATCAATTGTGGAGCAAAATTCAAGAATGAAGATCAAAACTTGGATTCAATCAAAAATAAATTTTTTTTTACCGTGAATAGTAACTCGTGAATAGTAATAACTCTTCATAAAAAGTTGTAAATTTTTGTAAAAAGTTTAAAAAATTATTCCGGTGAAATGATACTAGATGAAGCGCAAAACTCAAGAAATTTCTGATCATTTCAGGAATTATAGAAGCAATACTTACCGTAGTAAGTTCAGATTTAGGAATATGAAATAAAATATTATTACTTCCGTAATATGGAATATGAAAAAAAATAATATTTTTTATGAATATTGAAAGACAATAAAATTATTTACTCGAAAAGTAATATCCCTTACATTAACAAGAGAGTAGTTTTGACTAGAATATCGGATATTATGTGGACGAAAACTTGCACTGCTATCAACACTTAAAGTATCTAAATACTCATAAGAAATACGCTCGATATTATAGAGAGAAAATTTTCTGATTCTGGTGTGATTTTCATTTCTAACTAAGCACCCTATTTATAGAAAAATGGTAGGACGCCAGGATTGACAAAGTATTACGCAGGTGCACATTTTGATTTGAAAAAAATGGAGGCGGCTGGCTACTGGATGCTACCCACATAATTGGACTCAAAAATCATCATTTTTCCACACGAGACAAAAGTGGGGTCCACCCATGTTTTTAATAAAAATATTTATTTTCAAAACTTCAATAATTCGTAATAAATATTCATTTTATCAGAAAATACAAATTCTATGTTCTTTTTATAGGAAATTTAATTCTCTACAACTTTGTAGAAGGAAGTTTTTTCAAATTCCCAACGAAAAATGGCTGAAATCCACAAACAGATGATTTTTCATATCAAAATATTGATAAAAATACCTCAGCACTAATTCGTTCTTTTATATCCACAAAAAAATATTTTCTTATCATATAAAGTAATAATTAATTATTCACAAATAATATTACAGAACTGCAATATTGACAACTAGGTCGTTCTTATGAAAGAGGGGGCCTTCCGATAAGAATTTCTCCTTACTGGCGCGCAATTAATCAACCCATTTTCTAGACAGAACTTCCTTATACATTTTCAATAATGCTATCTAATAATATTATTCAAATAATATGAATTATTGATTTGATAATTTAAAATACTGTGCAAGGACAATTATTGAATCACTAATATAAAATAGCAATGTAGCACTTATTAATATAAAATATCAATGTAGCAAATATTAAACTAATAAAATATTATGCAATTATTGAATCAATAATATAAAATATTGAACAGTAATTACTGTACCAATAATTGAGTAAGTGCCTTCCTACGTAAGAATCAATAATTTAAAATATTGTGCAATACCGTGTGCTACTGTGCAACACCGTGTATTACTGTATTTTAACCACCGGGTATTTTAACAGTACTAACGGTAACAACTACGCCGTTATTTTATAAAAATGTTATTTCTGTCGCTTTCTATATCCAACAGTTATTCCGTTGTGGGGCCCATAAATGACTGCGCCGTCGTACGAATATTCCCCGATAACAAGAATATTTCATGACCAAACGAATATTTTCCGACACAATGAATATTTTATTACCACTTGTAAACTTTGAAAAATTTACACATATCTCCTATAACTTACCACATTTATCAAGGCAACACCTTACTGTTTAAAACAATATATAAAGAAATTTAAATCTTTATTCTCAAAATTTGGGGTCTTACAACCTCCCCTTCTTATGAAATTTTATCCTCGAAATTGACGTACGTACCTGATATGTCTAAGAGGTGAGGATACCTTGCTTTCATTTCCGATTCTAACTCTCAGGTCATTTCCTCAATTTCATGGTTTCTCCATAAAATTTTGACTTGAGGTATAACCTTTGAGCGTAGGACATGTTCTTTCTTTTCCAAGATCTTGACAAGTACCTCCTCGTATGTTAAATCTTCGGCTATCTCGTCTGATTCTAACTCGATAATGTGGTTTGGGTCTTTCACATATTTATGTAGTATGGATGTGTGAAAAACGTATGAACACGAGACATGCTAGGTAGTAAAGCGAGTCTATAGGCCACATTTCCTACTCGGTCAAGGATCTCAAATGGACCAATGAATCGTGGATTGAGCTTTCCTCTCTTACCGAATCTCGTAACTCCTTTCCATGGAGCAACACGTAACAACACATGATCCCCAACATTAAATTCCACGTCCTTTCGATTAAGATCTGCATAACTCTTTTGTCAATCTTGTGCGGTTTGTATACGTTGTCGGATCATTTGAATCTTTTTCGTAGTCATACGTACTAACTCCGGTCCCAATAATGTTTCTTCACCCACCTCGTCCCGACATACTGGAGAACGATATTTTCGTCCATACAACTCCTCGAATGGAGCCATGCCTATACTTGCCTGATAACTGTTATTGTAGGAGAATTTCACCAATGGTAAGTACTCATCCCAAGTCCCTTTGAAGTCTAGAACACAGAGTCTCAATAAATCTTCAAGAGTTTGGATAGTCCTTTCTGATTGCCCGTCCGTTTGAGGATGATATGCCGAACTAAATCGTAAATCCGTGCCCATAGATTTCTGCAAATTGATCCAAAATCGTGAAGTAAATCTGGGGTCACGATCCAAAACTATGGATACTGGCATGCCATGCAATCTCACAATCTCATTCACGTACATACGAGCAAGACGTTCAAGGGAATAAGTCTCTCGTATAGGCAAAAAATAAGCAGACTTGGTTAATCTATCGACAATAACCCAAATCGCATCTATGCCTTGAGAAACCTTGGGAAGACCCGTAACGAAATCCATGATAATGTGTTCCCACTTCCATTTTGGAATCTCAAGTGGTTGCAATGGACCCTTTGGCAGTTGATGCTCCGCTTTGACACGTTGACACGTTAAACACCTCGAGATAAACTCCGCGATCTCTTTCTTCATATTGCTCCACCAAAATGTATGTCGAAGATCATGATACATTTTGGTACTCTCAGGATGGATTGCAAACGGTGTGTTGTGTGCCTCCATCATGATTCTATACTTCAAATCAGAATCGTTAGGAACACAAAGTCTGGAGTTGACTCGAAGTATTCCTTCTTCATCAATCCTTGCTTCTGGAATAGCACCTTCTTGCACCTTCTTCCTCATATTCATCAGCTCCGGGTCTGTAGCTTGAGCAGCTTTAACTTTATCAATCAAAGCTGGTTCTACGTGTATACTTGACATCATCGCATGGGTCCTCGAAGACTTGAACTCAATCTCCATCCTTTGTAAATCACACAAAATAGGCCTTGATAGCATCGCATTCGTTCCCGCATATGATCTTCTACTCAACGCGTCAGCTACCACGTTCGCTTTTCTAGGATGGTATTGGATGGTATTGTCGTAATCTTTCAACAGCTCAAGCCAACGTCGTTACCGCATGTTGAGTTCCTTCTGGGTGAAAAAATATTTAAGGCTCTTATGATCCGTATAGATCTCCACTTTCTCCCCATACAGGTAGTGTCTCCAGATTTTTAACGCGAAAACGACAGCTGCCAACTCTAGATCATGAGTAGGATAATTCCTCTCATATGCTTTGAGTTGTCACGAGGCATAGGCTATGACTTTCCCATGTTGCATGAGAACACATCCTAATCTTTTGCCCGAAGCATCGCTGTAAATGACAAATATATCCAAACCAGATGGTATCGTCAGAACAGGTGCCGAAATGAGTCTCTTCTTGAGCTCTTGGAAGCTCTTTTCGCATTCCTCGTACCATACGAATTTTGTATCTTTCCGAGTCAGTTGAGTTAATGGAGTAGCGATTCGAGAAAATCCTTCCACGAATCTTCGATAATAACCAGCTAAGCCTAGAAAGCTACGTACTTTGGTCACCGACTTCGGTTGCTCCCAACTTTGTATTACTTCAATCTTCGCCGGGTCAACAGATACTCCACGTTTTGATACCACGTGCCTAAGGAATGCTACTTCCTCAAGCCAAAACTCGTATTTCTTCAGCTTGGCATATAGCTTATTTTCACGAAGCCTTTGAAGTACCAGCTTCAAGTGGTTCTCGTGATCTTCACGACTTTTGGAATAGATGAGGATGTCATCAATAAAGACAACCACGAACTGAACCAAATACTCCTTGAATACACGGTTCATCATATCTATGAAAGCAGCAGGAGCATTAGTCAATCAATAAGACATGACTAAGAATTTATAATGCCCGTATCGAGTTCTGAAAGCTGTCTTTGGAATATCCTCGATTTTAATCTTCAGTTGATGATATCCAGAACGAAGATCAATCTTTGAAAAGAATTGTGCACGAATCGGTCATCAATACGAGGTAGCGGATACCTATTCTTGATGGTAACATGGTTCAACTCCCGATAGTCAATACAAAGTCGCATACTCCCGTCTTTCTTCTTTACAAATAAAACGGGAGCACCCCAAGGAGATGTACTAGGCCGTATAAAACTGATGTCTAACAACTCCTGTAGTTGGACCTTTAACTCCTGAAGTTTAATAGGAGCCATTCGATATGGGGTTTTAGAAATGGGTTTTGTACCGGGCTTAAGGTCAATAAAGAATTCAACTTCACGTTCTGGGGGTAGACCGGGAAGTTCTTTGGGAAATACATCCGGAAACTTATTAACAACAGAAATATCATTCAAACCTAACATATTCTGGTTTAGATCAGTGACATGGGCTAAGAAAGCTTGACATCCGTTTTTCAATAAACGAATAGCTTTATGACTTGAAATGACATTGACTGATTTTAGTGGTTTGGTGGTTTGAATTCGCACAACAGGTTGGTTAGAAATATGAAAACTAACAACTTTACGAAAATAATCAATTTTGGCATGATAAGTGGTTAACCAGTCAATTCTTAAAATCACATCTAATATAAGTATTTTCAAAGATATAAGATCAACAGGTAGGGTGAGGGTACCAACTTGAATCAAGCAAGATTTGTAAACTGTGGATTTAACAAAGGTTTCTTTCAACGGAGTTTCAACAGATAAGTCAAAGTCTAATTTCTCAGAAGTTATGTTCAAACATTGAGCACAAGCAGGTGAAATAAAAGAATGGGTAGCACCGGTATCTAATAAGGTATAGACTTCGCAAGAGTTTATGATTAGCTTACCCGTAATAACCTCATTCGGTTTCCTCGCTTGTTGGGCAGTTACGACAAAAGCTCTTCCAGAAACCACTGACTTTGCCTTGTCAGGGACAGCCTTTGGAGTCACCATCCCTGCTGGACTTGGTTTTGCTACAAGACACACTCGAGCTATGTGCCCTTTTTTTCCACAGTTATAACACACCTTGGATTATTGTGTGCAGTTGGGACTGATGTGTCCCTCGTGCCCGTATTTATAGCATATGACCGGCAGTCGTTCTCCTCCCCTATAAACAGTTGATGCTGGGGCTTCTGTCGACATTTTCATGTTCTCATTGTTGTACCTTATCTTCTTGAAATCTCCCCCCGACTCACTTCTTCTATTATCATGGCCATGATTACCACTAGAGTGGTTACCGCTTCTGTCATGATACTTTCCTTCTTGCTGGTTGTCATTGTTCTGATAACTGCTGCCACCTGTATGACCTTGGTTGTTGTCCCTTGGTTGAACATAATCGTTATCTCGTTCTAACAATTGGGCCCTATTCACCACATCTGAATATAAAGAAAGTTTGTGAGAAATGAGGTACTGACGAATCTCGGGTTTCAAACCTCTTAGAAACATCCGCGTCATACGTTCCTCATTATCAACCAAATGAGATGCGAACCGGGATAACTCCGCGAACTTAGCCTCGTACTGGGACACAGTCATATTATTCTGTTCCAGTTTGATAAACTCTACCTCCTTCATATGACGAATACTTTAGGTAAAGTACTTGTCATTGAACAGTTTCTGGAACTCCTCCCAAGACATCTTGAGTGCGGCAGGCTAGGTACGCTTCACAGATTTCCACCAGTAATCTGCCTCTCCAAGGAACATAAACGTTGCAAATGGAACCTTTTGCTCCTCCGTGCATTCCAAGACATCAAATATCTTGGTAATTTGTTTAACCCACGTTTTCGCCTTGATTGGATCTGGCTTTCCCAAAAACTCTGGTGGTCCCAATTCTTTGAACTGCTTGGCAGAGATAAGCCGCGAGTTATTATTATTTCCACCTGTATTATGAACACGAGTCTCCCTCGTCTAGTTTTGCATGAACTGCAAAAAGCTTCTAAACATTCCATCATTCTTCGTCTGATCGGTGGTGTCGTTTCTAGAAGGAATATTGCCTTCTTGTTGCACGTTCTCCTGGTTAGTGTTTAAAGGTGTCTCAACTGTCTCATTCACTCCATTGTTTAGATTTTCAGCTGCCATTTTTAAAGACTGTCACAAAATAAGGGTTAATCAAACAAATTAACATATCACATATTAACCCTATGTTTCAAACGACCAATTAAATGCCAAATAAGCTTAGGTAGGACGCACACTAGCGAAGGATTTACTTGTCTCTCCCCTCCTAATTGTATTCCCAGATCTCCGCCAGAGATCATATCCCTAAGCTCTGATACCAACTGTGACGCCCCCAAAATAGGTTCAATACTCAACCCATTCTGAGTCGCCAAATACATGGTACAGTATCCAAATACAATCTTTTATAACATACGGTCGTGTAAAATACGACCACACAAACTATGAGCTTCAATACAAATCGTATATAATACGAAATATAAACACTCAAATTCATTTCTTATTCATTACAATTATTGTCCCACTATTTTATAGAATAGTGAGGACTTCTACAGATCTAACTCTGATCATCACACTGTTCCCCGACTAGTCCCCGAGATATTCTCATTTCCTGAAGAGAACAATGAAAGAAAAGGGTGAGCTCAACTAGCCCAGTAAAGAATATTATGACTAAGATAATGGAAAATAAATTATCGTTAGTCTTCAACAAATCAGATAAAATATTATGGACAGCAAGTTTTAGATCAACAACTGCAGCGGAAATAACAATTCATTAGAAGAGTTAAATAGAGAATGAAGTCTACTATCTTCTATGATTTAAAAGTCCATCATCAATATTTTATCCCTGTAACATCAATCAATATACATCTCGAACCAATATTTATCTTTGCGCTACGGGCCAAAGATATTCACTTGTATCACCAGTTGGTCATGTTCATCTCAACAACAGTCCATCTTTGCACTACGGGCCAAAGATATTCATCAGGTAATCATTCATCTTTGAACTACAAGCCAAAGATATTCATCAAGTAATCATTCATCTTTGCACTATAGGCTAAAGATATTCAGTTATATCACCATTTAGGACTGAGGATGATGAAAAATAATATAAATAACGAATTCAGTGAGATAAATGATAAAAATTAGGGATTTATAATTTAGTTTATCCAAGTTCAATAATATTCCGTAATAATCAATTGTGGAGCAAAATTCAAGAAAGAAGATCAAAACTTGGATCCAATCAAAGATAAAAAAAATATTTTTTTTTACCATGAATAGTAACTCGTCATGAAAAGTTGTAAATTTTCATAAAAAGTTCAGAAAATTATTCTGATGAAATGATACTAGATGAAGCGCAAAACTCAAGAAATTTCTAATCATTTCAGGAATTATAGAAGCAATACTTACCGTAGTAAGTTCAGATTTAGGAATATGAAATGAAATATTATTACTTCCGTAATATGGAATATGAAAGAAAATAATATTCTTTATGAATATTGAAAGACAATAACATCATTTATTCGAAAAGTAATATCCCTTACCTTACCAGGAGAGTAATTTTGACTAGAATGTCGGATATTATGTGGACGAAAACTTGCACTGCTATCAACACTCAAAGTATCTAAATACTCATAAGAAATACGCTCGATATTATAGAGAGAAAAATGTTCTGATTCTGGTGTGATTTTCATTTCTAACTAAGCACCCTAATTATAAGAAAATGCTAGGATGCCAAGATTGACAAAATATTACGCAGGTGCACATTTTGATTTGAAAAAAATGGAGGCGGCTGGCTGCTGGATGCTACCCACATAATTGGACTCAAAAATCATTATTTTTTCACACAAGACAAAAGTGGGGCCCACCTATGTTTTTAATAAAAACATTTATTTCCAAAACTTCAATAATTCGTAATAAATAACCCTTTTATCAGAAAAATACAAATTCTATGTTCTTTTTATAGAAAATTTAATTCTCTACAACTTTGTAGAAGGAAGTTTTTCCAAATTCCCAACGAAAAATGGCCGAAATCCACAAACGGATGATTTTCCACACCAAAATATTGATAAAAATACCTCAGCACTAATTCGTTCTTTTATATCCACAAAAATAAATATTTTCTTATCATATAAATCAATAATTAATTATTCACAAATAATATTACAGAACTACAATATTGACAACTAGGTCGTTCCTATGAAAGAGGGGGCCTTCCGATAAGAATTTCTCCTTACTGGCGCGCAATTAATCAACCCCTTTTTTAGACAGAACTTCCTTAGACATTGTTAATAATGCTATCTAATAATATTATTCAAATAATATGAATTATTGATTTGATAATTTGAAATATTGTGCAATGACAATTATTGAATCACTAATATAAAATAGCAATGTAGCACTTATTGATATAAAATATCAACGTAGCAAATATTGAACCAATAAAATATTATGCAATTATTGAATCAATAATATAAAATATTAAACAGTAATTACTGTAACAATAATTGAGTAAGTACCTTCCTACGTAAGAATCAATAATTCGAAATACTGTGCAATACCGTGTGCTACTGTGCAACACCGCGTATTACTGTATTTTAACCATCGGGTATTTCAACAGTACTAACGGTAACAACCACGCCTTTATTTTATAAAAAGGTTATTTCTGTCGCTTTCTATATCTGACAGTTATTCCGTTGTGGGGCCCACAAATGGCTGCGCCGTCGTACGAATATTCCCCGACAACAAGAATATTTCACGACCAAACGAATATTCTCCGACACAATGAATATTTTATTACCACTTGCAAACTTTAAAAAATTTGCACGTATCTCCCATAACTTACCACATTTATCAAGACAACACCTTACTGTTTAAAACAATATATAAAGAAATTTAAATCTTTATTCTCAAAATTTGGGGTCTTACAACCTCCCCTCCTTACGAAATTTTGTCCTCGAAATTGACGTATGTACCTGGTATGTCGAAGAGGTGAGGATACCTCGCCTTTTATTTTCGATTCTAACTCCCAGGTCATTTTCTCAATTTTATGGTTTCTCTATAAAACTTTGACTTGAGGTATAACCTTTGAGCGTAGGACATGTTCCTTTTTATCCAAGATCTTGACAGGTACCTCCTCGTATGTTAAATCTTCGTCTATCTCGTTTGATTCTAACTCGATAATGTGGTTTGGGTCTTTCACATATTTACGTAGCATGGATATATGAAAAACGTTATGAACACGAGACATGCTAGGCAGTAAAGCGAGTCTATAGACCACATTTTCTACTCGGTCAATGATCTCAAATGGACCAATGAATCGTTGATTAAGCTTTCCCCTCTTACCGAATCTCGTAACTCCTTTTCATGGAGCAACGCGTAACAACACATGATCCCCAACATTAAATTTCACGTCCTTTCGATGAAGATCTGCATAGCTCTTTTGTCGATCTTGTGCGGTTTGTATACGTTGTCGGATCATTTGAATTTTTTTCATAGTCATACGTACTAACTTCGGTCCCAACAATGTTGCTTCACCCACCTCGTCCCAACATATTGGAGAACGACATTTTACCATGAATATTTTTTATATATATATTGACAAAAATATAGTCAACCAGGACTGATTTGAGTACCAGTGATGGTGAAAGTCGCTTATATATGCATAAATGTATATAAAAGAGGTAAACTACCACGGATTTGAAATTCGGGCTTGACAGAATTGAAATGTTAGTACATTTATAGTTAAATATATACAAAAAAGGGCCAAACCTAGATTGGTACGATAGCCCAGTCCGACAAAATTGCCAAATATGTGCGTGTTAGTGCATTGAAGCTGCTGGAGCTGACAGATCGTCAATCCGAGTTGTATAAATATTAAAAACGAAGTTTATGTTCAAAAATGTATCAGTTTTTGACGAAAACGGCCACGGAACTAAGTTTCGGGCGTTTTTTGAAAGTGAAACTTTATGTGCAAATGGAAAATAGTGCAAAGTAGTAATAGCAACTTGCTGATTGTAAAAATACTTACACTAGCCTGCAAAATGGGCTTTTGCCACTTAGTGGGCTTCAAACGTCCAAATTTGCCGGTGGATTTTTGATATGTGGTAGTAGATGGGTTTTTCTATGTGTTGGAGTAAAAATAATTGGGATTGGAAGAGGTGTGAAAGTCAGAAAATCAGACGGGCAAAGCTTCGCTGCGTTTCAGAATTGTTGAAAATGAGCAGGGGGCACGTTTATTTATAGGCCATAGAGCCTCAACTCTACATGCGGCAGCCGCATGTAGAGGTGCAGCTCCCCTAGGTGGGGCCCACGTGTCTGGTTGGGTCGTCTCGAGGTACGTGCATGTCGGGCGATGCAATCTTAGGTTCGAAACTTCATAACTTTTGATCGGAGCTTCCGTTTGGGGCGTGCTATAGCTTTTCAGAAAGCCCTCGCTGAGAGTGTCACAATGACATTGGTTTTAACCCTTTTTAAGTCCCCAAAGTTGGGTTCATGACCGGGTCTTTGTTTCCCTACAGTTTGCCCAATGAGCCGTCTGGTGCTGTTTTCACCCGGAATCACCGTTGTGGTTCTTTCTGACCTTGTCGGCATCAATTCGGCTTGATTTTGACTGAATCGGCTGAGAGTTGGTAAAATAACCATTTTTTCCCTCCTGGGGTTGCCCTTTGTGCCGACATGGCCTCTGGTTGACTTCTAGGAGCTGTTTCCAAGACTTGGATCTCATTCGAGTCTGTTTGTTCCCAGTGTTGCCTCTGTGGCTGATGTGGTTGTTCTAGGTTTTCTTCTGGAAGTGTTGTGGCGCTTCAGGTTTATGTCCAAAGTAGACCTGACTTCCCGGGCTAATGCCGGGGTTGATCTGTACCTCCCGGGTTACTGCCGGGGCTGATTTGTACCTCCCAGGTTGTTGTCGATATAGTTGATCGGTGTTGTGGTTGTCCCGATATTGGTGATCGGGTTTGAGCTGATGTCCCGATATTGAGATCGAAGTTGGCTTGATGGTCCGATTGACTATCGGAGCTGCCTTGACGGTCTGATTGACTATCGAAGCTGGCTTGACGATCTGATTGACTATCGGAGCTGGATTAATGGTCGATTAACTATCGGAGTTGGCTGGAGTACTGATATTGAGGATCAGATTTAGGTTTACCGATATTGGGGATCGAATTTAGGCTGAAGGACCGGCATTGGTGGCCGAATTTAGATTGGATGTCTGGTGTCAGGACCGGAGTTAGCTTGATTGACGCTTTTGCCCTCCTACAGTGTTAGTATTGGGGCAAGAAAAATTTTAAGTGTCTACAATAATAATATAAATAATAATTCATTGCGTGAGTCAACTTAATAAATTATGGTTAATTTTTCATTAATGATGTAAGTAAGAAGACTAAATTAATTATTGTTACAAACCATGGGGGAGTCACACCTTAAAAGCTAGCTATTAAGAGAGTTTTGCAACCGGGAGGTAGTGGACGGCTCTGATACCAATTGTTACAAATCATGGGAGAGCCTCACCTTAAATGCTGGCTATTGAGGTTGGAGAGCCCAAAATTTATAAATACTCGACATCAAAGTCCCATACCATCGATGTGGGACATAAGTTCTATACCTTACAATTAGGATCATAACAATTACCAATTGTTGCCAAAGAAATGGACAAACTTGGTTAATTTAATGGACTAAGTGTCTAAGTTAAAATTTAATTAACTAAATTATCATTATTAAACTTAATGGACTATATTGTTTCACCCAAAATTTAATGGACTAATGTGTCTAATTCTTTATACTTGAATGAAAGTTTTTGTGTATAAAGGAATACTTGAGATATATTAATGAAAATTGTATCGATCACCTCGGATGAAAATATAATTATAATAAGATATGCTGTGTGGGGCCCTTCCCTATAAAAAAAAAAAAGAGTAGAGGGATCGAAGATCCCTTTCCCGACCCTAAATCTTCAATCCTTCAGATATCAGCAAGAGAGAGAGAGGGAGTTGATGATGGCAGCCGAGAAAAAATTGATGTTTAAGTCTCCCTGGTGGTTTCATGAGGATCCTGATAGGCCCCGCCTGCCTGGAGAAGTTTGTTATTCACATTCTTTCTGTAAACAGGTGGACCGTGATATGCGTCTCCTCCATCCTCAGGAGGAGCCGCAGCAAGCGGTGGTGGCTGCCGAGGAGGTCGTGAAGGAGGCGGCCGCGGAGGTGGCGGCAGTGGCCATGATCGTGGAGGAGGCGGCGTCGGCCATGGTCGCGGAGGAGGCAGTGGCCATGGAAGAGATGGTGGCCACAGGGGAGATAAAGAAGAAGAAGATGCATACAGAGGAGGACGAGGTGTCTGACAGTCGCAAGAAAAAGATAAAGAAGGAGGAGGGGAAGCAGCCGAAGAAGTCCCCGTTTATGGAAGAGATGGAAATGTTGGCTAAGTATCCCTATGACTGGAATATAGTGGAATTATTGCAGGGTGGTCAGCCACATGATATTCCCAAACTCCTCTCATCCGAAACCCAAAACAAATACCTCATCAGAAATGATGGGTCTCGGGTAAGTAATTCATTAATTAAAATCTTCTTCCTCTTACTGTATTGTAAGATCTGATATTCTTCTGTGGGTACATAATACTGGTATTAGTTTGCCTAATTAATTTTCTTGTATGCTGATTGTGTATGTAGTATATGGTTTGTCCTATGTGTTTTGTAAATGGGATCAACCTTAATGGAATCTTGTATTAGTTTACCTAATTAATTTTCTTGTATGCTGATTGTGTATGTAGTATATTGTATGTCCTATGTGTTTTGTAAATGGGATCAACCTTAATGGAATCTTAAGTTGAATTTGGATGAAAAACAGAGATAGAACACCTTGCAATGGTGGAAAGAGAGATAGGACCAAGAGAACGAGGAAGGATAAGATAGACATAAATACCCTAAAGAACATCAAATTGATTAGAAAGTAAAAATAGGGCATGATTCTCCACCTTGAGACAACTCAATTTAAGCTTCCGATTAGCTGATCGCAACACTATACATATAACTCCATCTGGTCTGGTTTCCTTGATTGGGTGAATAGTCAAGCAATTATTTAATTAAGCAAATTATTCGTTACCCCAACAGCATAGCATGTATTGTTACTGTTTTTATGGTATATTTTTGTTTACTACTTTTACTTGTTCAACTTAATTAGAATAGCTTATTAATTTTGTCCGTCATTGCAAATTAAAGTGCATCCATAGATGCATGCCAATGTATGCATATATATACCTTGTCCTTCCAGGCCACAAAACTAGATAGCATGCCCTGCTCCATATTACTACCTACTTACTTCTCTGCCTATTTTATTCAAATTTTCTTAATTCATTATTCACTATTTTCTTTAGGTTGACATTAAAGCTCAACTCTCTGGCAAATTTGTTGTTCTCTACTGTGGGTGGCTGCACGATCCTGGTCTACTTTATCATGTTACAATAGCGGACTTGAAAGAAATATACAAGGAGTTCCAAAAACAGCTTGAGATTGTGTTTGTTGCACTAGGTGAGGGCAATGTTGCTTTCGATGCTTTTTTCTCTGAGATGCCATGGCTTGCCATCCCATACAAAGATGAAGAAACCAGACAACAATTTGTACGCAAGTTCAGTATTCCACATACAACATCACCAAAATCTGTTCTTTTTTCACCACAAGGCACGGTCTTAATATGTGACGCTGATATATACTTCCGCCTATATGGTGTTGAAGGCTTTCCCTTTACCAACGAAAGGATTGATGAAATAACGCATAAATATGATGCATTTTGCAAAGCTGCAGTCCAGAATGAACTCTCCTTGACAGAGCTCTTGGGTGCCAATGTAATATCCATGAAACGGGGAAAGGTAAGTCAATTTACTGTAGCAAAGGTGACTAGTATTTTCTCTTTATACTATTTGGTTGGTTGTGTTGTGGTTCATTGATATCTCAGTTGTCCCAAATATGTATTATGGTTTCCGTCATTTGAAATTGATTAATTCCCAAGTATAACTTCTGTTTGTAGGTACCTACCTCCGAACTTGAAGGTAAGGTTGTTGGCCTGCATTTTTTTGAGCCAACAACTTCTGGCCAGAAAATGACCAGAGAACTTGTAGAAATGTGGAATTCGGTGAAAGAGAAGCAACATAAAGAATTTGAGATGGTGGTAATCTACGGACTTTCTGGTGAACTTCCGTACGCCGAGGCCCAATTCAAGGAGGAGTTTAAACATATAGATTGGTACTCACTACCCGTAGATGGTAGATATTTGACCCATATTTTCAAGGTTGGGATTCCACATCATAAATATGCATCCAATTTAGGTTATTTTATTATTCTTGAGCCTGGTAGACCAACTCTATCTCTGGGCTACTTTGCCTTTGACATCTGGGAAAGATTTGGAAGTGATGGTTATCCTTTTACCCCAGAAAGAGCTGTAATGATAATGAAGGAGAAAGTACAGAAAGAAGTGTTGTTGAAAGACCTTTTATCACTCGCAGCCAAGTTACGTAGAGGAAGAGGTTCCAAGTGGCATGAGGTATATGCATTTTCTTATGATTAGCCCTAGCTAGTGTGCATGCCACTAATTTTGTGTCATTTTGTGCTTGCACACCAAATCAACCACCTCTAAATATTGTCCTCTGTTTCTGAAATTTTCTTACTCTTGTAGGAGGAGGATACTACTCTGTGGCATCTATGGCAGAAGAATGTGCCTTTAGTTTTACTATTTGCAACGCATTCGTGCTATGAAGCTGGATCCTTTTTGCCTTCATTAAAGCACATGTATCTTGAAAAGAAGGAGACAGATGACTACTTTGAGATTATCTATATCTCCTTGGACTGCGATAAATCCCCGTCTTCCTTCGATAGTTGCATCCAAGAAATGCCATGGTTGGTCCACGCTCATGTCCCGGAATTTGCGGTGGCTTTGATGGAGGATTTGTTTGATTTACCTGTGTCCATTCCTGCCATTGCAGCATTTGGACCAGATGGGCATCTTGTATCTAGAGAATCAAACCTGGCGTTCAAAACGGATTTTAACTCGGAGTTTCCGTTTATTGCTGATTTGAGTGTAGATGTTTACAAGGATCTAACAAAAAGGCACAGATGGGACTTGAAACACATTTTCCCTGACATCTACTCAACAAATTAAACTAGGTTTGTTTTCTTAGGGGTGTTGCATTTCTATGGTTCTTATATTGTAGCATCATGTTGCTGGACACTTGGCCTCTGTACTTAATTTTTGTGGTTCTGTCCCTTTGTTTTAATTAAGTTTTTGGGCACTATTAGGATGTGGATAAACTACAAAATTCACCTTATATTAAAATGGCACTGGATCTTTTGACTTCTTTTCTTTGTTTTATTTTTTCAGTAGTCAATAATGTACTGCTGTTTATATGTTATATTTTGATCTTTATTTAAATGCTTCTGTTTTTCCATTGAAAAGTTGCATCACTTGAAAATCTTTTCAAATTAGTCCCTCGAGCGGTCGTGCCAAATGTTAGAAATCTGCTGAAAGTTCGAACTTTCAGAGAAGGTAACATATTAACTAAAGTTGAGGATAGTTTTTATTATGCTTCTTAGGAGTAGTTCTTGAATTTTCTAAATTTGTCTAATTAATCTTCTGCAAGTAATATGTGTGAGACTGTTTTCTATAAAATTGTACTAATACTTTAATATTATGGATGAAGCCTAGGATTGATGCTTGGGGTTGGTACAGAAAATATTGACGGGTTCATATCATGTTATTGGGTTTGTAGTTTGTCTTGCAGTTATATCTGTTAAAGGTCTTAAATTTTCCCAAATTTTAGTAGCAGAAATTTGTTAACTAAAATTTCTGTTAAATTTCATGTCATTGCTAACAAGGCTCAGTGAACTATCACTTGCACCCATGTAAGTGCTAAACTTGAAATAGCCTCTATCCTGGTTTTACCCACAAAAATCTATGTTGACTTGGGCCACAAAAATATGACCAAAGTGATATATTTTTATGTTTTAAAATTAGAGATATTTTTTAAATGACAAATTTTAAAATAAAAATTACGGTCACAAATTCATTTTTAATAGTATGTTAGAATTTAATAGTGATAGAGTGGTGCTTCGTCCGCATAATTTGTATATGAAAAAGTTATTCTACAAAAAAAAGTCATCTTTTAATTGATATTAGCTTAAATTAATCTTGTACTCTTACGTTTGTAGTTATACTTCCATTATCGTTTCGTTACTAAAGACAACTCATTATACATTCAAAATGGGTAAATTTTATTTATGAGACTCTTTTTGTGCAATAATATTATAAAATAAAAAATTATAATTTTATGTCACTTTATAATCTTAAAATATAACTTCCAATTATCTATAATTTTGAAATAGTTAAAAAAAATGTATTTTTAAAATATAACTTCTACCAGACCAGAGTTAAATTTGACTCGATCATTGTTGAGAGATTTGAGTGTAATTACTATAAACATGGTAACATTTTGTTTCTTCATCCGACAAATTATATCTTTTGGAGTTGAAGGGGCAATCATTTATCTTTTGTTGCCTATGATTCTTTAAAAAAAATATTTTTGACTAAGTTTAATTTTAAATAATTTGAATTTCTTACAATCAAATATATTTTTTTAAAAAAATAAGTAGACATGAATTTATTTAATTTAGGATTAAAATTATTTGAAGTTAATATGAGTTAATAAAAAATTTAAAACTAGCATTAATAATTTGAATTTTTGAAAATACAATTATTAAAGTTGTATCTATCTAAGAAATACCACTCCTTTCAAGTGATATATTTATTTAAAAAAGGACTTTTTTTAAAAAAAAAATTCAAATATGTATGCAACTCAATCAACTAAATAAATATAATAACATTTTAGAAACTTCATGTTATAATAAAAAAAATGTACCTCTAATTTTGGAATGGAGAGATTACTAAATACAAGATTTGTTCTTTTAAAAAATTAAATGAATCCGAATTTTAGATTTTAAAATATTTCTAATAACTTCGAACGCATGAATAATACTTAATTATTTTTGCATTACCATTAATTATTTTTGTTTTGTTTTTGAAAGTATTTGCTAATAAGTTGTCTTATTGACCAAAAAGACGAAAACAAATTAGAATAAATTACATAAGCATGCTTTTGTTTCTTATATTAAGTATTATAGATATAATTTCTTTTCATTTTTTTTAAATATTTAGCAAGTAAAAATATTTGAAAATTTATAAAAGCATACATTTTTCTATCTTAAAATATAATATAAATTTACCACGTGTCTTGCCATATAGGCCAAAGACATTCACCAATCATATTATCTTTGCACCTAGGTCAAAGGTATTTACAATAACTTGATTTTAATAACAGTGATATAAAGGATGAACGGAAGTTGTAAGAATAATAAGATAAAAGAATAAACATTCGAGATTTGATATTTAATTTGTCAAGAGTCTAATAATGTCCAAATTGCCAACATGATAACCAAAATGTGGAGTCAAATTCAAGAATGACGATATTCAAGATTCACATTTCAAAGATAATGATTAAAATTTAATAAGAAGGTTCAGGTAAATAAAAAGTTCAAGTGAAATGATATTAGATGAAGCGCAAACCTCAAACGAATTTCTAACTATTTCAAAAATTATAGAAGCGATACTTACCATAGTAAGTTTAGACTTAGGAGAATGAAAGAAAATGATATCTCTTACCTCAATTAACAAGTGATTTGATGTTGCTTTCTATGAAATTTATCAACCTAAATATATTTATAATTTAATTAGTAACTATCACATGGTGTACGCTAACTTGTATATTATGAAATTATCAAAAGTTAGTATAATATTGTGTAGTGTACAAAGTAAGCTTCAAAATAAAATCTTCCCAATGAAGTTTTTCAAAATAACTCTTTTAAAGGAAGAATTATAAACATCGTGTGATGTGTGTAGGTGCTTGACCAACTTATATAGAAAGACTTACTTGAATAATACTTGTACTCTTACTAATCTTCACAAAAACTCAAGATAGCCTAGCACACTTAGAGAGAACTTACAATAAGAAATTTTTAGAGAGTGGAAGGAAGTATAAGCAAAAAAGTTATAAATTTTCTTATGTTAACCCCTCCTATTTATAGCAAAAAACCTACCACGTCTTATAAATATATTATTCATCCATTATTCTATTTTATTCTATTATCATTATTTATTCAAAAAGATTAATCCACTATCAAAAAGATTAATCCATTATCATTATTTATTCAAAAAGATTATTCTATTATCATTATTTTTATTTATATTATTCTTCTTCTACATTATTGATTTAATGTATTAATATCACGGATATTAATGTTCTTCATTAATGAGTCGACCTAACAACTTTATACCCATGACTTTCATTTATGCAACTTTTCATTACTACACTTGCTACGATGTCAATTATTGGTTCAATTGTGACGCCCCCAAAATAGGTCCACACAACCCATTTTGAGTTGCCAAAATACATGGTACAGAATTCAAATACAAATCTTTATATTCCAACTATTAAACTGTCGTGCAAAATACGACCACACAAACTGTGAGTTTCAATACAAATATTGTGTTGGATATAAAACGAAAATATCCACACTCAAATTAAGTCCTCATTACGATTATTGACACACTATTTTATAACATAGTAAAAACTTCTATCATAACTATTTCGGATCTTTACTCCACCCCCCGACTAGTCATAGCTACACTTTCATTTCCTGAGAAAAATAATGGAACCAAAAGAAAAAAGGGTGAGCTCAACTAGCCCAATAAAGAATATTATGACTAAGATAATGAATAATAAATTAGTCTTAGTCCTCAACAGTGAAAAATCTGACAGAAAATGATAGACAACAAGTTTTAGATCAACAACTGCAACGGAAATAACAATCCAATAGAAGAGTCAAGTAGAGCATGATGTCTACTATCTTCTATGATTTAAAAGTCCATCATCAATATTTATTCATGTAACAACAATCAATAAATATTTCAAATCAATAATTTATCTTTGCACTATGGGCCAAATATATTAATTTGTATCGCCAATGGTCATACAAATTATGGCTAGAGCACCCTAGAATCTGCAAAACGCCATGGCACAAAAATACCAAATTTGACCGGACATATAAACCAACGATGCCATGGGAACCCATTATCCGATTAAATCAAGAAGCATGTAAGCAATATAAATAGATTTAGTCAAATAATATCGGACCAAAATGCAGCGACAAACTAAATCAGTTCAAACCCGTTTATCACCAGAACATTCAAAATCAAAAAATTTGCAACATAACCCAAATCGAACAGAACTGGAATCAACAACAAATAAAACTGATAAATAGAACCCAAACCATGATTGCGAATCCAAGACTAGAGCAGAATACCAACTCATGGGAACAAGTTACCCAAATCGGTAGCATGAAAACAACCCAATTTGAACAATAACAAAAACTCTGTAACCAAAACATAAATCCAGATCGGGGAAGAACATTCATAACCAACAATCAGATCCTAAATAAAATTATTAAGATCTGATAACGAGGAACACATCCAAAGATTTCAAAGTCAAGGCTAGATCAAATCAAAATGAACCGAAATCAAGAGAAGACCCAACAGATCAAATCGTCGTAGGACAACCGACGTGAGCTGCTATCAAAATGAACCGAAATCAAGAGAAGACTATGCAGATCAAATCGTTGTAGGACAACCGGCGCGAGCTGCCATTTAGATACCTAATAGAGAGAGGGATTAAAAAATTGGTAAGGCCCATTAAAAAAAGCTTCAATTTAAACCAATTTCAACACCAACACAACATACAACACAATCTGCCATAATACTTTGCCTCCACATCATGAATCTGGAACCCCAATGTCTCCGAATACAAATTAAACTCTGCCCGATTACTCTTCCTCATTGTAGCGACACGTAATCGGCCCCAAAACTTGTTCCATGACGTTCTGCGCCGCCGTCATGAGCTTGGTGGAGATCCCCAATTTTCAGTGGGTTCGAAGAACGACGAGAGAGGTGATGTGGTCGTGGCATTTGGAGCTATCTTCTTCTATTTTGGCCAAGACATAGTCGACGATTATTGTACGACCCCAACTTTTTATGAATAAAGATATAATTTTCTATAATTATTATTCTAAATAATATGGTGATAATTTAATAAATGCTATATTTATGGGTAATATGTGCAAATTTTACAAAGTAAGCAAGTTGTCATAAAATATTCGTTGTGTCGGGGAATATTCCTTTGGTCGGGAAATATTCTGTTTGTACGAGAATATTCGTACGATGACACAATCACTGGTGGAACTCACAACAGAATAACTGTCGGATATAAAAAGCGACATAAATAACATTTTTATAAAAATAACGGCAAAAATTTTACCGTTAAACTGTTGAAATACCCGGTGATAAAAGTACAGTAATATGCATTATTGCACAGTAGCACACGATATTGCACAGTATATCTGATATTGATTCTTACGTAAGAAGTCACTCAATATTCAATAATTTCCACAGTAATTGCTGCATAATATCTCATATTAGTGATTCAATAATTGTTACAGTAACATTTGCACAATATTAACAACCAGATCGTTCCCCTCTTTCCTGAGAACAATCTGGTTGTCAATATTGTGAATTATAATATTAATAATGAATAGTTGTTGAAAGAATAAAAATATGTTGATTAAAGATAAGTGAATTGTGGTAAATATTTATTCAATTTTTGATATAAATAAAGGGGTTAATTTGTCATGAGGCATTTGTTGTAAGTTTGACTTATTATTCCATAGGGAGACATGCTAATTTTATGGACCGTCGGTTGAAGTTTTAATAGTAAATCAATATGAACTGCCGAATTAAAGTTTTAATAGTAAATCAATCTGGACCGTCTGTGAATCAGTTACTATTTCGTCCAATCTCCTATAAATAGAAGCTCATTTCTTCCTTTTTTCTCACCAATTCACTAAGCTATAGAGAGAAACTATAGAGAAAGAATAAGAGAGAAAGAAGAAGAGTATTCTGCTACTACACTATTGTAGTATCCAATCTCCTACTAAGGTAAATGATGTTATTTTTTTAATACTCGTAAGGGTTGTTATTCTATTCCTTATTAAACTATGAGAATAACTTGTTTATGTGGATTATCGCATGTCTGGTGAATAACCCTTTGTATTCATTCTTTATTAAGTTATGGGAATAATCTGTCTACGCGAATTACCGCATGCTTGGTGAATAACCCTTCGTATTCATTCTTTATTAAGTTGTAAAAATGATCTATCTACGCGGATTATTGCATGACGGGTGAAAATTCATTTGAAGTTTCGTATATTATTTCATTTCATATTTCTAAATCTAAACTTACTATGGTAATTATTGCTTCTATTATTCCTGAAATGATTAGAAATTCCTTAAGATTTGCGCTTCATCTAAGATCATTTCACTGAAATATTGGTCTGAACTTTCTTATTAAATTTTAATCTTTTCATGTCAGGGTATATTATTCATCCGGGGTACTATTCATACAGTACTATTCACAACAAAATTAAATTTTCTTTTCTTTGTCCAAGTTATCTTTTATGAATCTTATTTTTGAAATCGGATCCATGTTTTGTTCTTCATGTTGACAATTTGGATTTTCTTGAACTCTGGATAAATTGAATTATAAGTCTTTAATATTTATCTTTGATATCACTGGATTCATTATTTTTATCATTGTCATCATCCTCAGATTTAAATTGTGGTGAAAGTTATCTTTGACCCGTAGTGCAAAGATGAATTGTTGATTGCTATCTTTAGCCTGTAGTGCAAAGATAAACTGTTGATTGATATCTTTGGCCCGTAGTGCAAAAGATGGACATGTATATGGCATGATCATGACAACTGGTGATACAAATTAATATCTTTAGCCCGTATTGCAAAGATAAATTATTGATTTGAAATATTTATTGATTGGTGTTACAGGGATAAATATTGATGATGGACTTTTAAATTATAGAAGATAGTAGACATCATGCTCTACTTGACTCTTCTAATGGATTGCTATTTCTGCTGCAGTTGTTGATCTAAAACTTGTTGTCTATCATATTTTGTCAAAATTTTCACTGTTGAGTACTATGAATAATTTATTATTCATTATCTTAGTCATAATATTTTTTACTGGGCTAGTTAAGCTCACCCTTTTTCTTTTGATTCTATTGTTCTTCTCAGGAAATGAAAATATAGCTGGGACTAATCGGGGAGTGGAGTAAAGATCCGAAATAGTTATGATAGAAGACTTCACTATGTTGTAAAATAGATTGTCAATAATCGCAATGAGGACTTAATTTGAGTGTGGATATTTTCGTATTATATCCAACACAATATTTGTATTGAAACTCACATTTTGTGTGGTCATATTTTGCACGACAGTTTAATAGTTAGAATGGAAAGATTTGTATTTGAATTCTGTACCATGTATTTTGGCGACTCAAAATGGATTGTGTGGACCTATTTTGGGGGCATCACAGTTGGTATCAGAGCTTAGGGATATGATATCTAGTGGAGATCTAGGATTAGTACTAGGAGGGGAGAGACGATTAAAATCTTCGCAAGTGTGTCCTACCTAAGCTTATTTGTTATTTAATTGGTCAGTCGAAATATAAGGATAATATGTGACATGTCAATTTCTTTAATTAATCCTTGTTTTATGGCAGTATTTGAGAATGACATCTAAAAATCTAGATATAAGCAATGGAGCATATGAGACCATTGAGACACTGCCACTCAATAACCGAGATAATGTGCATCAGGAAGGCAATAATCCTCATGTAAACAACACCACCAACCAAATTATGAATGATGGGGTATTTAGGAGCTTTCTACAATTCATGCAAAACTAGCAAGAGAGACTCCTGTTCAAAATACCGGTCGAAACAATGGTAACTCACGGATGGTCACTGCTAAGCAATTCAAGGAGTTGGGACAGCTAGAGTTTTTGGGAAAGCCAGAGCCACTCAAGGAAAAAACTTGGATTAAGCAGATCACCAAAATAATTGATGTCTTGGGATACATAGAGGAGCAAAAGGTCCCATTTGCCACCTTTATGTTGCTTAGAGAGGCAGATTACTGGTGAAAATTTGTGAAACGTATTCATCTTTCCACACTTAAGATGTCTTGGGTGAAATTCCAAGAATTATTCAATGACAAGTATTTTCCAAAAAATATTTGTCATATGAAGAAGGTGAAATTCATCAAACTGAAACAGAACAATATGACTGTATCACAATACGAGGCCAAGTTTACGGAATTTTCCCGGTTTGCATCGCATTTGGTGAATAATGAGGAACGAATGACACGAATATTTTGAGAGGTTTGAAACTTGAAATTCGTCAATACCTCATTTCTCATAAACTTTATTTGTACTCAGATGTTGTGAATATGGCTCAATTATTGGAGCGAGATAATGAGACTGTTCAACCAAAGGGCAACAATCAACAACACGATAATGGGTGTACCGGTGGCAACAGTCATCGGAACAATGATAACCAGCGTGCAGGAAATTATCATGCTAGAAATGGTAACCACTTCGGTGGTAATCCTGGCCAAGATAATAGAAGAAATTAGTCAAGTGAAAATTTCAAAAAGAGAAGATTTAACAATGATGGAAAGATATCAGAACCAGCACCACCAATCGTTTCTAGGTGAGGAGAACGACTACCGATCGTATGTTACAAATGCGGACAAGAGGGGCACATCAGTCTAAATTGTATAAAGCAACCCAAAGTGTGTTACAATTGCGGAAATGAATATTACATAGCTTGAGTGTGCCCTATAGCGAAGTCAAGTTCAGCTGGGATAGTGACAACAAAGGCTGTTCCAGACAAGTCAAAGTCGGTGGTTCAGGGGAGAGCTTTTGTCGTGACTTCCCAAAAAGCGAGGAACCCGAACGAAGTTATCACGGGTAAGCTAATCATAAACTCTTGCGAAGTCTATACCTTATTAGATACCGGTTCTACCCATTCTTTTATTTCACCTAATTGTGCTCAACGTTTTAACTTGATCCCTGAGAAATTAGACTTTGACTTATCTATTGAAACTCTATTGGGAGAAACCTTCGTTACATCCACAGTTTACATATCTTGTTTGATTCAAATTGGCACTCTCACATTACATGTTAATCTCATCTCTTTGAAAATACTTGCATTTGATGTGATTTTAAGAATTGACTGTTAACCACTTATTATGCTAAAATATTATTTTCGTAAGGTCGTTAGCTTTCATATTCCTAACCAAACTGTTATGCGAATTCAAGCAACCAAACCACTAAAATCATTCACTGTCATTTCAAGTCATAAAGCCATTCGTTTATTCAAAAATGGATGTCAAGCTTTCTTAACCCATGTCACCGATTTAAACAAAAATACGTCAGATTTGAATGATATTTCTGTTGTTAATAAATTCCCTGATGTATTTCTCGAAGAACTTCCTAGCCTACCCCCAGAACGTGAAGTTGAATTTTTTATTGACCTTGAACCCCGATACAAAATTCATTTCCAAAATCCCATATCGAATAACTCCTATTGAACTTCAGGAGTTAAATGTCCAACTACAGGAGTTGTTAGACATCGACTTTATTCGTCCTAGTACATCGCCTTGAGGTGCTCCTGTGTTATTCGTAAAGAAAAAAGACGGGAGTATGCGACTTTGTATTGACTATCGAGAGTTGAACCATGTCACCATCAAAAATAGGTATCCATTACCTCGCATTGATGACTTGTTTGACCAGTTGTAAGGGGTTAAATTAATTTCAAAGATCGATCTTCTTTCTGAATATCATCAGTTAAAGATTAAAACTGATGACATTCCAAAAACTGCCTTCAGAATTAGATACGGGCATTATAAATTCTTAGTCATATCTTTTGGATTGACTAATGCTCCTGCTGCCTTTATGGATATGATGAACCGGATATTCAAGAAATATTTGGATCATTTTGTGGTTGTCTTTATTGATGGCATCCTCATTTACTCCAAAAGTCGTGAAGATCATGAGCAACACTTGAGGCTGATACTCCAAAAGCTTCGTGAAAACAAATTATATGCCAAGTTGAAGAAATGCGAGTTCTGGCTTGAGGAATTATCATTCCTTGGGCACGTGATATCGAAATATGAAATATCAGTGGACCCGACAAAGATTGAAACAATACAAAGTTGGGAGCAACCTAAGTCAGTAACCGAAATATGTAGCTTTTTGGGCTTAGCTCGTTATTATCAGAGATTCGTGGAAGGATTTTCTCGAATCGCTACTCCATTAACTCAGCTGACTAGAAAAGATACAAAATTCGGATGGATCGACGAATGTGAGAAGAGCTTCTAAGAACTCAAGATGAGACTCATTTTAGCACCTGTTCTGACAATACCATCAGGTTCGGAGGAATTTGTCATCTACAACGATGCTTCAGACAGAGGTCTAGGTTGTGTTCTCATGCAACATGGGAAAGTTATAGCATATGCCTCTCGACAACTCAAAGAATATAAGAGAATTATCCTACTCATGATCTAGAGTTAACAGCAGTCGTTTTCGCGCTAAAGATCTGGAGACACTACCTGTATGGGGAGAAAGTGGATATCTATACAGATCATAAGAGCCTTAAATATTTCTTCACTCAAAAGAAACTCAACATGAGGCAATGACGTTGACTTGAGCTGTTGAAAGATTACAGCCATACCATCCAATACCATTCTAAAAAAGCAAACGTGGTAGCTGACGCGTTTAGTAGAAGATCATATGCGGGAACGAGTGCGATGCTGTCAACACAAAGGCCCATTTTGTATGACTTACAAAGGATGGAGATAGAGTTAAAGACTCCAGGGACTCACGTGAAGATGACAAATATACGCGTAGAACCAGCTTTAATTGATAGAGTTAAAGCAGCTCAAGAGACAGACCCGGAGCTGATAAGTATGAAGAAGAAAGTACAAGAAAGTGTTATTCCAGAAGCAAGAATCGACGAAGAAGGAATACTTTGAGTCAACTCTAGACTTTGTGTTCCTAACGACTCTGATTTAAAGTATAAAATCATGATGGAGGCACACAACACACCGTTTGCAATTCATCCTAGAAGTACCAAAATGTATCGTGATATTCGACATACATTTTGGTGGAACAACATGAACAGAGAGATCGCGAAGTTTATCTCAAAGTGTTTAACGTGTCAATGTGTCAAGGCAGAGCATCAAGTGCCAAAAGGTCCATTGCAACCACTTAAAATTCTAGAATGAAAGTGGGAACACATCAATATGAATTTCGTTACGGGTCTTCCCAAAGTTTCTCAAGGCATAGATTCAATTTGGGTCATTGTCGACAGATTAACTAAGTCTGCTCATTTCTTGCTTATAAGAGAAAATTATTCGCTTGAACGTCTTGCTCGTATGTACATAAATGAGATTGTAAGTGTAAGACCCCAATTTTTATGAAATAAAAATTTAATTTAATTTATGATTGTTATTATTCTAAAACAAGGAAAATGTTAAATTGATAAGTGGTTAAATGAACAATTAATCAGATAAATGAGCAAATAAAGAGAAAAGTGAATTAAAATTCTTCTAGAAGGTAGCCAAGTGGTGTCGGATGAGAAGGGAGGGGCTGATAATAGAGAAGAGAGAGAGTAAGTGGGAAATGGTGGGGGAACATGTGGGAGACAAAAGAAAAAGGAAAGGAAGAAAGAAAGAAAAAGAAGGAGAAAAGGGGGAGAGAGAAAAAGAAAGAAAGAAAGAAAGAAAGAAAAATTAAAAGAAATAAGCAAGAGAAGTACTCCACTCCCACCCATTTCCTTCCATTCACTCGGCTTAAATCAGGAGAGAGAGAGAGAAAGAGAATTTTGCTGAAAAGTAGAGGAAGAAGAAGAATAAGAAAGAAGAAATAAAGAAGAAATCTAGTAAAAAGGTATGTTTAAAACATTTAATTTATCTTGGAATTTAAGTTTTTATGGATTTTATGTGAAGATGACATATTTATATATATATATATATATATATATGTAATGGATCAAACTTGTTTAAACAAGGATTAAACAAGAGAAATTAAGAAATCAAAGGAAAGAAAGTTTCGTCGAAAAATATTTTCGGATATAGTTTCAACATTAAATCTTTAACGGATTTTGAAACTAAAATTATGGTTGGACTCCTAAAATATAGTGGATCTGATCTAGGCAGAAAAATGATAAAAAAATTCGCCGAAAAAGTTTTGGGTCGTCGGAGAAGATCACCGAAAAATATTTCCCGACGAACTTTTTCGATAAGCCTGTTTCTCTATGTTAGAGGCGGAATTTGGAAACACTTTCGTTCTACAAGGGTATGATTCCGTAGCTTTTTATTTATCGTTTTAAATTAATAATTTGCATAAAGGATGATTCGGATAATTATTTTGTAGAAATTTTTAAACTCTGATTTTACCATGCTTCCGCTAATTTTTACAATTTGATTGCGTCACGATTTCTTACAAACCCAACAAAGACCCATTTATGAACTCATCTTCTTGGACTCGGAAAAGGCTTAGTCCCATGTCATTGTGACGCTCTCGGCGAGGGCTTTTCGGAAAGGTATAGCACGCCTCCAACGGACGTTCCGATCAAAAGTTAAAAAGTTTAGAATCTGACCTTGCGTTGCTCGAAGTGCACGTACTTCAAGGTGACAGGACCCACCATCCGGGGCCTACCACATGGCGCCGCAGGTAGACCTGCGGCTACCGCGGGTAGAACTGCTTCCATCAGGTCTATATATATATAAATGCACCCCCAGTCATTTGAAAAAACAGAAGAAAAGAAAACGCTCTGAAACTCTGCCCGTTTCGCCCCTTAGCCCTACCTCTTGTACTCCAAACCTCTTTTTTATTACTCCAACACATACGTATACTCATATACTACCACACACCAAAAAATAACCAGTGAAAACTCTCATTTGGAGTCCACTAAGTGGCAAAAATCCCGCGGAGCAGTCTATTGTAAGTATTTTTACGATCAGAAAGTTGTTATTACTTCATTGCGCATTTATACACTTGCACGTAAAGTTTTATTTTCTGATTTTGCCCGAAACTCAGTTACGTGGCCGTTTTTGCGTACTTTTTAGTACATTTTAGTACATATATACGTTTTTTTGCATTTGCACAGCCCTGATCAACGATCCGCGGCTTTTTCTCGCTTTTATGTATATATATACATATATGTACTAACTTGCACGGCCTGGATCACTGATTCGTGACCTTTTCAACTTTTATATATATATATATTTAACTATATATATATATACTAACTTTTCATTCTGTGAAGCCA
Organism: Panax stipuleanatus; assembly: GCA_020205555.1. Lineage (NCBI taxonomy): Eukaryota > Viridiplantae > Streptophyta > Magnoliopsida > Apiales > Araliaceae > Panax > Panax stipuleanatus. Next base: position 157,982,347 of record CM035115.1, on the reverse strand, counting down.
GAATTTCAAATCCGCAGCAGTTGACAGCTTTTATATATATAACTATATATAACTATATATATATATATATATATATATAATTTTTTGACTTATTTGGGCCTGAAATTCTATTTTGTGGCCTTTTTATTGCTTTAATATATATATATATACTAACTGTATATATTAACATTTACATTTTGGTTTGGCCTGGATCATCCAGTGGACTTTTTACTATTTATACATATATATATATATATATATATATTTACATTCTGTCGAACCTGGATCACTCCGTGGCTTTTTTACAATTTTTATTATTGATAAGTACATAATATTCTATGATTATTATTCCTTTATATTTAGTTTTATTACATGTTTCATGTAGATATGAGCTTATTACTGTGTTTATTGATTTCAGGATTATGTGAAGCTAATATATTGAAACGGGACGAATTGGAGTTTAATGTGAGATCAATTGGGCTGACCCAATTCGGCACATGAGCTCTCAGTTCAGCAGCTAGCTTGAATAAATATTACATGACCACAAAATCGACAATTGAGGAGCAAATGGTCAAGTGTGCATCATCATGCATTCCTATTCTAATCACAGCAAGTCACGGATTGGGCCACGTTGGCGAGCAGCTTGCAATTTCAATTCCTTTTACTAACTTGCCACGGCTTCAGCACATGAAAGGGGGGGCCCGCGAATTATGGCAGCATATTAGTATATATGTATAAGTGGAATCACGCAAGCCTTCAAAGGAATTACACTACACTAGTGGGCCCACGTGACATGTAGCTAGAAAAAGGCAAGGTTCATGCAGCTCACGTGCTTGTATAGAATGCTAAGTAAATAATCCATGTAAATCATGAACATAATAAGAAGCCCACGAAATCAGCTTGCTAAAGGAAAAAGGAGCAACTTGGATTAAATGACCATGGGCCCATGAATTGGGGCAGGTGGCATAGCAGCTCACAATTTAAAAGGAGCTCACGAAATTAATTGGTTAGCATGTGGGCCTGCAGCAAACATTTCATATCATTATCATCATCATGGCCCACGTTTATAATAAATATCATCAAGGAGTCTAGCAGCTCACGTCCAAACAAGCAGCATATGGTTTGAATGGGGCCCACGGTTATTGCTAATTTGCATAGAAGTAGGACTATAGGAGTCATAAAATAAGCAAGCACATGAATTGGATAAGGAATGTAATGTCCTAGTGGGCACACGAATTGAGAGCAGCCAAGAGATACTAAGCAAGAGGCGAAAATAGAAAATATAGCCGGCTGGACAGTGACATCACCCGCCCCAACGGGATTTACAATTGATATCACCCGCCCCAGCGGGAAGGCGGGAAAATCAGCCACCAATTCCTTCTTGGACTCGGAAGCGAGAAGGGTTAAGGCTAGGGCTGCTGATATCTTAATAGTTATAAATAGGAGATCAATTCTCTTGTATTGAACATCATTATTATTATTCATCTTTTATTGCTTGGAGATTTGGAGCATGTCAGGCAAATTCTTTCAAGTCAGTTCTAAAGGGAGGTGGAACCTTGTTACAAGTAATTAATTAATTGAGTATTATTATTTATTCCTTCTTATATGAAATTTCTTCCGATAATCTGTTTTTATTGATTGCATGTTAATTGATCTAATTAATTTGATATGGCCAATTGAGTTAATTTAATCATTATCATATGCTAGATTAAGATTGGTATTACGTGTAATTGATATCTGTCTTTATCACAAGTAGCAAATTACTAATACTAATTGTGGACAAGCTTTTGTTTATTGCTAAGATTATCAGAAAACAAGTTAAACAAATCGAGCTTATGTGTTTGTTGCTTGGATTAGCCTAATTCTCTATTTCTTAATGCTTCCATCATATTAAATCTAGAGAGCTTGTTCTAGGTTGTATGCTAGTTGAATCTGGTGAAGAGCTTGTTTCATACAGTGAATATCTACGGAGAATTTCGGATAGCAGATCTTATTGTTATCTAGGGTTAATAGTTTCATTGAAGGGTAAAGAATAATAACTTGATTAATTGATTGATGTGCTTGGTGAAACTGAACTACAGAACTGAAGTTCTTACATATTTGGTTAATCTCTTTATTTAAATTCTGTTTTTCTTAGTTTAAAACAATTTTAAAAATCCCCCATCTCTATTTTCTGTTAAAATAATAGGATAAATATAAAACAAACTTATTCTCTGTGGAATCGATTCTTGCTTGCTACTGTGCTAATTATTTAAATTCGTGAAGTGAAAGTGAGGTTAATTTAGGAGTGTAAATGACAGCTCCCAATTATATATATATATATATATATATATATATTTACATTCTGTCGAGCCTGGATCACTCCGTGACTCTTTTATAGCTTTTATTATATATATATATATATATATATATATATATATATTTACATTCTGTCGAGCCTAGACAACTCCGTTGCTCATTTACCGTTTTTCTATATATATATATATATATATATATATATATATATATATTTATTCTGTCCAGCTTGGATTACTCCGTGACTTTTTACAACTTATATATATATATATATATATATATATTTCCATTCAAGTCCGGACATAGGATTTGAAATCCATCGCCCTTTACATTTTTTATACATATATATATATATATATATTTCAATTCTTTCTAGTCTCGATTACTCCGTGGCTTTTCACAGCTTTTATAAATATATATATATATATATATATATATATATACATTTCAGTACGGGCCTGAGAGTGAAAACCCATTGTCCTTTACCGTTTTTGTATATATATAATTATACATATATTCTTTATTTATTATGATTAAATTTATACTGTAAATATTCATTTGATATGAATCAGAGCTGACATCTGTTTGAGCGATCTAGATTTTTTTAAATCTCGCCAATTCTATCTTTCAAACGGTTCAAAATAGGTCCAGACGGAATCGGAAAGCTAGAATGACTGAGATTTATTTAAATGTATCAATTTTTCTAGTTTTGTTCATTCCGAAAGCAACCTCGCGGCCCTTAGATCGCTATCTAGTGGGAACGAGACGCTTTGGCTACGCGCATGCCAGGATTTGACTGATGAATTCTTGGTTTTTACGACGTATAGATGTAGATATACACTTTCTGTACATATTTGAGTTGTGCAAGTTTTCTTAGCTTCCCTCTGTGAGCTTAGGAATCGTGGAATTTATGATCAAACTGATCAGAATCTGATTCCCATGATGGACAAACTTCATTTTACAAATGTACCCTGCCAGTTTTTCTGTAAAATGTACATCCGATGGACCTTAAAATGGTTATCCGGGTTTAAGGTCCCAAACATATTGAAATATGATTTGTCGTGTCAGAGTCACTCCGATGGCTGTCATGCCTATGAGAAAACTGACAATTGTATATATTTTGTGATCGAGGATGCTTCGTAGCCCGACAAATCACCATTCAATTGAGCTCAAAGACTAAAAACATAAATGAAAGTATCAAACTACTTTGATTCCTATGTGAGCTTAAGGGTTTGAAAATTTACTTTCAAAACATCACTTTCATACACTAGTAGAAAAAAGTAAATAGACAACGTTTAAAAAACGTTGTAATAGATCCCCCAAAAGTGTCATGGTTAACAGTGTCATCTATTAGATACAAACAGACAACGTTTAAAAAACCTTGTCTTTTGACATATTAGACAACGTTTTTTCAAAAAAGCGTTGTCTATTTGTCAATTAGACAACGCTTTTTAGACACAAATAGACAACGTTTAAACAACGTTGTCTTTTGACGCATTAGACAACGTTTTTTCAAAAAAATATTGTCTATTTGTCAAATAGACAATATTTTTAGACACAAATAGACAACGTTTAAAAAACGTTGTCTTATGACACATTAGACAATGCTTTTTCAAAGAAACATTGTCTATTGGATACATTATACAACGCTTTTTTGAAAAAGCGTTGTCTATTTGACACATAAGACAATATTTTTTCTAAAAGTGTTGTCTATTGTACACATTAGACAATATTTTTTTTTAAAAAGCGTTGTCTATTTAACACATTAGACAACGTTTTTTTTAAAAAGTGTTGTCTATTTGACACTATCCATAACATTTAAAGCCAAAATATAAGCATTCTATGTTTCAAAATATCATACATTCCAATAATACCATACGTTTACAGTTTCAAATTCATTTGTCAATATAATTACTACTACATACATTGAATTGCGAATTTGACTACATCCACAAAATATTCCAAACTATCCATAAAATTAAGATGTTAGCCTCTTCTTGTGCTAGCTCCACTGTAGTCAGCTTCTCTTTCAGCATTTCATTCTCCTCTTCTATTCTCCTAGTTGAAGCAAGCTTGTTGCTATATCTGTGCTCTCGGTTTTAGTCTTTCAGCCTTCACCTACAAGTTCGAAAAATTCATTCCAGAAAATTAACATCTTCTCAAGTTAAATTCAATCCAAAGCAGGAATTAGGATTTGCTTTCAAGTAACTAAAAGCAGCAAAGCCCATCAACAATATGTGATTACCTCTTCAAACATGAAAATGCAATTGGTGGATGCTTGAAGGTAGCCACGTCAAAGAGCTCCATAAACCTCTGATCAGAAACTCTAGCTTTGGCAGCAGCAAAGCGCTGATACTCATCAAAGACAGAAGTCAGGCACTATTTCTGCAATTTTCTCAAGCACCCAACTACACAACCTGTTAGGTGCTGAACAACAAAGCCATAACAAACACCCGTTTAAATTACAAATTGTTTCAATAGATTAATGATGAGGCTATGCAAAAACCAACAACATAATACACACACCTTTCATAATAAATAGGAAAGAACAGTCACAACTCAGCACACAGAGCATTGCTCAAAACTGCTTGAAAACAATAAGATCAACAAAACTGGGGCCATTTTCTTAACTTTTAAATTCTGATAATTTTTGGCAGGTATATAAATAGCAAACTAGAGAACCAAATCCATTTCCACCTTCATCTATTACAGTTGAGAGGTTATCCTGATTCACTTTCATGTGATCGGATAGCAAAACAATCATGTGTAACAAACCATATGCCCTACAGATTGTACCTTGCTGTGTTCAACCTTCTTGGTACCGAGTCCTTATCACAGGCTTCCTTTGCCTGCATAAAAGAGAACAAATAATTTGTAACTAAGAGTCGACATGGACATCCCAAAAGTAAAGAAATGATCCAAACTCCATCTCATGTCAGAAATCACCGACATTTAAACAGTGACAATTATGCCTACGAGTATCTGAATACAATTTCACAGAAAAGCCAATGCGTACAAAATTATTCTTCGAGTTAACAGCAACATACATAGGAACATAGCTACAAAAATCCAGGAGCAAGAGAAAAAAATATATTATCCAAGCGAGCACTCCCGTATCGTTCTCGTTGAAGATATTCCTACAATGAATTTTTACTGTTAAACCTAGATCACCGAATATTAGAAGAGAAAATACTCATCTTGGTCCAAAACTGTCGCATTCTCTTTGTGGGTAAGGAAATCGTACCTTACTAGGGTTAGGGTTTCGAGTTGGCTGAGGAGGAGAGAAATCCACAAAGAGTACGGTCTTGATTGATTGATTGAAGAGGGAAGAAGAACAGGTAAGCGATTGCTCAAGTAACACGTGGCAGAACTCCTAGGATCCAGGAACCCTACTAGAGTATCAAGGATCCAAAGAGCCTTCTTGAGTGTCTTCAGTTCAGAGAGAATCCAAAAGTAAAAAAAAAAACCCCTTCTATTGAAGTGGAAGGGGGTATTTATAGAGTTTTTCTGGAAAATAGTCACGTGCCTGGCACATGTGTGAGTCTTGTGCCTGACACATGTATGGGTCTTGTGCCTGGCATGTGACTTCAGAAGAAATTCCAGAGATACCCTTAATTACTTGAGTAATGCCTAAATTGCCCTGTCCTTCTAGCCACCAATCCAATCCCTCAATCAATTCCCAAAATGAGCAACCTCCACGAGTCTTCTGCCTCGGGACACGTGGAGGTTTCTCCTCATTTCTTTAGATCACATGTAAGCCCTAATTTATACTTAGGCTCACATTTGCCCCCTGCACGTGAGTCACGCCTTCGAAGTGACGATCGTGCAAAAAATACTTATTATCTTTGAATCCTGTTCCAAATTTCTGAATAATACGCCGAGCTCGATGTTGCAAATCTCAAAAAAAAAACCAAAATCTTATGAGAGGAAAACCCTAAGGGAGCTCTCCCAAGATATACTGGAAATCATTTATCAAATTTGTTTCCAAATCCTGCTAAATTAAATCTGAAAACTTGGCAAGCAGGGGATTAGTTGCAACAGTTAATAATATATATTGATTATTCAAAAATATGGAAATAAAGATGCATTATAAATATATTTAATACAGATTAAATAAACCTACTAATATAACGTAGCATGTTATCTGGAAATAAAATATATATATATAAATAAATAAATAAATAAAGATGCATGGTCAGTATTTATTTATTATTATTATATAATATTTTCCAATCATGATCCATAGATTTTTCAGTACTACATTACTCATAATTAAATAATAAGTATATGCATCATTTATTATTAATTTTTTTTTTCAAGAGCAAATAATTATATATATATATATATATATACATATATATATATATATATATATTTTTTTTTTAACAATCCGAACCAGATAAGAAGTTTGGGAAAGCAAACTTCCTGACCAAAAATTAGAGTTCTAAAACAAAACAATTTTTTGCACAGATTGATTCATATAGAGTCACAAGTTTATTAGGATACATGCCTTGAGTTTATGTATATATAGAAAAGAAAGGCTGAGTTTCTTCTTCATAATTGATAAAATAATACAATATCAGTAGTATTGTATTGGGGAGCAGCTTCAAGAAACTAATTCAGAAAGGGAAGTGATTGACGCAAGCCAAGGTAAGCGTAAGGAAAAAGTTACCGCCGGCACATGATTTTCATTGTCAATCTCTCATAATTGATCCACCATGTTAATCAATTAAATCACAATAATGCTCCAACACTATCACAATTTCTTTGCTTTGCAAATTATCATTGCAGGTTCATGCGAATAAAATATATATATATATATATATATATATATATATATATATATATATATATATATATATATATATATTTTATTTACTATGATCTTTGCTAAAGTCAAAAGTGACAGCACCGATTTTTTTTTTTTTTTTTTTTAAATTAATTATTATATATATATATATAATCACTGTCACGTAAAAAATCACTGTCACGTTTTACGTTTTTTTCCATTTTTTTTGTTTTTTTTGTTTTTTTTTTGTTTTATTTTATATATATATATATATATATATATATATATATATATATATATATAATAAAAATATGAAAAGGCAATCACTGCCACGATTTTTTTTTTTTTTTTTTTTTTTTTATTATTTTAAATTTCTATCACTTATTTTTTTTTTTTTTCTTTCAGGTAATTGCAGGATTTTTCTTTTTTTCGGATATTAAAGAAAACTTACTTTTAAAGAATTCCAAGCGGCGCTTCGCTCCAATCAATCAAATAACGAACCAAGAACGGAAGCAAGGTACCATAGTTGGACCATCATGGATTGGTGTACCCTAGTAGGGTGCCGAATCCCAAGGTGGCTGAACTTGAGCATAACGAATCTCCATGTGGTCGAATCCCGAGGTGACCGAACCCTATAGGATTTTTCGTCCTTCGCTAATTTTGTTTCCTCTTCTTTTCAGGTGTTTTTAATCTCTCCTTTTCCGGGACAAGTCTTCTTATTCGAGCATAGATTTTTTCGCGTCGGACATTGTCAAAAAGGAGATTCTGTACAAGCGACTTCATTTGTTCGGGATTCACCAATTCTCTTTTAACATGGTAAACTCTTAATTTCGAATGCTTTCATCTCATTTTTCTTGTTTCATAGAATTCTTATGTCAAATCCCTCTCGTTGTAGGCTGATCCTGACGAACGTTCTGCGGACCTGAAAACTACTAAGAAAGTCCCCTTCGTAAGCGAGTGGGGAAAAGCTCCCTTCTTTGGATCTTTTGACGTTTTCTGGGAACAAACGAAGAAATATGATCGTGCAGCTTTTCCTCCACCTGACAAAGGGGGTTTATTTCTATATGCAGCTGCTGGTGAAAGTGCAGACAGCTTTCCCTGCTCCACTCAGATTCTCCGCATGTGCATTGAAAAACAGGAATACCCTTTCAGCCCTGTTCGTTTCCTGTCCGACTCATCTAGTCGCCTTCCGGGATGGCAACATTGGACCGATGATATCCTTGGGGATTCCGATTATGCGAAGATACTGGACAAAGCTGGGATTTTGCGTTGTATTCAGCTATGTAGGGATCTTCGTATCCAACAGGACTATGACGCCCTTACCTTACTGATTTCACGCTGGTGTTCTTCTACATGTACATTTGTTACCGCTTGGGGGGAGTTCACTCCTACTTTAGAGGATGTCTATGCCATTTACCAGTAATTATTTCTTCTGTTTTGTACATTCATCCTTATTCTCGTGGATTATGTAATCATTCTGAACTATATCTTGTAGCCTTCGTGCTGATGCTTCAGCCTCTTGCGGTCCATCCAGCCTATCTCCTAGGGATGTCAAATGTGTTGCGTACCTGACAGAAGCCTTCAAGCGGGCTTCTAATTACACCACGAGGTTTCAAGGTGATATAATCCTTTCAGACTTCGAGACCCCTAACCATCCGGAGACCTCCTGGCTGTCTTGGGTGCGCTATTTCTTTCGGGATTACAAGCCTGGCCATTGGAATAGTTCTGTTTACAGGGAGTCCGTCCTCACTTTTCATGAGGAACATTGTCCTTTTCCTTTGGCTGCTTATCTGGTTATGTGGTTATCTCACTTTATCTTCCCCGGATCACCTATAGACGGTCCCTCGACCCGTATGTTTAGCTTAGCGGCTTTGATATCTCGGGATTTGGAGATCCCTCTTGCTCCTCTCTTCTTGGGGACTTTGTATCGTCGCTTGGATGAAACTGTCCTTGCCATGAGAGAGTCTGTCGGAAGGTACCCCTTCTCAATTTCCCTCTTTCTTTCTTTCTTTCTTTTTTCGTATCATTAATGTTTCTTTCATTCATTTATTCAGGTACGACGTGAGTTGCTTTGTTCCATGTTCCTTTCTTCAGATCTTCCTCTTTGAGCATTTTTGGAGCCATTCAACTTCTGGGCACTTTTCTCAGAAGAAAAGGAAATTTTCGCACCCTTTCTCATCGCCCAACATTGTTCCCCGCAACGCTCGCTGGATTGATCATAGAATTACTTCGGATTTACGACTTTATATTGATGATTTTTCCTGTTTCACTGCTCGCCCTTACACCATCGTTCCAGAGGATGGTTTTCTGCCTCACTTCTATAGGAGGGAATTTCGTTCTTTTTCGAATGTTAAGGAATTGACTGGGTCTTCACTTTCTTGGTTCATATTCCTCCGAGCTACGGAACTTCCATATTTTGTTGAGGATGATGGGTTTGGCACTATACTTTACTCTCCTCATAGAGTCATGAGGCAATTTGGATTTGACCAAAATCGACCTTTCGGTCGCTCTTGCCAGAGGGATTACGAGGGTGCTCTCCTCAATTTTGTCCCCACATCCTCCTCATTTGCATGGGAGTTTCCAAAACCTTCTAATGCTTCTCGTGACCCTCTTCATTTCGTCATACCAGATGATTCCCGGCAAGGGCGGTATACCACTTATGAGCGCAACTACTGGCTCATCAACCTTAAAAAGTGGCAGGATAATACTATGATTTGTTCGCTGCCAGTTTCTCCTCCCGAACGTCTTCAATGGACCAGAATGTTATGTTCTCCTAGGTCTAATACTCGTTCAGAGCGTTGGCCAACTAGTAGTCGACTCTTTGATCGTAAGGCTTTAATCTCTGAGTCTTTTCTTCCTCTGTTCGCAGACCCAGATGTTCCTCCTGCACAGGTCCCTACTACTTTTTTTAAATCTTCCACCACGGACTTCATCTCGGATACCTCCTCCAGCTCCTCCCCAGGGATCTTCCGTTGCCGAGGAAATGAGAGTTACTCGCTCTAAAACGAGAGCATCAGCTATTACCAACTCTGAGGTGATGGCCCCTACAGCTTCTACTGTGGTCCCTGCTAGCCGTTCTATCATTAAGCTTCGCTTAAAGCCATTAGCAAAGCGCCCTCTTGATGATGCTAGTCCTAGTGCGTCGGCAGCCAAGGATCCGGTCAAAAGACAATACAAACTTTTGGTAAACTTTGTAGCATTTTCATTTATGTCTTTCAACCATTCATATAGCTATTTTTGTGTTTCCCCATGTCACTATTTCCTCATTTTTTTTTTTTTAGATTGCCGAGGCTAATGAAGAGGATGACGATGCTCCTGTTTTATTTCCTACGGGTGCTGTAAATAAGACGATTGTGGCTTCCACTACTTGTGAGCCTCCTCGACCTATCACTGTTGCTATCGAGTCTTCTTCACCGCGGGATGATCGTGTTAGTCTTGATGCTGAAGACTCTTTATCTGATGTGAGCTCAGGTAATGTTGTGGGTGGTACAACTCTCTCTTCACGTGCTCTTATAGCCTCTCCTCATGACAGTCTCAAGGATACCGGTGAGGCTTCTATTTTCTCGAGGGGGAATCCTTCTGAGACTATTGCTGATGTTCATCCTCCCCAGAAGGATTCTGACGAGTTAGTGGTTTCTCGGGAGGCTATTGTTGATAGCACTTTGGGTGGGTTGATTGACATTCCACCGTCTGTGGCCTCTCCCAACTATTTGAACATTGACTATCTTGTGAGTATCTATCTTTGGGTTAATATATCATCTTCTTCTTGAATTTTCCTTCTTTCTCCCAAATATATTGTGTTTTATTATCTTATTTTCAGAGCGAGAAGATGAAAGATCTGCCTTTGCCTGCTGATGCGCTTGCTTTATTTGACACTCTCCATCCAGATGTTGACTCCTTGCCATATAGTGATCTCGGTTATCCTCCGAGTTATCTTCCGGATGACCAATGCTTCGAGAATTCATCGGCAGCACAGCAACCCCCTGCTCCTCCATCCTTTGTTTCGACTGATTCTATGATGGCCTCTGAAGTAGCTTCTGCCAGAGCTTCCTTCAATCCAAGTGGAGACCTTGTTTCTTGGAGGGGTTTTCAGATATCTTCTTCCAGCCAGGAAGTTCTCAATCATCTCATAGCTCGGTTTCCTCAAATACTTGACCGTCTGACTATCCGCATGGCCGCCGTCCAGACTTTCTTTTTGGATCGACTTGCGAGCCTTATCCTTGAGTTGCACAGTCTTTCTTTCTATTCTTTGCGAGCTGAAGACTTGGATAGATTTAACAGTGAGCTTAATGACTTCTCCACCGTTGGCTTTGACATGTCTCCCTTTCGTGATCGGCTGAATCTTCTTAGTTCCACTTTTCAGATTGTTGCACTACGGTCAGAGGTTACTATGTATCAGCTCGAGAATAACTCTTTTACGGAACAAATCTCGGATCTTGAGAACACCGCAAACGAACTGGAGACCCGACTTCAGGGTTTAAAGTCAAATATCCAAGCTTTACAGAAATTGAAAACCGCCAATGTGAAGGTTCGAGATGCTGCTATTGCTAAATTAGAGGCCCTAGCTTTGCCCCCTCTTCAGTTTGATATGGCGTGGCCTTTAGATCATGGCTTTCTGTAGTTTTTTTCTTTGTCATTCCTGTAAAAAAACTCATTTACATATATTTCTTTTATCAGAACATATATTTCCTTTATCAGAATATAGTTTCTTTGGCCTTATTAATTGCCTTCAAGTTGAATTTTTATTTTTATTTTTATTTTTATTTTTTTTCGAAAACCAACACTTGAATCCATACTTAAAAAAAAAAAAAATAATTATTCAAGTATAAGTGAAAGTTTGACATTTTATTGATAATCATGTTGCTTTTAACGAAAAGCATAACGTTTCAGAAAATAAATCTTGCTTTTGTCGGAGAAAGCATAACGTTCGTCACTTTTGGAGATAAAGTGTAACCTTCTTGGGTGTGAGGACTTAAACTCAGGTGCCTCAATTACTTTTAAAGTTAAAAGTATAACTTTTCTGTGATGACTATCTCATGTATAATATTTTTTTGCCCATTTCAGGTTCAATGGGCCGGAGATAGCATCTGATCCCACACGAGATATTTTGCAATATCCGCTTTCGGAGATCTCTCGCACCCTATACGGGCCTTCCCATTTGGGAAAAAATTTAGTGGTTGGTGTTCCCCTCATGACTTGATTCGCTGTCTTGAGCACCAAGTCCCCCACCAGAATTTGTCGGGGTACCACTGCAGTATTGTATTGTTGTCGCAGTTTTTCATGGTACCGTTCTAATTTTTATTTAACCTTGTCTCGAAAGTCAGTTAAGGCTTCTAGAGCGGCTGGTCGGTTCTCTTCCTCGAGTAAGCTTCGGAGTCTCATCCTTGCCGAAGGGATTTCTATTTCTGCGGGCAAGATAGCTTCTTCACCATATACTAAAGCGTATGGGGTTTCACCCGTAGGCTTTCTTTTTGAAGTTCGATAGGCCCATAACGCTATTGGTAACTGTTCTGCCCATGTCTTCGGATGATCGTCCAGGGTTTTCGAGAGAATCTTGATCAGAGTTTTGTTTGTGGCCTCTGCTTGTCCGTTGCCTTTCGGGTAGTAAGGTGATGATTTGTAATGCTTCACTCTGTATCTATCTATCAGACTCTTGACGTCCCTATTGATGAAGGGAGTTCCATTATCTGATAAAATGACATTCGGGATCCCGAAACGACAAATAATATGCTCTTTGATGAAATTTGCCACTGCTGGTCCCGTAGCCCTCTTTAAAGGTATTGCTTCTACCCACTTTGTGTACATCTCAGTGGCGGTCAAGATCCAGATGTTTCCCCTTGAATTGGGATGAATAGGACCTATAAGATCCATTCCCCACGTATGAAAGGGACATGGTGTTGCTAAGGTCCGTAAATCCACGGCGGGAGCATGAATCAAGTTCCCATGAATTTGGCAAATGTGACATTTCTTGGAAAACTCTAAGCAATCCCCTTCCATTCTAGGCCAGTAGTAACCATGATCAATCAACTGTTTATACAACTTGGCTCCTCCTTGGTGTTCATCTTTATGCATTTGGTAGACCAAATCTTTGGCCTCTCCTAATTCCAAACACCGCAAGGGCTTGCCGTTGAACCCTCTTCTAAACAACTCTCCGTTTTGCAAGAAGAAACGTTGTGCTTTCTTCTTTATTGTGACTGCATCCTTCTTTTCTACAGGAAGACTATCACTTTGTAAAAATTCCATATATGGGATTCGCCAATCCGCTATATCATCGATGAAGGCGCATTCCTCCTCCCCAGGGTATTCTTGGCATGAAAGACATTGCCGTTGGAGTGCATCTGCTTCTTTCTTCATTTCGGGCCAATAATACCCTTGTCGCTGCAACCTTCGATACAAGCCGATATCTGCCCATCCGCAGTTTTCTTCATGTACCTGATATAAAACCTTATTTGCTTCATCCCTTCCCAAGCATCTTGTCAATATACCATCTACTTCTTTATGGTATAATACTCCTTTAATGATGCGGTATTTCTGAAGCTGTACCGATGATATATTCCCTTCCTTTGTTTGTAATTGATGAGAGATGACATGTCTCCAATCATCCGTCAGATCTTTGGGGAATAACTCCAGCACCGTGGTTGGGAGAGTTCTTTTGATTACCTTGACATCCAAGTCTTCTCCTTTGACATGTACTCTAGATGCTACTGTGGCTAATGCATCAGGTTGTCTATTTCGTATTCTTGGCACATACTCAATCACCACTTTCTTGAAGGCTTCCATCACTTTTTGTGCTATAGTTCGGTATGGTGCCAAGGTAGGTTCCTTCATTGCAAATTGACCTCTTACTTGCTGCACTATCAGATTTGAGTCCCCTTTTACTTTGAGACACTTGGCTCCCAATTCTCTAGCTGCCAGTAATCCCAATATGAACGCCTCATATTCTGCTTCATTGTTCGTGCAAGGAAAATCCAGCTTGTATGACAGGGCCACTTCCTTTCCTTCCTTGGTAGTTAATACCACACCTGCTCCTCCTTTCCCTTCTGCGGATGACCCGTCGAAGGCTAAGTTCCACCACTCTGAGTCTTCATCCACCACGTCAATTGTTTCTATTTCTCCCCCTGGAAGATCCTCAGAGGGGGGTTCGTATTCTCCGTTCGGAAACTGAGCGAGCAGGTCTGCCAATGCCTGACATCTGATTGCCTTTGGTGTTACGCACTTGATATCATATTCTAAAAGGATCATCATCCATCTTGTAGGTCTTCCTACCAATGCTGGCTTGGTCAGCAAGTATTTGATTGGGTCAGTTCTTGTTGCAAGCTTCACTTCGTGTGCCAGAAAATAATGGCGCATTTTCTGTGCGACGAACACCAGTGCCAGGTAATGTCTCTCTAACTGTGAGTACCTGGTTTCGGGTCCCCTGATCATTCGGCTAATGTAGTATACAGGTTTTTCTTCCCTATCTACCTCTTGTGTGATCAATCCTCCTACAGACTTTGCAGTAGAAGTGATATACAACTGCAATGGTATCCCTCTCTGTGGTACTACCATCGTTTTCGCAGAGGCTAAAATTTCCTTTATTTTCTTGAAGGCTTGTTGCTGGTCCTGCCCCCAGTCCCATTTTGCCTTTCCCTTTAGCAACTTTCCAAAAGGTTCCGTGACTTCTGCTAATGCTGGCATGAATCTCCTCATGTAAGAAATTTTCCCTAGAAAGCTCTTTAATTGTTTTTGCGTTTTTGGTGGGGGCATATCCGTGATAGCCTTTGACTTGTTTGGGTCTACCTCCAGACCTCTGTTGTGCACCAAGAAGCCCAAAAATTTTCCAGCTGTCATCCCAAAGGCGCATTTTTTTGGATTCATCTTTAATTTGTACCTGCGACAACGTTCAAACACCTTTTTTAAATCCTCTATGTGAGTTGTCTCTTTTTTAGATTTCACCACTATGTCATCCACATAGTCCTCCACAGTGTCATGAATCATGTCGTGAAAGATGGCGTGCATTGCCCTTTGGTAAGTTGCTCCTGCATTCTTCAACCCGAATGGCATTACTACATAGTAAAAGTTTCCAAACGGGGTACGGAAGGCTGTCATCTCTGCATCTTCTATGGACATTTTTATCTGATTGTAGCCTACGAACCCATCCATGAATGACATCATCTCATGATTGGCTGTTGCATCCACCAAAGTGTCTATATTGGGTAGCGGATACATGTCCTTTGGGCATGCCTTGTTCAAGTCTCTAAAATCTACGCATATGCGCAACTGCCCATTAGATTTCTTTACTGGTACAATGCTGGATAGCCATATTGGATGTTGAATTGGCTTGATGAATCCTACTTCCAATAACTTCTTAATCTCTTCCTTTATTTGTGTTTCAACTTCTGGTGCATAGGTGCGTGGCGCTTGCTTCACTGGTTTAGCTCCTGGGCTTAGGTTCAAATTATGCTCTACCAACTCCTTGTCGATCTCGGGCATCTCGTTATAGTTCCAAGCAAATACATCCACATACTCTCGCAGTAGCTTTATCAGCTCCTCCTTCTGGTTGGGGTCCAGCTCCTTGTTAATGAAAGTCGGCTTTGGCGTTCTTTCTCCCGTTGCCAGGTCGACTTCCTCCATTTCATTCTGCTGAGGTTTTGGTCGGTCCTCAAAGCATTCCGGAGCTGGTTCCACCTTCTGCTGCACGATTTCTTCCTTTTCATTGCTACAGGAGTGGGGGACACCTCCTGAGCCCTCAGGTTTGGGTGTACCTTCGTGCTCCTCCCCCTTGCACCGTCACAGGCGGAACACTAGTTTTCCATCAGGTTTGACAATTTTTTCCCACTTTGTCTTCTTTTCTTCTTTTCTTTTATTTACTTTGTCAGTTTCTGATTGGGCTGTCCGATTGGCGTTGATTATATTTCGGGCATCCTCCGAGTCTGCCGCCCGCTTCTTTTGGTCTTTTTCTTCTTTCTCTACATCTACTACTATAGGCTTCTTATTTTTGGGACATTCACCTTGTTCTAAGGTTGGCTTCGTTTCCTTTTTCGCAGGCACAAACTTGTCATTCTTCACCTCCTCCCAGGTTGCTAGCTTTAGAGAATCAGGCTTGGCAATATGATTTTCTCCTTCTTCAGCGACATCGTCGAAGAAAGCTGGTTCGGTGATGTGTGCCTCCTCTGGCCCAAAAGGGCTCCTTGTCGCTGGTACCTTAACCTCATTGCCTTTCCAAATTGCCTTCATGCACTGGTGAAAAACTGATGGCACCACCCCATAGTCATTTTGCCAAGCTCTTCCTAGCAACACATGATATGCTGCGTCAACCTCTGCTACATGGAACATCACGGGTCCCCGGATCTTCCCCACTTGCATATCCACCTTGATGTATCCGAGTGTTCTCGTGCTTTGATTGGCGAACCCCGTGATGTTTGTCTTTTCCTTAACAATCTTCTTTTCTGGCAGACCCAACCGTTTAAAGATGGAGTATGGCATGATATTTATAGACGCTCCATTATCGATGAACGCCCTCCGCACTTCTATGCCATTAATTATTGCTGTCACATATAATGGTCTATTATGTGGGTATCTCACCCCTCTATCAGCCTTAGAGAAAGTGATCTTGTTCTCTTCCTCCTCCACTGTCCTCACAAATCCTTTGCTAATTGCCATGCTAGTCTCCTGTGTTTCGGCCGCTTTGATGATTGCCTTGGTCGCTTCTATCCTCGCTTCCTTAATCAATCCGATCTGATCGAAAAACTTTCTGAACTTAGTTCCGTTCATCAACGCGGTGACTTGCAGACCAGGATTAGAATCGTCCTCCATCACTTCTGTGCCCTCCATCATCTCCACTTCTCTTTCTTCTGGTGATTTACTATGAGTAATGGTATTGCATGTTTCTTTCCCCTTGTGGTTAGGCAGTGGCTTGTCCAGAACGTTGTCTCCTCCTTCCAGTTCGATTTCTCCTGCCGCCAACTTCTCATGGTAAATCCTCCGCAGACTGTAACAATCAATAGTGGAATGTCCGGCGTATTGGTGGTATACACAAAAGTCTGGTCTCCTCTTCACTTCTTCTGTTACAACAAACCTGGGCCTTGGAGGTTTAACAACTCCATGTTCTACCCATTGCTCATACAAATCCCTGAATGCCTTTTCACTGCACGTAATAGCTCCTGGGATTGGTAACCTCGAAAACTTGTCTCCTGGCTTTCCTCGATTCCTTTCATTATTTCCACTCTTTTCCCTCTTGACCCCTTGTGGCTTTTGCTGAGAGTCTGCTAAAGCCACGGTAGCAGTCCTTTTGCCCTTCCACGTAACAGTCGCATGGCTTGCGGGCAAAGTCATAATTCCTCCCAAGTCTTGTGCAAATGATGAGAGTGTTGCAAAGGAATCACATGCTTTAGTGACCAAGTGGGGTTTAAAGGCATCTAGGGCACCATTGTTGCATATGCTTACTAGATTCTTCTCCTCAATCGGCTCCACACATTTTTGCGCCTGAGCCCTGAATCTGTCAACGTAATCTGACAACTCTTCATTTGGCTTTTGTTTGAATCGCATTAATTCCACGATGGTCACCTGTTTCTGCACATAGAAAAATTTCTTAAAAAATTGTAACTTCAAATCGTCCCAATCTTGGACTGACCCTTTCTCTAGATTGTAGTACCAACTGAAGGCACTATCTGTCAACGTTTTATTGAACTCACGGAGCAAGAGGTTGTGGTTGATCACTTCATCATAACCCATCCACGGAGACATCGACTCTACAAACCTGGCTATATGTTCTCTTGCATTCCCTTTCTCTCCATTGTACTTCGAAAATTGTGGAGGGTGCTCAATATACCCTGCTGGGTAAGGCTGTCTCCGTATATACGTCGGGTATGGTGGAGTGAAGTCCAATTCTGAGGGTCTGGTTGTCTGTCTTCGGAGTTGGTTGATTACGTCAAGCATATCATCCTTCGTCACATACTGGCTTGTTGTATGGACTCTTTGAGGGGTTGTGATGTATTGCTGCATTGGCGGTGTATGTGGTAAGGAGATAGACCGGTGTACACTTGCATCATTTAAAGCTTGCATTGGTTGTGTTTGTTGGCTTGTTTGTTGGGTATGGCTCGGAATAGTAGGTATCTGCACTTGTGAAAACACTGGGAGTGTAGTGGGAATGATGATTGATTGAGGCTGGTTTGTTTCCACTCTGGGTTGTGGTACATCACCACTGTTTTGGGGATCCAAAGGTATGATTGGAATCTGATAACTCTCTGTTGCTGGTGGCGCCTTTTGATTCTCCTTATTATTATCCCCTCCTATTCGCTTTTCCTGCGAACTTCCTGGAAACATAGCTTTGAAGGTTGGAATCTGCATCAACTGCTGGCGGAAATTCCCCATCTCTTCTTGTTGCCTCTGCATTTCTGTCATCATGGCCATCATCATCCCTTGTCCTTCTCGTGCCTCCTTTAACGCCTTGAGCATTTCCAACTGCACAACATTCGTGGTTGCTTGTTCTCCACTTGCTTCCTCACCATGTCTTCCTGTGCCTATCTGTCTGGCATTGGTTTGTTGTGGATCAGCCATATGTGGTGATGTTGAACTTCCTTCAGAAGCGTCTTCTAAGATGGGCTGATCGAGATCCAGATTCGTGCCTTGGAAAGCTTGATTTGCTTGATTCGGAACCGGATCCGGCGAAGTAATGCTAGTTGTCGGTGAAACTTTTCCTGTAGTTCTCCCGCTTCGTGTTGTGGGCATACCCTTCACGAATCCTGCACCTCCCCAGCAGAGTCGCCAAAGAAATGTGGGTAAGGAAATCGTACCTTACTAGGGTTAGGGTTTCGAGTTGGCTGAGGAGGAGAGAAATCCACAAAGAGTACGGTCTTGATTGATTGATTGAAGTGGGAAGAAGAACAGGTAAGCGATTGCTCAAGTAACACGTGGCAGAACTCCTAGGATCCAGGAACCCTACTAGAGTATCAAGGATCCAAAGAACCTTCTTGAGTGTCTTCAGTTCAGAGAGAATCCAAAAGTCAAAAAAAAAACCCCTTCTATTGAAGTGGAAGGGGGTATTTATAGAGTTTTTCTGGAAAATAGTCACGTGCCTGGCACATGTGTGAGTCTTGTGCCTGACACATGTCTGGGTCTTGTGCCTGGCATGTGACTTCAGAAGAAATTCCAGAGATACCCTTAATTACTTGAGTAATGCCTAAATTGCCCTGTCCTTCTAGCCACCAATCCAATCCCTCAATCAATTCCCAAAATGAGCAACCTCCACGAGTCTTCTGCCTCGGGACACGTGGAGGTTTCTCCTCATTTCTTTAGATCACATGTAAGCCCTAATTTATACTTAGGCTCACACTCTTCTTACCACTAGGTCAAATTGGGTGCCTTTCACAAATGCAACAAGCTTCGACAGTTCTTTCCCAGACATTATATAACTAGCATGGCTTTAATTTCTAGAATATTTTTAACGGAAGCAATATGTGCATTCTGCTCTTTGAACGAGAAGAAAATTTATACAGCATATCAGTTAAAATATGGGAAACGGAACTTTGGTGATATGCAAACTCGTGTGTGGAAGACTGCCTTTACCTCTTTGACTCCGAAGACTGCCTACGGTAACTTGAAGGAAGAAGAAAGTAGCTCAAGAATCGGGGAGATTGTTTTTCTGAATCCTATGCAGGAGGTTCATACTCCCTCCCAGATCTCATGAGAAACCTCACCTGAGAACATAAAACAAAGTATTAATTAACCCAGCTAACAGTAAATATATAAATTATTACCAAAACATAAATCTATATTGAACTCATACCAGCTCTCCAGCCAGTTCATATAAAGATTCATCAAGTGTTGCCTGCAAAAGTTCTTATGATTAAGATACATCATCAAAAATGAAGTCACTGAAGAAGAGGGGGAGAGAGAGATATGGAAGCACATAATGGAAACTATAAGCATGTGTTTACCTGTAATAGGTGTACCCCACAATATTTCATCACTAATACACTTGTCTCTTAAGGTGAAACTTGCAAGTTATAGTAATACCTATCGATACCAGTCCAAAACAAGATAAACCAATAAACCATTTAATTGTTACATACTGCTGCTAGTGACTGGTGCACGGGGCGGCAGCCCCCCTTTTTTTTTCCCTTTTTCAGTTACTAGCTTGACAACTTGCAAAATTTATTATATATATAATGTTACATGAACCTACAAGCTGCAACCCATGAAGATTGAAATGGTACTAGGCTGCTATCTGCTACTTTCTACTACTATCTGCTGCTGTCTAGAGACAGTAGCTTCTTGCTGCAAGTTGGCCAACTGCTGCTGCTAAGGAGCAGCAGCTTTTACTTCTTTTATTCCAAAATGATAACTTACTTACCTTAATCAGCTACAATTTTTAGTGCCAAGGCAGTTAGCATACTATTCTATTCAACAAAATATTACACAAGTTGTATAAATATTTCAATCAAGTTGACTAAGAGCTCCAAAAAGGAACCCCCAGCCCAGACGCTACACTGCAAATGCTGCTGCAATTAGCAGCAGCCCTGCACCTCAAATGCCCATTTGCTTGAGTCAACTTACTCCTAACTCATACACTGGATAATAGCAGATTTTAATTATATAATATATATGGCATATGAGACTACATTAAGAAGTGATAATTTCTTCATTTCAAACCCCTTTAGGCTGCCCAAAACAGATTTCCAAAATAGCTTGACACCTTTAATTCTAACTTTTAGTTTTAGCTTTAAAATTGCCCTTTGTTCCAATTAATATGTTATAACACTTTACTTATCCACATACAAGGTGTATTAATTCGATCAAATTTCTGGTTTTTAGTCAAAACAGTTAATTGGAACATTTAACAAGCACCTTATGTGCACAATTTTAAAACACCTTTTTTATAGCTATTGATTTGCTCTAAAATTCCAGTTTAGCTCCCTTATTACTCCACACAACCAAGCCTAATCTCCTCTGTCTTATTCCAGTCCATAACAGTTTCATCTCAACACCTGTCATCTTTGCACTACGGCCAAAGATATTCATCAGATAATCATTCATCTTTGTTCTACAGGCCAAAGATATTCAGTTATATCACCATTTAGGACTAAGGATGATGAAAAATAATATAAATAACGAATCCAGTGAGATAAAGGACAAAGATTAAGGATTCGCATTTTAATTTATCCAAGTTCAAAAATACTTCATAATAATACTTTGTGGAGCAAAATTCAAGAATAGAGCTCAAAACTTGGATCCAATCAAATATAGGAACCTTAACAAGCAACTTGGACAAATAGAATAAAATTTAATTTTTTTGTGAATAGTGTCGTATACGTGAATAGTAACCCCGACGGAAAAAGTAAAAATTTCATAATAAAATCCATGACAATATTTTGGTATAATGATATTGAAAAGAATAACATCGTTTACGAAAGAAAATAACATCCCTTACCTCAAAAGAATAGTACTTCTAGCTGGAATATCGGATATAATACTGAAGAAAACTTGCACTGAATAGCAACACTCAAAATATCTAAATACTCACAAAAATCCGATCGATATTATAGAGAGAGAAAACTTCTGATTCTGGTGTGATTTTCAATTCTAACATAAGCACCTTATTTATAGGAAAATGCCAGAACACCAAAGCTGACTTACCTGCTACCGGTGGCTTCAACCGTCGCACGCCAGCTTAGAATTCAGAATTTTTCTACCAAAAAACAAAAGTGGGGCCCACCCATATTTTTAATAAAAAAATATTTATTTTCGCAACTTCAATAATTCATAATAAATAGTCCTTTTATCATAAAAATACGAATTCTATGTCTTTCTCATAGAAAATTTAATTCTCTACAACTTTGTAGAAGGAAGTTTTTCTAAATTCCGAACGAAAAATGGTCGAAATCCACAAACGGATGATTTTTCATACCAAAATACTGATAAAAACACCTCAGCACTAATTCCTTCTTTTATATCCACAAAATAAATATTTTCTTATCATATAAATCAATGATTAATTATTCACAAATAATATTACAGAACTACAATATTGACAATCAGGTCGTTCCCAGGAAAGAGGAGGTCTTCCGATAAGAATTTCTCCTTACTGGCACGCAATTAAATAACTCCTCCTAGACAGAACTTTCTTAGACATTGTCAATAATGCTATCTAATAATATTATTCAAATAATATGAATTATTGATTTGATTATGTGAAATACTGTGCAGTGACAATTATTGAATCAATAATACAAAATATCAACGGTAACAATTATTGAATCAATCATATAAAATATCAACGTAGCAATTATTGAATCAATAATATAAAATATTGAACAGTAATTACTGTAACAATAACTGAGTAAGTGCCTTCTTACGTAAGAATCAATAATTCGAAATACTGTG
Organism: Panax stipuleanatus; assembly: GCA_020205555.1. Taxonomy (NCBI): domain Eukaryota; kingdom Viridiplantae; phylum Streptophyta; class Magnoliopsida; order Apiales; family Araliaceae; genus Panax; species Panax stipuleanatus. The sequence continues at coordinate 157,959,921 of CM035115.1, read as the reverse complement.
CAATACCGTGTGCTACTGTGCAACAACGCGTATTACTGTATTTTTATTACCGAGTATTTCAACAGTTTAACGGTAATAATTTTACCGTTATTTATAAAAAGGTTATTTCTGTCGCGTTCTATATCCGACAGTTATTCCGTTGTGGAGCCCACAAATGGCTGCGCCATCGTACGAATATTCCCCGACAACAAGAATATTTCACGACCAAACGAATATTCCCCGACAACAATGAATATTTTATAACCACTTGCTTATTTTGAAATATTTGCACATTCCACCCATAACTTTTCATATTTATCAAATCAACACCTTACTATTTCGAAATAATATATAAAGAAAATTAAATCTTTATTCATAAAAGTTGGGGTCTTACAACCTCCCCTCCTTATAAATTTTGTCCTCGAAATTGACGTACGTACCTGGTATGTCGAAAAAGTGAGGATATCTCGCTTTCATTTCCAATTTCAACTCCCAGATCATTTCTTCAATTTTATGGTTTCTCCATAAAACTTTGACTTGAGGTATAATTTTTGAGCGTAGGACATGCTTCTTCCTATCCAAAATCTTGACAGGTACCTCCTCATATGTTAAATCTTCAGCTATCTCGTCCGGTTCTAACTCAATAATGTGGTTTGGATCTTTCACATATTTACGCAACACGGATATGTGAAAAACATTATGAACACAAGACATGCTTGGAGGTAAAGCGAGTATATAGGGCACATTTCCTACTTGGTCAAGGATCTCAAATGGACCAATGAATCGTGGATTGAGCTTTTCTCTCTTGCCAAACCTCGTAACTCCCTTCCACGGAGCAACACGTAATAACACATGGTCCCCAACATTAAATTTCACGTCCTTTCGATGAAGATCCGCATAACTCTTTTGTCGATCTTGTGCGGTTTGTATCCGTTGTCAGATCATTTGAATCTTTTCCGTAGTTATACGTACTAACTCCGGTCCCAACAATGTTGTTTCACCCACCTCATCCCAGCATACTGAAGAGCGACACTTTCGTCCATACAACGCTTCGAATGGAGCCACGCCTATACTCGCCTGATAACTGTTGTTGTAGGAGAATTCCACCAATGATAAGTACTTATCCCAACTTCCTTTGAAGTCTAGAACACATAGTCTCAATAGATCTTCCAGAGTTTGAATAGTCCTTTCTGATTGTCCGTCCGTTTGAGGGTGATATGCCGAACTGAATCGTAAATCTGTGCCCATAGCTTTCTGCAAATTGACCCAAAATCGTGAAGTAAATCTGGGGTCACAATCCGAAACTATGGATACTGGCATGCCATGCAATCTCACAATCTCATTTACGTATATACGAGCAAGACGTTCAAGGGAATAGGTCTCCCGTATCGGCAAGAAATGAGCAGACTTGGTTAATCTATCAACAATAACCCAAATCGCATCTATGCCTTGAAAAACCTTGGGAAGACCCATAACGAAGTCCATAGTAATGTGTTCCCACTTTCACTTTGGAATCTCAAGTGGTTGCAATGAACCCTTTGGCACTTGATGCTCCGCCTTGACACGTTGACACGTTAAACACCTCGAGATAAACTCCGCGATCTCTCTCTTCATATTGCTCCACTAAAATGTATGTCGAAGATCACGATACATTTTAGTACTCCCAAGATGGATTGCAAACAGTGTGTTGTGTGCCTCCATCATGATTCTATACTTCAAGTCAGAATCGTTAGGAACACAAAGTCTGGAGTTGACTCGAAGTATATTCCTTCTTCATCAATCCTTGCTTCTGGAATAGCACCTTCTTGCACCTTCTTCCTCATATTCATCAGCTCCGGGTCTATAGCTTGAGCAGCTTTAACTTTATCAATCAAAGCTGGTTCTAAGCGTATACTTGACATCATCGCATGGGTCCCCGGAGTCTTGAACTCTATCTTCATCGTTTGTAAATCACACAAAATAGGCCTTGATAGTATCACATTCGTTCTCGCATATGATCTTCTACTCAACGCGTCAGCTACCACGTTCGCTTTTCCAAGATGGTATTAGATGGTATGATCGTAATCTTTCAACAGCTCAAGCCAACGTAGTTACCGCATGTTGAGTTCCTTTTGAGTGAAAAAATATTTAAGGCTCTTATGATCCGTATAGATCTCCACTTTCTCTCCATACAGGTAGTGTCTCCAGATCTTTAATGCGAAAACGACTGCTGCCAACTCTAGATCATGAGTAGGATAATTCCTCTCATATTCTTTGAGTTATCGCGAGGCATAGGCTATGACTTTCCTATGTTGCATGAGAACACATCCTAACCCTTTGTCCGAAGCATCGCTGTAAATGACAAATCCATCTGAACCAGATGGTATCGTTAGAACAGGTGCCGAAATGAGTCTCCTCTTGAGCTCTTGAAAGATTTTCTCACATTCCTCGTTCCATATAAATTTTGTATCTTTCCGAGTCAACTGAGTTAATGGAGTAGCGATTCGAGAAAATTCCTCTACGAACCTTCGATAATAACCAGCTAAGCTCAGAAAGCTTCGTACTTCGGTCACCGACTTAGGTTGCTCTCAACTTTATATTGCTTCAATCTTCGTCGGGTCAACAGATACTCTACGTTTCGATACCACGTGCCCAAGAAATGCTACTTCCTCAAGCCAGAACTCGCATTTCTTCAGCTTGGCATATAGCTTGTTCTCATGAAGCTTTTGAAGTACCAGCTTCAAGTGGTGCCCATGATCTTCACGGCTTTTAGAATAAATGAGGATGTCATCAATAAAGACAACAACGAACTGATCCAAATATTCCTTAAATACACAGTTCATCATATCCATGAAAGCAGCAGGAGCATTAGTCAATCCAAAAGACATGACTAAGGACTCATAATGCCCGTACCGAGTTCTGAAGGCAGTCTTCGGAATATCTTCAGTTTTAATCTTCAGCTGATGATATCCAGAACGAAGATCGATCTTTAAAAAGAATTGTGCTCCTTACAACTAGTCGAACAGGTCATCAATACGAGGTAGCGGATACCTATTCTTGATGGTGACATGGTTCAACTCCCGATAGTCAATACAAAGTCGCATACTCCCGTCTTTCTTCTTTACGAATAAAATAGGAGCACCCCAAGGAGATGTACTAAGACGTATAAAACCGATGTCTAGCAACTCTTGTAGTTAGACCTTTAACTCCTGAAGTTCAATAGGAGCCATTCAATATGAGGTTTTAGAAATGGGTTTTGTGTCGGGTTCAAGGTCAATAAAGAATTCAACTTCACGTTCTGGGGGTAGACCGGGAAGTTCTTCGGAAAATACATCAGGAAACTCATTAACAACGAAAATATTATTCAAATCTGACGTATTTTGGTTTAGATCAGTGACATGAACTAAGAAAGCTTAACATCTATTTTTTAATAAACGAATAACTTTATGACTTGAAATGACATTGACAGATTTTAGTGGTTTGGTGGTTTGAATTCGCACAACAGGTTGGTTAGGAATATAAAAACTAACAACCTTACGAAAATAATCAATTTTGGTATGGTAAGTGGTTAACCAGTTAATTCCTAAAATCACGTCAAATGTAAGTATTTTCAAAGATATAAGATCAATAGGTAAGGTAAGGGTACCAATCTGAATCAAGCAAGATTTGTAAACTGTAGATGTAACAAAAGTTTCTCCTAATGGAGTTTCAACAGATAAGTCAAAGTCTAACTTCTCAGGTGTCAAATTTAATCGTTGAGCACAAGCAGGTGAAATAAAAGAATGGGTAGCACAGGTATCTAACAGGGTGTAAACTTCGCAAAAGTTTAGGATTAGCTTACCCGTAATCACCTCGTGTGGGTTCCTTGCATTTTGGGCTGTCACGACAAACGCTCTTTTAGGAACCACCGACTTTGACTTGTCCGAAACCGCCTTTGGAATCACCACCCCCGCTAGACTTGGTTTCGCTACAGGACAATCTCGAGCTATATGTCATTCTTTTTCACAGTTATAGCATGCTTTGAATTGTTGTGGGCAGTTTGGGCTGATGTGTCCCTCTTTCCCACATTTATAGCATACGATCGGTGGTCGTTCTCCTCCCCTAGAAACAGTTGATGATGGTGCTGATGTCGACGTCTTCACGTTCTCATTGTTGTACCTTCTCTTCTTGAAATCTCCTCCAGATTCGCTTTTTCTACTATCATGGCCACGATTACCACCGGAGTGGTTACCGCTTCTGTCATGATACTTTCCTCCCCGCTGGTTGTCATTGTTCCGATGATTGCTGCCACCGGTACGACCTTAGTTGTTGTCCCTTGGTTGAACATAATCACTATCTCGTTCTAACAACTGGGCCCTGTTTACTACATCCAAATATAGAGAAAATTTATGAAAAATGAGGTATTGACGAATTTCTGGTTTCAACCCTCTCAGAAACATCTGCGTCATACGTTCCTCATTCTCTACCAAATGAGGTGCAAACCTGGACAACTCCGTGAACTTAGCCTCGTACTGGGACACAGTCATGTTGTTCTGTTCCAGTCTGATAAACTCTACCTCCTTCATATGATCAATACTTTCAGGAAAGTACTTGTCATTGAATAGTTTCTGGAACGCTTCCCAAGACATCTTGAGTGCGGCAATCTGGGTATGCTTCACAGATTTCCACCAGTAATCTGCCTCTCCACGGAACATAAAGGTGGCAAATGGAACCTTCTGTTCCTCCGTGAATCGCAAGACATCAAATATCTTGGTAATTTGCTTAACCCATGTCTCCGTCTTGATCGGATCCGGCTTTCCCAAAAACTCTGGTGGTCCTAATTCTTTGAAATGCTTGGCAGTGACAATTAGCGTGTTGTTATTATCTCCACCTGTATTTTGCACACGAGTCTCCCTCGTCTGATTTTACATGAACTGCAAAAAGCTTCTAAACATCTCATCGTTTATCGTCTGATCAGTGTTGTTTTCAGGATGAACATTGCCTTCCTGTTACACGTTCTCCTGGTTGGTGATTAATGGTGTCTCCGCGGTCTCATTCACTCCATTGTTAACATTCTCAGCTGTTATTCTCAAATACTGCCATAAAACAAGGGTTAATTAAACAAATTAACATATCACATATTAACCCTATGCTCCGACTGACCAATTAAATACCACATAAGTTTAGGTAGGACGTACTAGTGAAGGATTTACTCGTCTCTCCCCTCCTAGTTCTATTCCCAGATCTCCGCCAAAGACTATATCGCTAAGCTCTGATACCAACTGTGACGCCCCTAGAATAAGTCTAGTCAACCCAACCCATCCTGAGTCGCCAAATACATGGTACAGAATTCAAATACAATCTTTTATATCACACGGTCGTGCAAAATATGACCACACAACTGTGAGTGTCAATACAAATATGTAAAAAATATTAACATTCAAACTAAGTCCTCATTACAATTATTATCACACTATTTATTAGAAATAGTGAGGACTACTACTGCTCTAACTCGGACCATCACTCTGTCCCCTGACAAGTTCCTGTGACATTCTCATTTTCTAAAGAGGATAATAGATGAAAAGGGTGAGCTCAACTAGCCCAGTAAAGAATATTATGACTAAGATAATGGAAAATAAATTAACGTTAGTCTTCAACAAATCAGATAAAATATTATTGACAATAAGTTTTAGATCAATATTCGCAGCGAAAATAATAATTCATTAGAAGAGTTAAGTAGAGAATAAAGTCTACTATCTTCTATGATTTTAAAGTCCATCATCAATATTTTATCCCTGTAACATCAATCAATATACATCTCGAATCAAATATTCATCTTTGCACTACGGCCAAAGATATTCATTTGTATCACCAGTTGGTTATGTTCATCTTAACACCTGTCATCTTTGCACTACGGCCAAAGATATTCATCAGATAATCATTCATCTTTGCTCTACAGGCCAAAGATATTCAATTATATCACCATTTAGGACTGAGGATGATGAAAAATAATATAAATAACGAATCCAGTGAGATAAAGAACAAAGATTAAGGTTTCACATTTTAATTTATCCAAGTTTAAAAATACTCCATAATAATACTTTGTGGAGCACAATTCAAGAATAGAGCTCAAAATTTGGATCCAATCAAAGATAGGAACCTTAACAAGCAACTTGGACAAATAAAAGAAAATTTAATTTTTTTGTGAATAGTGTTGTAAGACCCCAACTTTTATGAATAAAGATTTAATTTTCTTTATATATTATTTCGAAATAATAAGGTGTTGATTTGATAAATATGAAAAGTTATGGGTGAAATATGAAAATATTTTAAAATGAGCAAGTGGTTATAAAATATTCTTGTTGTCGGGGAATATTCGTTTGGTCGTGGAATATTCTTGTTGTCGGAGAATATTCGTACGACGGCGCAGCTATTTGGGGGCCCCCACAACGGAATAACTGTCGGATATAGAAAGCGACAAAAATAACCTTTTTATAAAATAACGGCGTAGTTGTTACCGTTAGTACTGTTGAAATACCCGGTGGTTAAAATACAGTGATACGCGGTGTTGCACAGTAGCACACGGTATTGCACAGTATTTCAAATTATTGAGTCTTACGTGAGAAGGCACTTACTCAATTATTGTTACAGTAATTACTATTCAATATTTTATATTATTGACTCAATAATTGCTACGATGATATTTTATATTATTGACTCAATAATTGTTACATTGATATTTTATTGACTCAATAATTGCTACGTTGCTATTTTATATGATTGATTCAATAATTGCTACCGTTGATATTTTATTATTGATTCAATAATTGTCATTGCACAGTATTTCACATTATCAACTCAATAATTCATATTATTTGAATAATATTATTAGATAGCATTATTGACAATGTCTAAGAAATATCTGTCTAGGATGAGTTATTTAATTGCGCGCCAGTAAGGAGAAGTCCTTATCGGAAGGCCCCCTCTTTCCTGGGAACGACCTGGTTGTCAATATTGTAGTTCTATAATATTATTTGTGAATAATTAATTATTAATTTTTATGATAAGAAAATATTTATTTTATGAATATAAGAGAAGGAGTTAGTGCTGATGTGTTTTTATCTATATTTTGATGGGAAAAATCATCTGTTTATGGATTTCGGATAATTTATGTTTGGAATTGGGAAAAACTTCCTTCTACAAAGTTGTAGAGAATTAAATTTCCTATGAAAAGGACATAGAATTTGTATTTTTTTGACAAAAAGACTATTTATTATGAATTATTGAAGTTTTAAAAAATAAATATATTTTTAATGGGTGGGCCCCACTTTTGCTGAAAATTTGATTTTTGAAGAGCAGCCGGCGGCTGGAGATTTTAAAAAAAAATAATATTATTTTATTAATTTAGTCTCCTTTGGCATCCTAAGTTTTTTCTATAAATAGGGTGCTTAGGTTAGAATTGAAAATCACACCAGAATCAGAAGTTTTCTCTCTTTAATCGAACGTATTTTTGTGAGTATTTAGATACTTTGAGTATTACTATTTAGTGCAAGTTTTCTTCGATATTATATCCGATATTCCAGCCAGAAGTACTATTTTTTTGAGGTAATGGATGTTATTTCTTCCGTAAATGATGTTATTCTTTTCAATATCATTATACAAAAATATTGTTATGGATGTTATTTTGAAATTCTTACTTTTTCCGTCGGGGGTACTATTCACGTATACGGCACTATTCACGTATACGGCACTATTCACGAAAAATTAAAATTTCTTCTGTTTGTCCAAATTATCTGTTATAGTTACTATCTTTGATTGTATCCAAGTTTTGAGCTCTATTCTTGAATTTTGCTTCACAAAGTATTATTATGGGATATTTTTGAACTTGGATAAACTAAAATACGAATTCTTAATCTTTGTCTTTTATTTCACTAGATTCGTTATTTATGTTATTTTTCATCATCCTCAGTCCTAAATGGTGATATAACTGAATATCTTTGGCCTGTAGAGCAAAGATGAATGATTACCTGATGAATATCTTTGGCCTGTAGAGCAAAGATGACAGGTGTTGAGATGAACATGACCACTGATGATACAAATGAATATCTTTGGCCTGTAGTGCAAAGATGATTATTTGATTTGAGATGTATATTGATTGATGTTACAGGGATAAAATATTGATGATGAACGGTTATTTCCGCTGCGAATATTGATCTAAAACTTGTTGTCAATAATATTTTATCTGAATTATTGAAGGCTAACGATAATTTATTTTTCATTATCTTAGTCATAATATTCTTTACTGGGCTAGTTGAGCTCACCCTTTTCATCTGTTGTCCTCTTCAGGAAATGAGAATGTTGCGGGAACTAGTCGGGGGACAGAGTGATGGTCCGAGTTAGAGCAGTAGTAGTCCTTGCTATTTTTGTAAAATAGTGGGATAATAATTGTAATAAATAAAGAATGAATTTGAATGTTAATATTTCGTATTATATACGATTGGTATTGACACTCGCAGTTGTGTGGTTATATTTTGCACGACCGTGTGATATAAAGTTGTATTTGAATTCTGTACCATATTTTTGGCGACTCAGAATGGGTTGGGTTGACTGGACCTATTCTGGGGGCGTCACAGTTGGTATCAGAGCTTAGGGATATGATCTATGGCGGAGATCGGGGAATAGAACTAGGAGGGGAGAGACGAGTAAATCCTTCACTAGTATGTCCTACCTAAGCTTATGTGGTATTTAATTGGTCAGTCGGAGCATAGGGTTAATATGTGATATGTTATTTGTTTAATTAACCCTTGTTTTATGGCAGTATTTGAGAATGGCAGCTGAGAATGTTAACAACGAAGTGAATGAGACTGTGGAGACACCTTTAATCACTAACCAGGAGAACGTGCAACAAGAAGGCCATGTTCATCCTGAAAACAACGCTGGCCAGACGATAAACGATGAGATATTTCGAAGTTTTTTGCAGTTCATGCAAAACCAGACGAGGGAGACTCGTGTGCAAAATACAGGTGGAGATAATAACAACTCGCGAATTGTCACCACCAAGCAGTTCAAAGAATTGGGACCACCAGAGTTTCTGGAAAAGCCAGATCCGATCAAGGCGGAGACGTGGATTAAACAAATTACCAAGATATTTGATGTCTTGGGATGTACGGAGGAACAGAAGGTTCCATTCGCCACGTTTATGTTCCGTGGAGAGGCAGATTACTGGTGGAAATCTGTGAAGCGTACCCAGCCTGCCGCACTCATGATGTCTTGGGAAGCGTTCCAAAAATTATTCAATGACAAGTACTTTCCTGAAAGTATTCTTCATATGAAGGAGGTAGAATTTATTAGACTCTAACAAAACAATATGACGGTATCCCAGTACGAGGCTAAGTTCGCGGAGCTGTCCAGGTTTGCACCTCATTTGGTGGAGAATGAGGAACGTATGACGCGGATGTTTCTAAGAGGTTTGAAACCCGAAATACGTCAATACCTCATTTCTCATAAATTTTCTTTATATTCGGATGTAGTGAACATGGCCCAGTTGTTAGAATGAGATAATGATTATGTTCAACCGAGGGACCACAACCAAGGTCGTACCGGTGGCAGCAGTCATCGGAGCAATGACAACCAGCGAGGAGGAAAGTATGACAGAAGCGGTAACCACTCCGGTGGTAATCGTGGCCATGATAGTAGAAAAAACGAATCGGGAGGAGATTTCAAAAAGAGAAGGTATAACAACGAGAACGTGAAGATTTCAACATCAGCACCAGCATCAACTGTTTCGAGGGGAGGAGAACGACCACCGGTCGTATGCTATAAATGCGGGAAAGAGGGACACATCAGCCCAAACTGCCCACAACTATTCAAAGCATGTTATAACTGTGGAAAAGAGGGACATATAGCTCGAGATTGTCCTATTGCGAAACCAAGTCCAGCGGGGGTGGTGATTTCAAAGGCGGTTTCGGACAAGTCAAAGTCGGTGATTCCTGGAAGAGCGTTTGTCGTGACAGCCCAAAACGCAAGGAATCCACACGAGGTGATTACGGGTAAGCTCATCATAAACTCTTGCGAAGTTTACACCTTGTTAGATACCGGTGCTACCCATTCTTTTATTTCACCTGCTTGTGCTCAACGTTTGAACCTGACTTCTGATAAATTAGACTTTGACTTATCTGTTGAAACTCCGTTAGGAGAAACCTTCGTTACATCTACAGTTTACAAATCTTGCTTGATTCAGATTGGTACTCTTACCTTACCTATTGATCTTATATCTTTGAAAATACTTGCATTTGACGTGATTTTAGGAATTGACTGGTTAACCACTTACCATGCCAAAATTGATTATTTTCGTAAGGTTGTTAGTTTTCATATTCCTAATCAACCTGTTGTGCGAATCCAAACTACTAAAATCAGTCAATATCATTTCAAGTCATAAAGCTATTCGTTTATTGAAAAACGGATGTCAAGCTTTCTTAGCTCATGTCACTGATTTAAACCAGAATACATCAGATTTGAATGATATTTCCGTTGTTAATGAGTTTCCTGATGTATTTCCCGAAGAACTTCCCGGTCTACCCCCAGAACGTGAAGTTGAATTCTTTATTGACCTTGAGCCCGGTACAAAACCCATTTCTAAAACCCTATACCGAATGGCTCCTATTAAACTTCAGGAGTTAAAGGTCCAATTACAAGAGTTGTTAGACATCGATTTTATTTGTTCTAGTACGTCTCCTTGGGGTGCTCCTGTTTTATTCGTTTGGAGCGAAGAATGCGAGAAGAGCTTCCAAGAGCTCAAGAGGAGGCTCATTTCGGCACCTGTTCTGACAATCCCATCTGGTTCGGATGGATTTGTTATCTACAGCGATGCTTCGGGCAAAGGGTTAGGATGTGTTCTCATGCAACATGGGAAAGTCATAGCCTATGCCTCGCGACAACTCAAAGAATATGAGAGGAATTATCCTACTCATGATCTAGAGTTGGCAGCAGTCATTTTCGCGTTGAAGATCTGGAGACATTACCTGTACGGGGAGAAAGTGGAGATTTATACGGATCATAAGAGCCTTAAATATTTCTTCACTCAAAAGGAACTCAATATGCGGCAACGAAGTTGGCTTGAGCTGTTGAAAGATTACGATCGTACCATCCAATACCATCCTGGAAAAGCGAACGTGGTAGCTGACGCATTGAGTAGAAGATCATATGTGGAAACGAATGCAATGATGTCAAGTATACGCGTAGAACCAGCTTTGATTGATAAAGTTAAAGCTGCTCAAGCTACGGATTCGGAGCTGATGAAGATGAAGAAGAAGGTGCAAGAATGTACCATTCCAGAAGCAAGAATCGATGAAGAGGGAATACTTCGAGTCAACTCCAGACTTTGTGTTCCTAACGATTTTGACTTGAAGCATAGAATCATGATGGAGGCACACAACACACAATTCGCAATCCATCCTGGGAGTACCAAAATGTATCGTGATCTTCGACATACATTTTGGTGGAGCAATATAAAGAGAGAGATCGCGGAGTTTATTTCGAGATGTTTGACTTGTCAACGTGTAAAGGCGGAGCATCAAGTACCGAAGGGTCTATTGCAACCACTTGAGATTCCGAAATGAAAGTGGGAACACATTACGATGGATTTCGTTACAGGTCTTCCCAAGGTTTCTCAAGGCATAGATGCGATTTGGGTTATTGTTGATAGGTTAACCAAGTCTGCTCATTTCTTGCCGATAAGAGAGACTTATTCCCTTGAACGTCTTGCTCATATGTACGTGAATGAGATTGTGAGATTGCATGGCATGCCAGTATCCATAGTTTCGGATCGTGATCCCAGATTTACTTCACGATTTTGGATCAGTTTGCAGAAAGCTATGGGCACAGATTTACGATTCAGTTCGGCTTATCATCCTCAAACGGACGGACAATCGGAAAGAACTATTCAAACTCTTGAAGATCTATTGAGACTCTGTGTTCTAGACTTCAAAGGGAGTTGGGATAAGTACTTACCATTGGTGGAATTCTCCTACAACAACAGTTATCAGGCAAGTATAGGCGTAGCTCCATTTGAAGCGTTGTATGGGAGAAAGTGTCGCTATCCAGTATGCTGGAACGAGGTGGGTGAAGCAACATTGCTGGGACAGGAGTTAGTAGGTATGACTACGAAAAAGATCCAAATGATCCGACAACGGATACAAACAGCACAAGATCGACAAAAGAGTTATGCGGATCTTCATCGAAAGGACGTGGAATTTAATGTTAGGGACCATGTGTTATTACGTGTTGCTCCATGGAAGAGAGTTACGAGGTTTGGCAAGAGAGGAAAGCTCAAACCACGATTCATTGGTCCATTTGAGATTCTTGACCGAGTAGGAAATGTGGCCTATAGACTCGCTTTACCTCCAAGTATGTCTCGTGTTCATAACGTGTTTCACATATCCGTGTTACGTAAATATGTGAAGGATCCAAACTGCATTATTGAGTTAGAACCACACGAGATAGCCGAAGATTTAACGTACGAGGAGGTACCTGTCAAGATCTTGGATAGGAAGGAGCATATCCTACGCTCGAAAATTATACCTCAAGTTAAAGTTTTGTGGAGAAACCGTGCTATTGAGAAAATGACTGGGAGTTGGAATCGAAAATGAAAGCGAGGTATCCTCACCTTTTCGACATACCAGGTACGTACGTCAATTTCAAGGACGAAATTTCATAAGGAGGGGAGGTTGTAAGACCCCAACTTTTATGAATAAAGATTTAATTTTTTATATATATTATTTCGAAATAATAAGGTGTTGATTTGATAAATATGAAAAGTTATGGGTGAAATGTGAAAATATTTTAAAATGAGCAAGTGGTTATAAAATATTCTTGTTGTCGGGGAATATTCGTTTGGTCGTAGAATATTCTTGTTGTCGGGGAATATTCGTACGACGGCGCAGCTATTTGGGGGCCCCCACAATGGAATAACTGTCGGATATAGAAAGCAACAAAAATAACCTTTTTATAAAATAACGGCGTAGTTGTTACCATTAGTACTGTTGAAATACCCGGTGGTTAAAATACAGTGATACGCGGTGTTGCACAGTAGCACACGGTATTGCACAGTATTTCGAATTATTGAGTCTTACGTGAGAAGGCACTTACTCAATTATTGTTACAGTAATTACTGTTCAATATTTTATATTATTGACTCAATAATTGCTACGATGATATTTTATATTATTGACTCAATAATTATTACATTGATATTTTATTGACTCAATAATTGCTACGTTGCTATTTTATATGATTGATTCAATAATTGCTACCGTTGATATTTTATTATTGATTCAATAATTGTCATTGCACAGTATTTTACATTATCAACTCAATAATTCATATTATTTGAATAATATTATTAGATAGCATTATTGACAATGTCTAAAAAACTTCTGTCTAGGATGAGTTATTTAATTGCGCGCCAGTAAGGAGAAGTCCTTATCGGAAGGCCCCCTCTTTCCTGGGAACGACCTGGTTGTCAATATTGTAGTTCTATAATATTATTTGTGAATAATTAATTATTAATTTTTATGATAAGAAAATATTTATTTTATGAATATAAGAGAAGGAGTTAGTGCTGATGTGTTTTTATCCATATTTTGATGGGAAAAATCATCTGATTATGGATTTCGGATAATTTATGTTTGGAATTTGGAAAAACTTCCTTCTAAAAAGTTGTGGAGAATTAAATTTCCTATGAAAAGGACATAAAATTTGTATTTTTCTGACAAAGAGACTATTTATTATGAATTATTGAAGTTTCAGAAAATAAATATTTTTTTTAATGGGTGGGCCTTACTTTTGTTGAAAATCTGATTTTTGATGAGCAGCCTGTGGCTGGAGATTTTTTTAAAAAATAATATTATTTTATTAATTTAGTCTCCTTTGGCATCCTAAGCTTTTCCTATAAATAGGGTGCTTAGGTTAGAATTGAAAATCACACCAGAATCAGAAGTTTTTTCTCTCTATAATATCGAGCGTATTTTTGTGAGTATTTAGATACTTTGATTATTACTATTCAGTGCAAGTTTTCTTCGATATTATATCCGATATTCCAGCCAGAAGTACTATTCTTTTGAGGTAAGGGATGTTATTTTTTCCGTAAATGATGTTATTCTTTTCAATATCATTATACAGAAATATTGTCATGGATGTTATTTTGAAATTCTTACTTTTTTCGTCGGGGGTACTATTCACGTATACGGTACTATTCACGAAAAAATTAAAATTTCTTCTGTTTGTCCAAATTATCTGTTATAGTTACTATCTTTGATTGTATCCAAGTTTTGAGCTCTATTCTTGAATTTTGCTTCACAAAGTATTATTATGGGATATTTTTGAACTTGGATAAACTAAAATACGAATTCTTAATCTTTGTCTTTTATTTCACTGGATTCGTTATTTATGTTATTTTTCATCATCCTCAGTTCTAAATGATGATATAACTGAATATATTTGGCCTGTAGAGCAAAGATGAATGATTACCTGATGAATATCTTTGGCCTGTAGTGCAAAGATGACAAGTGTTGAGATGAACATGACCACTGATGATACAAATGAATATCTTTGGCCTGTAGTGCAAAGATGAATATTTGATTTGAGATGTATATTGATTGATGTTACAGGAATAAAATATTGATGATGAACGGTTATTTTCGTTGCGAATATTGATCTAAAACTTGTTGTCAATAATATTTTATCTGAATTGTTGAAGGCTAACGATAATTTATTTTTTATTATCTTAGTCATAATATTCTTTACTGGGCTAGTTGAGCTCACCCTTTTCATCTGTTGTCCTTTTTAGGAAATGAGAATGTTGCGGGAACTAGTCGGGGGACAGAGTGATGGTCCGAGTTAGAGCAGTAGTAGTCCTCGCTATTTTTGTAAAATAGTGGGATAATAATTGTAATAAATAAAGAATGAATTTGAATGTTAATATTTCGTATTATATACGATTGGTATTGACACTCACAGTTGTGTGGTTGTATTTTGCACGACCGTGTAATATAAAGTTGTATTTGAATTCTGTACCATGTTTTTGGCGACTCAGAACGGGTTGGGTTGACTGGACCTATTCTGGGGGCGTCACAAGTGCCGTATACGTGAATAGTAACCCCGACGGAAAAAATAAAAATTTCATGATAAAATCCATGACAATATTTTGGTATAATGATATTGAAAAGAATAACATCGTTTACGAAAGAAAATAACATCCCTTATCTCAAAAGAATAGTACTTCTGGCTGGAATATCGGATATAATACTGAAGAAAACTTGCACTGAATAGCAACACTCAAAGTATCTAAATACACATAAAAATACGCTCGATATTATAGAGAGAGAAAACTTCTGATTCTGGTGTGATTTTCAATTCTAACCTAAGCACCCTATTTATAGAAAAATGCCAAAACACCAAAGCTGACTTACCAGCTACCGGTGGCTTCAACCGTCGCACACCAGTTTAGAATTCAGAATTTTTTTACCAGAAAACAAAAGTGGGGCCCACCCATATTTTTAATAAAAAAACATTTATTTTCGCAATTTCAATAATTCATAATAAATAGTCTTTTATCAGAAAAATACGAATTTTATGTCTTTTGTATAGAAAATTTAATTCTCTATAACTTTGTAGAAGGAAGTTTTTCTAAATCCCGAACGAAAAATGGTCGAAATCCACAAACGGATGATTTTTCATACCAAAATACTGATAAAAACACCTCAGCACTAATTCCTTCTTTTATATCCACAAAATAAATATTTTCTTATCATATAAATCAATAATTAATTATTCACAAATAATATTACAGAACTACAATATTGACAACCAGGTCGTTCCTAGGAAAGAGGGGGCCTTCCGATAACAATTTCTCCTTACTGGCGTGCAATTAAATAACCTCTTCTAGACAGAATTTCGTTAGACATTGTCAATAATGCTATCTAATAATATTATTCAAATAATATGAATTATTGATTTGATAATGTGAAATACTGTGCAGTGACAATTATTGAATCAATAATACAAAATATCAACGGTAGCAATTATTGAATCAATCATATAAAATATCAACGTAGCAATTATTAAATCAATAATATAAAATATTAAACAGTAATTACTGTAACAATAACTGAGTAAGTGCATTCTTATGTAAGAATCAATAATTTGAAATACTGTACAATACCGTGTGCTACTATGCAACAACGCGTAATACTGTTTTTTTATTACCGAGTATTTCAACTGTTTAACGGTAACAGTTTTACCGTTATTTATAAAAAGGTTATTTCTGTCGCTTTCTATATCCGACAGTTATTCCGTTGTGGGACCCACAAATGGCCGCGCCGTCGTACGAAGACAACAAGAATATTCCACGACCAAACGAATATTCTCCGACAACAATGAATATTTTATAACCACTTGCTTATTTGTAAATATTTGCACATTCCACCCATAACTTTTCACATTTATCAAATCAACATCTTACTATTTCGAAATAATATAAAAAAAAAATTAAATCTTTATTCATAAAAGTTGGGGGTCTTACATAGCATATTTTTAAAAATAAAATAAAAAGGCACATCATTATTTAAGTTAAAAAAATTATATATAGATGAAATTAAAATTAAATGTAGAGTACAAGACCAAAATAGTTGTTTAGCCCAATAAGTTTGATCAAAAGTATAACCTTTACCCAGAAAAAGTAAATATTATCTTCTTCAGAAAGAAAGACTTTCAGCGTAGGCTCATGGTACGTTCTGGTCTAGATTATGAATCCAATTTGTCTAAAGCCCAACCCAACAACTCAACAGAAAGGGTGGGCCAATAAAACACTAACGTGTCGCAGCTTATAACCACCGAGGCCGGAGACTCACACGTGTCTATCTATACGCTGTTGTATTATGATACCTACGTACAGACTCTTGTTTGTCTATAAATCAGTTTTATCTACGATCATATATTCATTCATCCGTATAAATCTCAAAAGGGTTCCCAGATTTTTACATAATATAATTAGAAAGAGTAAAATAGAGGAGAAGGGAGAGAATTTTTGAAGCTCCAATTCACAGGTCAGTTCATTTATGTATCAATATAAACATCACAATTGTATTGTTTATTTCTGGATTTAGCTTTTATTTCCAATATATGGGATCGAGATTTTTTTTACCCAATTGGGTATTTTTTATGTAAAAGTAGGACATCTTCAAGATATAGGATTTCACTATATATTCGACTGCAAGTAGTATAGTTTTTTTTGGTGCTAATTTGAGGGGAAATAGAATGGTCTAGCTTGGCAAGAGGCCTAGAATTCCTCTTGTTTATGTTATACTTGTCTATTGAAGATTAATGGAATCCCAAACAATATTATGCGTTTTATTTGTTTATGTTATAGTGCAAACTATGTATATATGTTAAGCAGTGTTTTTTTTGGGTCTATAATGAGTGGGTTTGTACTGTTTCGGACTCAGAATTTAAGGTTTCAATTTGGGAAAATTTACTTGTGGGAGAGCATGACTAAGTTAAAAAAGTTATCTTTTTCTAGAAAGAAGATTTCATTAGAAAGCGGATTTTATTTGAAGAAGAATGTTTAATTATTCCCACCTTTTAGGTGCCTATGGTTGGTTGAAACATGATTACAGAAAAGTGTAGAAATGCATTTTTAGCTCAATGTGGCCATCTAATTAGTGTAATTTTGTCATAATTTGATAGGTTGATGAGCATATGTTGAAGTCTACACCATCAGTGGCGGAACCAGAACATTTTTAGACAGGGTTAAGATACATCAGTAAGAAAAAATTATTTATTGACGCTTGGAGTGCTTTTTTCGGCTGTACGACTGAGATGAGACAACTGTATCTTGCGACTCTGCATAGTTTGAAAACGTCTTAAAATTTTGGTCAATATCAAAATTTATGTAGAAATATTATTTTTTATTTCATGTAGAAATACGTGAGAGGGATTTGTGTAGAAATATTATTTTTTTATGTGAAAATATCAATTTTCTATATAGAACAAAGAAAATTAATCCAGAAAGAAATCAACAAAGGGGAGAGTCTCTGAAGTAAATTCATGATGTTTAAAAATATAAAATGTTTGTAGAAAATAATTTGGTAAATAAAGAACTTGGTTTTTGTGATCATTCTTCAACCTCAAGTAACGACCTAGATTTGATTGTGTTTTAAGTTCTTTTATTTGAATTTCATTGTAAAATAAAATTTATTCTATTTTTTAATTTATGGAGAGCATGTAAAAAAATTTGGACTGCTATTATAAGCTACTATTATTATACATATATACATGTATATATATATATATATATATAAACTATTAATATAAATATATAGTATGTGCATAATTTTGGTCCGCCCTTGTACACCATTAGGATTAATAACGGATTAAGTTAGTTAATGTGGAAGATGCACGAGGCATGGCGTCAGTCTACATCTACCAGCATGCATATAGAGATCTTTGTCAACTAGCCATCATTTTTGCAGGATGCTTTGTCTTGATAGCATTGGTCCTCTCCACCCTTCTCATTCTCCAACATCTTAGATCCTACACTAAACCTGCGGTTAGTTAACATGATATCTCCTTTCAAAATAAGTTTCCGACTTCTGGGTGACAAGTTTCAATAGGATCCTCATTAGTCATTCCCTTATTTTTGATTTCTTTTCAGGAGCAGAAATGGATTGTTGCAGTTCTCTTTAGGAGTGATCATTCGGTTATAACCTAACCGAATAGGCTATTCGGTTATAACCGAAAACCGAATTATCGACAATTCTACTATCCCAAATACTAACCGAATTACCGAATACCGAATTACCGAATTGTATATTCGGATATTCGGGTAATAACCGAACCTGTGCTCTTTTTAAAATTAAGAATACAGCAACAGAGTACAAAGTAACTTACAGTGGAAACCACAAATCCTAATCTGAACATGAAAGGAAAAGAACATAGACCATGATGCAAACTGCAAAGACTAAGAAATCAAACGAATCCGTAAGCAATCCGTAAGGACCTCAAAACCAACTCCTCGGATTCTGCAAGAAGCCCACACAAATCATAGTGGAAAAGGCAGAGGCCATACAAAAAAACAGATTGATCAAACCCATTATCCAATCAAATCAAGAATCAAGAAAGCAATATAAACAGATCTGATTGGATAAAAACCGGACCAAAATGCAGCCACATACTACACCAAATCAAACCAAAAGAGAAAACACCAGAACATTCGAAATAAAGAAATAGAAGTGAAGCCCAAATCAAAATGAACTGGAACAAAAAGGAATCAGATGAAACGCATCTAACCCATGGTGAGACACATCCAAATCAGAGCATAAAAGATAAGCAAAGAAAATCATAACACCCAGATCAGAGCCCCCATTGATCTCAAGGTCGGAGGAAGAGGAAGGAATGGTGGGTCGAAGAGGAGAGGGGAAGGGGAAGACAAGAGGGCAAGACCGCAAGAGGGCAAGAGGCTGAGGAGTGAGGAATCGAGTAGAGTGATAGACATAGACTGATAGTTATAGATAATATTATAAAATTAATTTTTTTTAGTTCGATTATTCGGATACCCGAATAATCTGTTTTTTGAAACTGGAACCGAAACCGAATAGGGAGTAATAATTCGGATATAACCGAAATTATAAAAAAAAACCGAAAAACCGAAATAATTCGGTTAAAATAATTTGGTTCTGTTCGGTAATTCGGTTTTATTCGTTTTTTGCTCACTCCTAGTTCTCTTCATGGTTCCCGTATATGCTGTTGAGTCGGTAAGGATCTATCCGTCTAAAACATTTGTGTCAATAATGAATTTATTATTCTTTCACTATCTTTCTAATACATGAAGCCAAACAGAAAATGTGTCGATATATTTATTCATACCTATGAACAGTGATTAATTTCACCACCAAACCTTGGATTAATCATGTCATGAAACATCCTACGGTAGCTTATGTGCTATGAAGACTTTTCATGGACAACAGTACCTTGAGGTCTTAAATATTGTAAGGTCAATGGCCTTAAGACAATTCAAATAAACCAAGGGACTACTTTATTAGTTCTGAAAATTCTAGAAACTGTAGTCACGTGAAAGTTAGTTATTTCAGTACACTTTAGTGTAGTGTAGTAGCTTATGTTAGTCTTATGCAATATTATATTATATATAGAGCATGGATGGTATGAAATCAATCGTAATTTTATGAATGAAGTAATGGTTTATCTATTATTTGAGATTGCAATAGTGAAGCCAGCTAGGGTTGGGCTTGACACACTCAGTTTTTTACTTTACATTGCATGTATTGCACTTTCGCTTGAACTTCTCATTTTCGTATGTTAACCAGTGTCCTCTCTATCCCATGTAGTCTGTAGAAAGCGCGATTTATTATAGAACAAGATGTTATTTGGGGTTAGAAAGAGGGTACAAACGGTTGGGTTAATGTGGCAGGGAAAACGGAATAAACCAGCAAGCTATTTGTCACATTGAACCAGAGAGGGAAAGGAAGATTGGAGATTGATTGACACATTACTGAGACTCGACTTAAAAAATTACTTCTTCCATGAGCTGATAACTTTCATGTTTTCCCCATATTCTAGCTTTGTGGAACCAAGGTTGTCCCTTGCCTGTGACATTTTAAGAAATTGTTATGAAGCATTTGCGCTTTATTCTTTTGGGAGTTACTTGATCACCTGTCTCGGTAAGTTACACATTTTTTGGCTGTTTTCTGAAGTACCACTATATAGTAGTGTCTACATTAAATCATTAAATCATTATGTTGATTAGCTGAAAGCTGTCAAACTTGAAAACTGTATGATTACATTAAGTGCATTTATCTACGTTTGTTTTTGGAACTAGAATTTCACATTTTCCCGTTCTGATGCTTTATAGTGTAGATGCATATGTACTTTGTCAGTGTTGTGTTACTGCATTTCTTGAAAAAATGTATCTTGACAAGCTTTTGCAACAAAATCTATTTAGTACAATATATAATCTATGTTAGGTGGGGAAGAAAGAGTTGTAGAACTACTTGAAGATGAGTTGTAGAACTACTTGAAAATGAATCAAGAAAGTCCTTAAACAAGCCATTGCTGGAGGGAGTGGATGAGCAACAACCACAGCTACAACAAAGAACTTTTTGGAATTTCTTCCATCGACCAAGTGTGCTTGGTGACGACTTATTGACAATTGAAAAGTTTGGTCTTGTTCAATATGTAAGTTATGAAATTAGTTGCTAATTATACATTTCACTACTACAAAATAGTAAAAAGATGACGCTTAAACAACAACGTTTTTTTATTAAAACGTTGTGGTATTTTAGGCTTATAACGTTTTTAAAAGAAAACGTTGTCTATCTTAAAAACACGGAGCTTAAAAACATGGAAGGGTCATACCAAATTCAGCTTAAACGTCGTCTATGTTAAAAACACGGAGGGGTCATATCAAACTCAGTTCTTTAGTTCATCAGTTCATTTCACTTTACCAACCGTTGTCTATATTAAAAACACGGAGGGGTCATAAATCGGAACTCTCTCTCTCTCTCGATTGCCGACCGGAAAGACATCTCATAAACACAGGGGTCATAAACCATTGTTTATGCTTCACTTTTTCATAAATTCCTCGTGGAACAACATCTCTGGTCCAAAATCTTCTGCTTTAAAGGTATGTATACATATATATGATATATATATATATATGCCCTAAAAATTTATTTCATGAATTTGAAACCCATTTTGTGCATCAAATCGGGAGACGGAGCGGTGACGGACTGTTGTGGCATACGGACTTGAAGCCTCATGCCTCCGGTGACTTCTTGATCGCCGTTGTTCAGGCTAATTCCTCTCTCAAAGACCAAAGTCAAGTATTTACTTCTCCCTCAGCTACTTATGTTGGCGTCTACGACGGTCATGGTGGCCCTAAAATAGAAACTGAGGGGTTAAACTTTCACAGCCATTTCTGGCTTTCTTCTCCTCAAGTTTTTAGGTTTTGGCTCACATCACTCACTTGGTACTCTCTCTCCTCTCTCTCCTCTCTCTTTCCGTTTGTTCTGCAAATTTACAGTATGATTTGGTCCTTTTTTCAGTTTCGATTATGAAATTTTACAAATCTTAATCTTTTAAATGCTGTTTTGGTTTCTCGTAAATGGAATATTGAATTCATGGAAAGTCCTAAAGTAACAAATAATTCGAGTTTCGAACTTGCTCTATTTGAACTTTGTCATTTTGTGGAATGTTTAAGATTATTTTCAGTTCATTGTGGTCACTAATGGATAAAAGGCACTCATCTTGAAATTATCTCATTGTTCAGTGTGAATATGGGTATAAAATTTTGAAATAATAGTGTATGTAACGTAGTAGTTTGTGTTGATGATAATTGATCAGTAATCTGCTGTTTAATCGCGTATACCGAGCTACACGAGTTATTACGGCTATAAAAGTTTTTGCTAAATCCTTGTTTGTTGTGAAATCTTGTTTAATGACATGTATTTTCATTAAATTATGGTTCTGGGTTTGAGTTTGAGTTTGAGTTTTTACAGTATTGCTACTACTTGAGGTACCTGTGATTAATGATTTTAGTCTGTTATAGAAGAGTGGTGCAAATGAACAAGAGGATTAATTAGCCTTGTTAGATGGAGAGGGTAATGCCCTGGAATAGCAGCAGCCAGAGGTCCATACTTAGTAACCCATCTTATTCAAAAAATCAGAGATACATTTTTTTTAATATTCTAAAATTGAAGGGCGTAGCAGTAGCATACATCCAATACAATTGGGTGAATATAAATAATAAAACATTTTGTAGTGCAGTAGTAGTGCATCAAATCCAATGCAATTGGGAGAATATAAATAATCAGGTGCTGTTTATTAAAGGGGCAATTTGTATATGAGACTGATAGAACCTTTTTGAATGTTTTAACAGAAGTAGGAAAAGAAGAAGACACATACATGAAAATCTGAAATCCTTCACATTGATACACTTCATGCATGATAAGGAGCCATGTAAATAATAAAACATTTTGTAGTACAGTAGCAGTGCATCACATTTTACATACATATAAAATCTGAAATCCTTCATATTTTGAACTTGAATAGTAGTTTTTGGTTCAAAGTGCTGACTTTTATTAGTTTTTTCTATTGTTACCTGTTACCTGGCTATTGGGGAGTTAGTATTCTCTGCGGTATCCAAATAACTATTACTTTTTTAGTTTCCATGTGTCGGGTCCTCGGGGGAAGTATCAAGTATATTTTTGATAACAGGAGTATTAAGTATATAGCACATTATGGTATTTGATTAATCAAATATCACTTTTGTTGGTTGTTTGTTATTTGTCTATTGTTAAGTGAATTTTGGTAGGATTGTACTAGTTGATGTAGGAATAGTTTATTGCTGCCAGGGAAAGTTGATAATTATCTGTACTGATGAGATATTTACATTTGTTGGTACTATTATTGTTAGTGTTAGTGGCTACACTTGTAAATCTATTATCTGTACTGTTGAGATGTTTGGTTGCTGAGAAAGAACAGCAGGCTCCATCTGTTCCAGTTCAGCAAAAACAGCCAGGTATGCCAAATGAACAAGATAAGACAAGAGTGGAAGCCATGCACTTACAACCCGCTTAAGTTGTGCAAGCCTTTTTCTGTTGCCACTGTTGTCTTCAGCACCATATCATTCTTTCTTGGTGCCATCACCTCTGTTGTGTCTGGTTTCCTTGGTATGCAACTAATTTAATAAACCTTGTATGATGTATGATGTCTATTTAATGCAGAATAATCCTAATTTTAGTTCATTCAGATATCTATCATACTTTAGTTCATTCAGTTCAGAATAATCCTAATTTTAGTCTGACGTTCCATCACATGCTTAATAAAATATCAAATGATCCATTCAGTTCCATGAACTGAGGCAATGCTTCTTAGCCTTTTTATAGCTTCAAAGTTTACGCACATTGTGGTTAGACTTTGTATCTGTTTTTCTTGAACATTCTTTTCTCAGCTTTAGCTTTAGAGAAAGTTTTACACCTTTTCGAAGATAAGACATGACTGACATGACATGATGAATGTGTAGAGTTTAGACACAAAGCATGACTCTTTGTTAGCTTGTACTCGGAGCAACAAAAAAAATAGTACTCCCTTTCTGTGTGAATCGCGGTGAAAGAAGTTAACATCCATGATCATCATAACCAAAGTACCAAGCATGTGCTAAGTATCTATTTTGTTAGTTGGATGTCTGATAAGGTCAACTGATTTGCTGGCATTCATTGTTTTGGTTGCAGTTTTACCTCAAGCTTTCATTACTGGCCTCACTATGTTCTAGTCATGGAGGCTTAGATGCGCGAGTGATATATATTGATGTAGTACCTAAGGAAAGTCTTTATGATATTTTCTTCTTTTGTTTCATGTGTATGATATTATTTCCTAAATTTTAATCAGAAATGGAAATTGTACAAGTCTTTGATCTGCGCTTCTCAGGTTGATAGAAATTGGCATTAACAGTTTTCCAGTTGATAGAAATTGGCATTAACAGTTTTCCAGAAGTATTTCACATGGAAGGCATGGCACAGGAGGTATATAGCATAGTTGTCTGGCATTTATACCTTCCGTTAATTTATAGTGTTCTGTGTCTCAACAAAGAATGTCTCATTTATACTGCAGATGGCTGGTAGGATCCTAGTTTTGCGGCCGGCATCACTCTCTGATTTTACTGAGAGGTGTGACGATAATTGATTACGGTTTTCCCCATGAATAGTAAAAATACATTAGAATGCCTAACGGGTGAATCAATTATTTCCAAGAACACAGAGGTCTAAAAAATATTTTCTAATGTCTAAGATGGAAACTTTATGACCTTCAAAATCATCTATTTGTGGCTCCCATCCAAACAAATCACCAAAGACAATGAGCGATAACTTTCCAACTAATATTTTAATTTTCTATCGGCAAATCACTTTCTGATGACAAAACAAATCAAGCACCAATAAAAGTTTATTAAAGGGTTTATTATTGATTTCAAATTTTAGTGTATTTAGTATTTAAAGTTTATAGCAGCCTTTTGTTTTTCTATCCTATTTATTTGCTCAGGTTAGCGTAAAGAACTTGAGCCTATTATAGTTGAATTCTGAATCACAAGTTAAATTATATTTTTACCAGCTTGCAACAAATCAAAGTTTCACTGCTTCAACACCAAGTGAAGTTGCTCATAGTTGATAGCATGACAGCTCTTGTTTCAGGGTAAGTCCAATATATTATGACACTGTATATGAGTGAATTTATTTGACAGTTTACTGTTTCTGCTTTCCAAGATAGATTGACTGTGTTAAAAGCAACTAGAATTCTGCACACTTTTTCTGTGTTGGTCACATATAAGTTTTAGTTATGTGAGCTTCTTTGGGGGAGGGGGAAGTGCAGAAGGAAAAGACACCACTATTTGAATATTTTGCAGCCCTCTCTGGGCATGGCCAAAGAAATCACTCATGCTAACATTTGTTGGTTGATCTTGCTTATAGTAAATGCAATTACGGTGGTCTAAAAATCTGTTTACTCTAGTGCATGATTTAATTGCTTCAATATATATAAGTTTACTCTTCAACAGTGGATTGTAATCAATATATTACCAAAGAGATCCTTTTCTTTAATTCACTACTATTATTTGTTGGAGTCATTTATTAATTTTTCAGATACAGGTTTATGTAATTTGGATGGAATTTCGAACCTATATAATAAAACCTTTGCATTTATTTGACACCTCAACAAGTGTTGAGTTGGGAAAAGGGTGATACTAGTTGTTTCTATCAGTTATTGACTTAATTTTCTTATTTTAACATGTTCTTCCAGCGGAGCAGTCACTGGCCTAGTGTAGATATTGACATGATGTTTTTTATTCAGGGAATATGAACAGGATCCTCCACGACAACATTCATTGGGTTGGCATATATCTTTTATTAAGTGAGAAATTAATCCTCTTATCAGTTCTCTTAGTTTTGTGAAACTTTTTTTCTTTGATGACTGTCTCTTCTGCTCAAGTGATATTGTTCATTCAAAATGTCCAGGTCACTTGTAGAGTTTTCGCGCATTCCTGTTGTAATGACTAACCAAGTACGATCTCAAAGCTTTGATGATGTCTCCCGGTATTCTTTCCAAGGTATAGTGGCATAACTATAATATGGAATCTTCTGCTTCAAGTTGGTAACACGATATTAAAATATCATGTACAGGACCAATTCGAGATGGTAATATAGATGATCCCACAAGATATGGATCTCATCTTGTTGCAGCTCTGCGAATCAATTGGGCCCATGCTGTTACTATCCGTCTTGTGCTTGAAGCTAAATCAGGTTTGTTTGACACTTTTTACATTTTATTATACTATCTGCTTTCTGAAAATTCAGATTTCAGTTTCAGTGTTCAAGGAGAAAATAGCTAGTAAAATTGGAGTCCCAGTTGGGCAGCAACGGCTGATCTTCAGGGGCAAGGTGCTTAATACTGTTGTGACCTATGCAAGCATTTTCATCGACAACTAGAATTTGAAGTCTAAGCAAATATAGCTACAGCTTATGGTGGTATGTGTTTGGAATTAATGTTATATCCATAGGAAAAAAAATTCATGGTGTTTTTAAAAAAAAATAAAAAATTATAACAATCAGTGCCCTCAATCAACTTATTATATTGAGCCTATATAATAATTTCAGGATATTGAATTCTTTGAATATTCCTCTACCTGTGGAAACTATTTGTGTCTTCACTACTCCCATATTCTCCGCTAATGCTGCATGGGCAACCTACCTTTTGACGAAGGTTTGGTCGTGGCTGGATTAATCTATTTTCTGGATTGTAAGTTGTAAGTTCTTATATTTTCAAGTTATGTTTCTGCAAACTGAGATCTTCCCTACATGTTTTATGACCTTTGTATAGGAGGTTAAGGGCATAGGTGCAAGACTCACTGCAGCAGCTCTATTGGCCATGGTAAAATTGTGTAGTGGGTATCCATAACTTTATTATTTTGTTCCTCTCTAGTTCAGACGTTGTGCAGAACTTTCTCATGTAACCTTTTTGCTATTTTGTTCTTTAAAAGTATATAAATATGTTTGATTAGTATAATTTTATTATCGTTCTCTATGATAATAATTATTAATTATGTCAACATGTTCTGTAAATAATTTGTTGATTTTAATCGAACTACTACCATTTTTTCCTTAAAACTTAAACACATACTTCTGGTTTTGAATCGTACGTGCATTGCATAATATTTTTTGGATTGATTAATGAATTTAAGTGTTGAAACATTTTAATAGCGTTCAGATGTATTTTATTTCTAATAGAGGAAAAACATAAATAGATCACAGCCTTGTGTTGCTGCCCTGCCGCCAGTGTAGTCAAATATTGCTGATGCAAAATGAGCTTTAGAGGTTTTTCATAAAAATCAATTGATATTCAGATTTCGAATCATATTGTATGATCAGATTGGTACTTGGTATTAATGTGCTGTGATATGTAGCAGTACTGACATTTTGCATGGTGATTCATGTGATGTTAGTTCTCAATTGCAGCCCACTGCAACTCGTCTCCATCATCATGATATTCTGAATGATCCAGTATGATCACTTGATGCAGCAAGGAGAAAAGATGGCGGGTTGTCAAGATATTCGATTAAGCAGTCAGAGGCCTTTCACTAGTACAAGCCCCGCTATCAGTCCTTAATGTAGCTTTATACTTCAGATGTTTAACTAGTGTTATTTATTAGTTTGGTATATTTTGTGGATGTAGTCAAATTAGCAATTCAATGTACGTACTAGTAATTATATTGAAAAGTGAATTTGAAACTGTAAACGTATAGTATTATTGGAATGTATGGTATTTTGAAACATAGAATGCTTACATTTTGGTTTTAAATGTTGTGGATTGTGTTTTTCAAATAGACAACGTTTTTTAGAAAAAATGTTGTCTAATGTGTCAAATAGATGACGTTTGTTTGAAAAAACGTTGTTTATTTTTGTCTAATAGATGACACTGCTAACCACGACGTTTTTTGGGACCTATGACAACGTTTTTTAAACGTTATCTATTTATTTTTTTCTACTAGTGTTTGGATTGTAGGAATGGAGATAAAAATAGAATGACTTATTCCTATGGAATAAAAAAAATAATGTTTATGCTATGTTTGGTTGGTGAGAATGGAATGGAATGGACTATGTTTGGTTGGTCAATTGGAATGATCATTCCATTCCTTTGATTATTCCCTTCCAAATCTAAAAGCTATTTTTCATTTCTTTCTAAATAGGTGGGTTTATTTCATTTCTAGATCAACCTTTTTCCCCTCCTCTATTCGCTATCATCATTTCTTTTCTTTTCCTACTATTTTTTTTATGTTACTTCATTCTTCTTACAAAACCGTTGTGTTTATTTTTTTTTTGAACTACTTTTTTTGTATTGTTTTCATACTAATATTTTTGACTAATATTAGAGTCAAAAATATGTCTATAAAAATATTCATATTCTATTTTTATAAATAAAAAAATATATACTAATTTTTATTTTATTAGTAAAAAACTTGTTTGTATTTGCAACAATATGTATTTTTTCTTGTAAAAATAGAATATGAATATTAGTATTCATATAATTAATTTTTACTAAAATACATATTTACACAGCACTCCCACCCGCCCCCCACCCCCCACTCCCCACTCTCAAAAAAAAATAATATTTACTGATTATGTATACACCCCGCCACCCCCATCCCACCACACCACATACCCCACCCCACTCAAAAAAAAAATTTTTGATTATGTATACACACCAACCCCCACCCCTCCCATCCCCACCCCCACCCCCACCCCACAAAAATTAAAAAAATAATATTTACTGATTATATATACACCCACACCCTACCACCCCCTCCTCCCCCACTCCCACAAAAATTTTAAAAATAATATTTATTGATTAAAAAAAATTATTTTTTGATTATGTATACCCCGCACCCGCCCCCACCCCCACCCCCACCCCCACCCACCCCACCTAACCTTACCCCCACCCCATAAAAATTAAAAAATAATATTTACTGATTATGTATACACCCCCACCCCGCCCCCATCCCTTAAAAAAAATAATATTTACTGTAGAAAAGTGATTTTATTCGTGAATGAATTAATGGACAAACAAAACATAAAAATAAGAATGACCATCCAATTCCTTGAATCATTTCATTCCTTGAGTCATTCCATTCCATACATATCAAGGAATGGGAACCAAACATAGTATTAGTTGTTCCATTGGAATGGAATGAGTTATCCCCATTCCCAAATCTTTGAATTTTATTTTGGGAGAAGGTATGGAATGACTCATTCTAGTTGAAATGGAATGACTCATTTTACTCTTCATTTCATTCTTTTTATCTACTCCATTCTTTCAATTAGACTTGTTAAATTCAAGTATAAAAAGTAGATTTTTAAACAAACATAGTTTCTAGGTCTGTAGGGTATAATATTATTTCTCCAATTTTAGCGCATAACTCTCTTCTTTATCCTGTCATTTTTCTCCATTGAGCCTGTAGAGAAGGGAGTGACAAAGATTCAGAAAACTTTCCACCAGAACCTTACACGAGGGAATCTCGTGTATCGGCTTCTGAGGACAAGTTAATTATTGGAACCGGAGATGGAATTGAGAAACAAGGAGGAAATGCAAAAGATTGATACAATGAGGAATTAACTAAAAAAACATTTTGATCCTCGGTTGCTTAGAATGTTTTAAATTTCTGATAGAATCAAACTGTCAATATTTTCACGATTATTGGAGTATTTTGTGCATATTTAGCATATTCATATGGGAAGCAGATTAGCTCTCAAGCTCAGATATTTATGATCTGAGCAGAGCCTGTGCACAACTTTATATTCATTCTCTAGAGACTGGAATACAACCCGTGCAAAGCAATAGAGTTATTAATTAAACTAAAGTATTCGTTTATAATATTTATTAAAATGCAATATAACTATAAAAGTTTTTAAAGGTCTCAAAATACTTTATTAAATTGGTAAATAAATTTTTTTGTTAACGACTAATTAAGCTGTTTTATTTTATTAAAATTTATTTATATGATATAATGTCAATCAACAATCGTTTACTTTAATTTTTAATTCAATAATTTTTGGGTCGCTATATTTCATCCGTAATATAATTGCACATTATTTTGTAAGTTGTTCGCCAGTAATTTTTGTTTCATATATATATATATATATATATAATTTTAATTTTAATTTTTCAGTACAAAAATGTAAGTTCTTACTATTTTTTTTTACATTTCCTAAAAATTATTTCATAGTCGTCATTCTAAAATTACGTATTCCATCCAATTTTGTACTTGTCTTACTTCGAAATACATGTCTATCAAGAAAAAAAAAATCCCTAAATCGTCCATCTTAACTACTACTATATTATAACTTGCTTGTTTTAATTGATCTCTTAACTTTCATTCTCTTACTTGAAATAAAAAAAAAGTTGAGATAAAAAAAAAGGTGGATGTGCTTCTAATCAAAATTAATAGTGTTACTTTTTCAATATATGTCATTTTTTTTAATAACATTAAATGAAGATAGTATTAGAAAAAACTAAAAAAAAAACATTTTGATCTTCAGTTGCTTAAAATGTTTTAAATTTCTGAACTGTGAATAACTAATTTTGTTTTGCACTTTAACTTTTAATGTAGGTAGTATATAGTATAACAATAACAATGGATACAAAGCAATTTAACTTTTTAAGATAATTTTACCATTATTATGAAATAGCTGATAAACTTAAAAGGACTCCATTGTATTCCCTCAAAAAGCATATCCCAACAGAACATATTTTACTTTTCTTTACCATATTACTCCGTATTATTAAAATTATAATTATATAATCCATGTTGGACTTTAAAGTTTTTTTTAAAATAAATGACATTTTTTTGGTCATAAATAAGTATCCGAAAGTATTAAAAAATACAACATATTACCTTTCTAATTTCATAACTTGCAATTCTGTAGTGTAGCGTATGAAAAATTAAATCTTTTTTTAAGAATCATGTTTCATTTAAAAATAAAATTCAAAAGACAGTACACAATGGACAGTGAGTACACAGTTGATCAACAATTCTTTTATTCATTAATTAAAAGTAACTACAACACTTAACTAAAAAATAAACACGGTAACTCAATCATCTTATACAGTATCTTCTCTTATTGTTCTTCTATCTCTATGATTGAAAAGGACACACTCATGACGCAACGGAACCTCAGGATCATGATCAAAATGACTACACTCAAATAATTTTCCTTGATCAACCATATTATTTTCTAAATCAAATTTAACTCTAAGTTCAGTAAAGACACAAATTTTCTTACGATTTTTTGATTTATCTTTGGACTTATAAGCCCGAAATATAAATTGTGCTTGTGAACCTGTGCCTTTAAAAAAGGCTCTACTTAAATCAGTAGAGTAGACACGATGTTCATATGTCTCATCAATGATTGAATATCTTCTAGTGTTCCCCTCAAACTGCAACGCACTACTCTCCCTAAAATAAGTCATCAAATCTATTTGTTTGTATAAATTTCTAGCAGTATAAATATATTCTTCAAGGGTTATCTGATTAGGATAACCGTGCCTTAAAAACTCGTGTATGACTATAGAAAAATGTTTCCTCATACTATCCCAATTCGAAAAACCTACAGTAGTTTGAGCCCATTCAATGGGGGCCCAATTAAAAAGATCACTCCAATGAGTATGTAAGAATTCTGCCATCTCATTGTCCCTCCGAAGGATATCCTGTAATTTAATCAAAAAAAACTTCAATCAAATAAAGGGAAAAAGACTTGAACATAATAGAACAAATAAATAAAAACCAACATATTTAAAATTTAGAGAACAAATATTAAAAATTAAAAAGACAAAAAATTGCAAGATTCAAATATTTATTTAGGCAAGAAAAAAAATTAAGAAACCATACAACAGAAATCATAAGCACGGAAATAAAATAAAATTTTTACCAATCAAATAAAGGGACAAAGACTTGACCATAATAAAACAAATAAGCAAAAAAAAAAATCAACAAATTTAAAATTTAGCGAACAAATGTTAAAAATTAAAAATACAAAAAAGTACAGGTTTCAAATATTTTTTTATGAGACCATATAATATAGCACGAAAATAAAATAAATTTTTTGTAAATCAAGTACTTACAAAAAGATCCAATTCCACATCCTGAAAAGATTTGCTAGTGTATGTTTTCTGTTTTAAAGAATTTCCTTGTAAATCCTCTATCCACAATCCATGGATTATGGAATTAGTATCATTCCGTAATTGGGTTCTAAGGAACTCCGCCAAACCAGTAACACTGAACCTTCCAAGCATAAAGACTGAAACCCAATTTACGGATAGAACAAAATGTCGCTCAGAACGAACATCAACATGTAACGCGGGTGGAAATAATGGGTAGGGTAAGTTTTGTTGGTAAGGAGGGTTGAAAGGAGGTAAATTTGAAGATGATGCAGCCATCCTAAATAATTTTTTTTTCTTTGATAGGATATGGAAGGAGGGTTGAGAGGATGTTGTGTTGACTATAAATCAGGCCTTTGAAGGGAGTGACAAAGATTCAGAAGACTTTCCACCAAATAGCGGAAGTAAAAGTTGAAGAATATGAAGAAAAAACCTTGCACCAAGGGGGTGTCGTGTATCGACTTCTGAGTTTTGAGGACAAGCTGAATACTGAATAACCATACTTATATAACTTTTAAAAATGGAGGGTTAGTATACCAATAAAAATGGAGGGTTAAGGTTTAAACATTTCATCGGCATCATATTACCAATGTATGTGAATAGAAATCAAATTTTTCCAGAAGAAGAGAGCGAGGACGAGCAGAATTGGAATGAACCAAGAATTAAAAAACGACAAATACTCCCACCCTTTTGAAGTAACTTCTCTTATCCCAACACCTTTCTGCATCTAAAGAGTTGTATTTATTTCTCTGCAGGTATAGCACCTCTCTTTTCAAGTGTCCTCTCTGATCAGGTTACCCATTATCTTTTTCTCTCTCTAAAGAGTGTCATTTATTTCTCTTACTTATGATAGCAAAAAACAGTGCATATGTGCATCATAGTGATTTATATATCTCTTATTAATAAAGTAGTATCTCACCATAACCAAAATCTCCTTTCAAAGTGCAGGTGTGCAGGTGTGTGCAGTGCAGAAAAGTAAAAAGCAATTAAAATTTTTAAAATTAGCATTAATAATTTGAATTTCAAAAAGTAAATTATTTTTTTATATGTCATTAGGTTTGAATTTGAAATACCAAGTTGCACTTAAATGATAAGAAGATGGATATGTAACGTGATATAATAGTTTTATTTTGAGGATAATAGGTTTATTTTGAGGGCAAAAATTCATGCATTAAATAATATGTACCTAAGTCATTTTTTTTCAAAGTATTTTTTTAGTACCTATGCCATCTTTGGAGATCCAGATGGTAATATCTTTTATAAAAAAAAAACTAGTCATTCTTTTAAATTATTCTTTATACTTATTAATTCAGTTTCAATCATTATAAATAATTTAAATTTCTTACAATCAAATACAATTTTAAAAAATTAAGTAGACATGAATTTATTTAATTTAGGATTAAAATTATTTAAAGTCAATGAGTTATTAAAAAATTTAAAATTAGCATTAATAATAATTTGAATTTTTGCCCATACAATTGTTAAAATTGCATCTACCTAAGAAATACCTTTCATTTCAAGTGATATATTTTTGGTAAATTTTCTAACGGGTAGTTGGAAAGAAGGGTTGAGCGGAGATATGGGTTGAAGATGAAAGCAAATAATATTTTTTTTGATATATTTACTAAGAGAGAGAACAATTAACAATAGGTTTTGAAATATAAATACCTGCATATGGTCACAATTTTGAGATCAGCCATTTTATAAGTGTTGATCAGCTGTAAGGGAATCTTACACTTCATTGGCATCATATTCTGAATGTACGTAAATGGAAGAAAAAAAACTTGTTTCAGAAGGAGGGGGAGAGAAGTTCAGAGAGCAGAAATAAGTAAATGGAAAAATGACCGAGTGAGTATTACTACTATTTTAAAAAGAAACCAAAAAGCAGTGTGTGCAGGTGCATGTATAGACAGACCCGTGACCTCTCTATCCGGTGTCCCTAACCCCTTTCTCTCTCTACTCTCTATAAAGTTAAAAAAAAATCAATTAAAGTTGAACAAGTCTTGGCAGGACCGGAATATTTACTTTTTGTTTTTTTGTGATTTTTAAAAAAATATATAATATTTTTTTCAATTAAAATTTTTAAAAAATATAATATTTTAAATATAATTTGAATATATATACAAAATAAGATAGTATTTCAAATATTTTTTTCTTTTTACGATACAATTTCATACAGTACATTATGAGTTAACTAGTAAAAACTGGTCATGTACGTATTATCGCTTATGAGTATATTTTAACTGTTTTTCATTTAAATATTTATAAACTTTTTTTTGTAAAATAATGGTGTTATATTCTTACCCGTAATACCTAATATAAGAAATAAAAGCATTAAATATTATGTACCTATACCTGTAGCAGCACGCCAGCACCTGCACACCTACGTACAAATAATTTCATGCGTCTTTTTCTTGTTACAAAGTTGTGTGTACTCTCTCTCGTCAATTCATCTACAAACTTGTACGCATAAGTAGGAACAGGCATCGATCATGTCATTGACTACTGACAACCGGCAGCAGGACCAGTGATGAAATTGAGAAACGAAGAAATGCAAAAGGTTGATATCTATCTACAATATATTTTGATGGGTCCTCCTAACATGTGTTAAGGCATATGCTAAATACACAGAGAATATTCTCTTAAACTGTGTATATATTCCTTTGATTTCTGCATTTGCACCAAATTCAAGAAAATATACATATAATTCAAAAAAATATTCTCTTGAACTGTGTGCTTAGCATGTGCCCTAAGAGCACATGTTAAAAAATTCCTATTTTGATATGGGACTAATATGCTACACTAATAATTCAAAGTCAAATTATTATTATAGAAATTATTAATTTTATCCAATGCCATATTAATTAATTTTACCCAATAGCATTATTATTATTATTTTGATATGGACCTAATGATATGTACATATCCCATCAAATTATTAGTTTTTACCCCATATCATATTAATTAATTATTTTGGTTATTTTTTTATAAAATTATGAATCGGATTCATGGTTTTTTTTTATAAAATTATGATATTAATTTCAATTTTTTTAATAAAAACAACAAATTAATATCAGATCTTATTTTGATTATTTTCACTATATATAACCTTTACGAAACTAATTTCAATTTCAAATTTGAATTAATAAATATTTTTGATTAAAAATAACAAATTAATATCAAGTAAAATGATCTTATTTTGATTGTAGTTCTTGTTTTCATATAAAACTAGGATACTAATTTTAATTTTTAATTTAAATTGACAAATAATAAAATTTAACTTGATGTAAAAAAATCAAAGTTCGAACCTTACCAAAAATAAATACAAATCAAATTAATTATTTAATTATAGTATTAGATAGATAAACAGAAAGACGGGCATCTACACCCGTGAAAAGCACGAGTCTAATAGGGAATTATAGTATTATAAATATTTTATTAAATTATTTTGTAAATATATTATTAAATTTATCAGGTAAAATGATTCTGACAAAAAAATATGTTTCTCCCAAAATTATATTATCTAACTTCTAATAAGATTCTATTAATAATTAAAATTTAATTATACTTATATTTAATTAAAAAGTAATAAATTCAAGTTAGTTAAGACAATTCATGTGAAAAAAGAAACTATTTTATTATCAAAGTAGAATTATTGGATACATATTTGACTGAAAATAATAAATAAATATTAAATAAGATGATCTTTTATTAATTATTTTTTTGAACAATTATATTATTAATTTTTATTTCTTTATAAAACTATATTTGGATTCATAAATAATAAAGTCTGAGTAAACTTGGGAAGAGAGAGTTGGGATCCATAAAAAGGAAGAGGAACAAATCAAAAAAGAGGAGAATAAACCAATTGTTTATTTATATAATCAGGCGGTGGCCCGGCCGTGGAGGATATTTTGAAATTTGGTCTCTTAATATGTGAACATATACTGACAATAAAGTTAAAAAAAAAAATTATTGAGCTGTATGCATATTTTTTTAATTTTTATATTTGTAATAAGTTCAAAGTAATATGGACACAATTTAACGAAATATTTTCTTAAACTATGTATTTACATATGTCATTAAAACACGTATTAAAAAATTCTTTTAAAATTTTCACACACAATTAATCACACTGCATATATTCATATCATTCCCAAAAAATTTAAATTCTTCCTCCGTCCCTTAATATAGGACGTTTTAAAAGTGGATACAAAAATTAAAATAATAATTAAAAAATATTAAATATAGTACTCAATTGCCTATAATACCCTTAAATCATCATTTATAATAGTTATATCATACTCTCTCTCACACATTTTTCATAATTATCTCCTAAAAAAACTCTTATGCCTCATTTACTCATTGGTTTCTCTCCATCCATCCCCATAAAAAACGATATCCAAGAGAAGGGAAAGTATTGGGATGAGGAGAGAAAGTTAAAAATATCGGGAAAAAAAATAGACAGAGTGGGGTAATTTTAAAATAATTATTATTAATTCTCTTAGATTTATATAAAGGTCGAATAATAAAAGACAAAAGGAAAAATTTAAAACGTCAAGGGAGTAACAAACAAATACCAAAAATACGATTGAGATCAGATCTGAACTTTTAATCGGGCGTAAAAGTTGTGTAGGAGACGAAGACATTAGATCAGATCTGTTATAATTTTGGTGAATTTTTTATTTCATGATTACGATTGATTATATATATATATATATGTATGTAACTATATCTTTTATTAATACAGTAGTAACTCACCACATTTCAAAAGCGAAAAGTAAAATCAAATCAAATCTAAATCATTTCAAAAACGAAAATCAAAATCAAATCAAAACAAAATCCACCAGATCTTCACAATAAATCATCAGTACACTTTCTTACAAACCAAAGTAGGACCGTTGGATGGGTTGGAGTCTGTAGACAATTAACTGACCTGTCATTTCTATACGACAATATTTGGTACCGGGTCTACCGGGAGAGCAGATTTTCTGTCTTCAAATTTTTTGTTCTTTTATGTTTTATCATTTAAATATTGATATATTTTTTTTTAATTTTAAAATTAATTGATGATAAGTAAAAATATATATGTTAATATTTAAGTGATAAAACATAAAAAAATAAAAAATTTAAGGACAGAGGGTGCCTCTCGTCTACCGGCCATCTGATTTGAAAATCAGAGACTTTCAATAACTAGTTATTCTTTTAAATTATTTTTTATTTATACTTAATAATTCAGTTTCAATCATTATAAATAATTTGAATTTCTTACAATCAAATACAATTTTAAAAAATTAAGTAGACATGAATTTAGGATTAAAATTATTTAAAGTCAATATGAGTAGTATAAAAATTTAAAATTAGCATTAATAATAATTTGAATTTTTGCCGATACAATTGTTAAAATTGTATCCACCTAAGAAATACCTCTCATTTCAAGTGATATATTTTTTTTAAAAAAAATATTATTTTCAAATATATATGCAACTCATTTCAAGTGATAGATTTGTGGTAAATTTTTAACTGGTAGTTGGAAAGAAGGTTGAGCCTATGTGTGAAGATGAAAGCAAATAAATTTTTTTTTTAATATATTTACAAAGAGAGACAACAATATGTTTTGAAATAGAAATACCTGCATAAGGTCATATTTTGAGATGAGATGTTATAAATGTTGATCAGCTATAAGGGAATCTTACACTTCATCCGCATCGTGTTCTGAATGTACGTAGTAAATGAAAAAAAAACTTGTTTCAGAAGTAGGGGAAGATAAGATCAGAGCTGAAATAAGATGTAAATGGAAAAAAGACCGAGTGGGTGAGTATTATTAATACAGTAATACTGTTTCACTATACAACTACTTTAATAAGAAACCAAAAAACAATGCAAGTGTGCACAGCTATGGGTACAGCCCTTGACCTCTCTTTATCCCTAACCCGCCTTTCCATCTAAAAAGTTAAAAAAGAAAGAAAAAATAAGATTAATTAAAGTGTATACAAAACTTTGTAACAAGAAAAAGACACATGAAATTATTTCTATGTAGGTTGCAGGTGTGCAGGTATAGGTACATAATATTTTATGCTTTTGTTTCTTATATTAGGTATTATAGATATTTTTTTTTTTAAATATTTAACAAATAAAAATATTTGAAAATTTATAAAAGTATAATTTTTTTTATCTCAAAATATTATATAAATTTAAAATTTGAAGTGACGTTGAGATGCTTTTAATCCTAATCAATGTACTTTATATATATTGTAGTGTTATCTAACTGTTATTAAAATGATAAATCAATTACGAATTTGAAAATGTCTTAAGATTAGTTCAAAATGTTAAATTTGGCCTTTTTATTTTGAATAAAAAGAGTATATTTTAATTATTTTTCATTTAAATATTTATAAATTTTTTTTGTAATATAATGATGTTATATTCTTACCCCGTAATAATACCGTTTAGTTTAAAAATGGTCGAATGATAATAAATTGGTGAGAACATTATATCATTTATATTATAGTTACTAAAAATAGACAAATGTAACTCTTTATTTAAAATGGATGGTTAGCTGGTAATTTAACTATTAAAAAACTAACTTCTTTTTATGGAGCATAATTGATAATTCTTTTATTTAATAATTCCAAATTTCAAAAGTTGTCACGCGTTTGATTTTCACATAATTTTAAAAAGAATACTAGG
The DNA here is from genome assembly GCA_020205555.1 of Panax stipuleanatus. Classification (NCBI taxonomy): domain Eukaryota; kingdom Viridiplantae; phylum Streptophyta; class Magnoliopsida; order Apiales; family Araliaceae; genus Panax; species Panax stipuleanatus. The sequence goes on along the minus strand of CM035115.1, from coordinate 157,921,026 downwards.
TTGCACTTAAATGATAAAAAGTTGGATATGTAATGTGGTATAATGGTTTTATTTTGAGGATAATAGATTTATTTTCAGGGTAAAAATTCATGCATTAAATATTATGTACCTAAGTCATTTTTTTCAAAGTATTTTTTTAGTACTTATGCCATCTTTGGAGATCCAGATGGTAATATCTTTTATAATAAAACATTTTGTACCACTTTTTATCATAAAGTTTATATGAAATATTGCTATTTTTAAAAAAAAACGAACTGACAATTAAATTTAATAATTTTATAAGTTTAATGTTGGTCATAAATGTAAATAAATCATTTGAAAATTATATTTAAAATAGTATTAATTCATTTTAAAAGTTTAAAGTTGGTCTGATGTTATTTTTGGAACGGGGATGTTATTCATAAACTGAAAATGCTACAAATAGTAACTTGGAATGCTATGTACATATCAAATTATCTCACGGGCACTAATATGCTACACTAATAATTCAAAATAAAATTATTTATTATAGAAACTATTAATTTGACCCAATAGCATATTTTGATATGGAACTAATATGCTACACTAATAATTCAAAATAAAATTATTTATTATAGAAGCTATTAATTTGACCCAATAGCATATTTTGATATGGAACTAATGATATGTACATGTCCTATCAAACTATTAGTTTTTACCCAATATCATATTAATTAATTTTGGGAAAGTGGTACTTTTCCTCTCTTTTTTCAAATTATTAATATTTGGTAAGATAATCTTATTTTGATTATTTTCTTATGAAATTATGATTCGAATTCATGTTTTTTTTATAAAATTATGGTATTAATTTCAATTTTTTAATAAAATTAACAAATTAATATTAGGTAAGATGATCTTATTTTGATTGTTTTCACTATATATTAGTAGTTATTGTTTCCTTGTAAAACTACGATACTAATTTTAATTTTTTATTTGAATTAATAAATATTTTTGAATAAGAATAACAAATTAATATTAAGTAAGATGATCTTATTTTGATTGTAGTTTTTGTTTCCATATAAAAATAAAATACTACTTCTTCCGTCCCAAAATAATTGCTCAGTTTTGATTTTTTTTAATCAAATTGACTATTTTTAAAATTAATAATTAAGCATGTATAAATATATTTTTAACATTATAAAAATTGGTATTAGTAGTGAATTGTATATATATATTTTTTGTTATAACCTCTTCACCTATATTTTGGCAAAAATGATACAAAAAATAGTTTTAAAAAATAGTCAATTTGACTAAAAAAAAGTCAAAACTGAGCAATTATTTTGAGACGGAGGGAGTAATTCCAATTTCTAATTTGAATTGATAAATAATAAAAGTTGTCTTAATGTAAAAAAATCAAAGTTCGAGCCATACCAAAAAAAAAGAAGGATGGTTTAAATTGTTTATTTAATTATAGTATAGATAGATAGACAAACATACATCTACACCATGCAAAGCACGAGTCTAATAGAGAATTATAATATTATAAATATTTTATTAAATTATTTTGTAAATATATTATTGAACTTAATAAGTAAAATGATTCTGACAATAAAATATATTTCTCCAAAAATTATATTATCCAACTTCTAATAAGATTCTATTAATACTTTAAATTTAATTATACTTATATTTAATTAAAAAGTAACAAATTTAAGTTAGTTAAGACAATTTATGTGAAAAAGAAAGAATTATTTTATTCTCAAAGTAGTAATATAATAAATTTTAAACTTGCATTAGTGTATACATATTTGACTGAAAATAATAAATAAATATTAAGTAAGATGATCTTTTATTAATTATTTTCTTTACAATTATATTATTAATTTTTATTTCTTTATAAAACTGAATTTGGATTCATAAATAATAAAGTTTGATTTAACTTGGGAAGAGAGAGGTGGATTCAATAAAAAGGAGGAGGAACAAACCAAAAAAGAGGAGAATAAACAAATTGTTTATTTATATAATCAGGCGGTGGCCTGGCCGTGGATGAGATGAAGAAATATGGAATTACCGGCTGAAAAAACTTGTGTGGCATGAGTATAGCTTGGGGATCTATGGAATTTACCTACTTCCAATTTGCTTTCATTTTTCTTTTTTTATTTTAAAAAAACGAGCACATTGTGTTTCTGATTACTTTATCCTCTTATATTTTTTCAAAATTATCCTTCACCAATTTTTGTTCAACTGTGTCGGGCATTTTTAATTATTTTTTCGTTCTAAATTATAAGATTATTGCTAAAAATCAAATCGTAACACTTTCAAACTTAAGTAATACTTAATTTATAATATTCATTGTAATATTATTTTGAGTTTAAAAATATCTCAAATTATTTTTAAAAAATAAATATTGATTTTATTTTTCAGAACTGAGTAATATTTTAGTAACTTTTTTTGTGCAACTCAATTGTAATGTAGTTCCTATGTTTCTTAAACTTAAGAGACAATTAGTTTTTTAAAGTCAATCTATAATAATTTAATATTCGTAATTAATATAAATTTATTTAATTTAATTTAATATAATTATAAATATTGTAAACTACATAAAAATACTAATAATTATAGACTTTATTATTTTGAATACTTAAATAATAAAATCTAATAATTCAATATGAGTTGATTTATATTGAATTCGTAATCATTTGATTTCAACCTACATAACTCATATTAAAAATAAATTATATGATTTTAATTTTTAATGGAATCATAATCATTTTTTGTGACCCATAACTAAACCAAATCTATTTTTTTATCAAGTCGTTCATCTAATTATTTACGTTTTTTTTATAAACGTTAAAAACTTTATTCTTCAAATTCAAGGGTACCTCATATATAATAAAGGCCAAAAAAATAAAAAACTGGGATTAGGCGATTATATATGATTTGACTACACATTGTGATGTTTTCATACTAAGGTCTTAGTGGGTATATTGGTGGCGTTGAAGAAAAAATAATTAATAGAGAAATGAAGCAGAAGAAGAATCACTAGCATTTACTCTCTCTGTTTTAAAACTATAAAATAATATTCATTCCGTCCTTTAATATAAATACGTATTTATTTAAAATAAAAGGGTGTTGAATGACTGAATATTTATATCGGTCAATTATTTATGTTTGTTTTAAATAAAAATTATTTAAATGGTTGAATCGATTAGAGTTTTAGGTTGAATGACCAAGTATAATTTTTTTTAGTTGAATAACTACTGAATGAAGTATTTTATATTTAATTTTTTTTATAATATTAACTATTATATTAAGTAATATTAAATAAATTTATAACAATATTGAATTTTTTCAGATGGGTAGAATAATAAAAATATGTTATTAAGATATTTTAAACATGTCAATTATCAAATAATTTTTTTCATTCAGTATTCAAAATTCTACTTCATTCACCTAATTCAAATTACTTAAACATTCAAAATTATTTCATTCAGTTTTACCAAATAACCCCTAAGTTATTTTAGAGTTGTGGACAAGTATTAAAAAAATGATTGTATAACATTAATTTTCTTGTATTGAAAAAAGAGGGTGTTATTTATTAGATAAAAAACAGTGAGAGAACCAACGTTATATTTAATAATTGGGGACTGGAGTAATATTTAAAACTAAGCAATTAATGTTTACTTGAAATTCTTAAACGATTTATATTAAGGGACAAAAACACTTTTCTAAAACGACTTATATTAAGAGACGGAGAGAGAGAGTATTAAATATCTGAAAGTCCAATAATAATCTAGAAGGGGGGTTGAAAAGATTATTATAGATTAAAAAATTATCTTAGGTCTTTCTGAATTTTTAGATAATTAATTTACAGTGTTAGAAATAAATGTGCAAGACAGTAAAAATTCAATCACATAATGCACAGAGATTTGTCTGGTTCACAACATACATCCAGGGTATGCTGCTACGTCCAGTCTCAAGCTCCTCTCCAGGACTTGAGATCATATTACTATCAGTAATAAATACTCATTCAACAGGCGGAGAAGCCTTTACAAGATTTTATAGACAAACTCCAACTATTCACAACTACCTATCTTGGACATCAAGCTCCCAGCTCTTTCCTCAAGCTTAGTTGTACTTCTTTTGAGTTTAGTTCTATTTTATGATCTGATCTTGAAACAACAGCCTCTTTCTCACCTCACAAGTTCACTAGAGACCCAACTCCGAGCTGACCTCTCTAAAACTCTGATCTTGGTCGAAGAATTACTCGTCTTTCTCACAGGTACATAAAATAAACTAAATCTAACCTTTTCCTTTTTTACAAAGTGTTTAATAGAATTTACAACAATATGCTTCTCAAATAAGCAGATAACATTTAGTACAGATTGATGCTTCTCAAATAAACAGATAGCAATTTAAAGTTCGTATATATTTATAAAAGCTCAAAGACTTTTATACTTGAGAAAATATATTTTTTTGTAAGTAGATGATAATTTGTGCTTTAATAAAATAATGCTTCTGTGTAAGCAAATATATAAATTATGCACTGTTATAAAAGTTTAAATAACTTTTATATTTTGTGTGAAAAAATACTTCTTGAATAAGCAGATATTCAATTTTAGCATTAGCTCAAAAATACTTCTATATAAGCAGATATATAGTTTAATGCAAATTTATAAAGAATTATTTATTCTTTATGGATTAAAGAAATGTAACTTTAAGTTTAGATTACTTTTATTATTTAGAGTGAAAATACTTCTGAGTAAGCAGATAAGTTGTTTTAATCTTTGAATCAAATATGCTTCTATTTAAGCAGATATATGCACTTAAGTTTGTGATATAAAAGTTTAAATAACTTTTATATTATGCAACAAGTATTTTATTAATAAATAAATTTATGATCAAATACTTGTGATGACAGATATCAAGTATAATAAATAAATCAGTTAAGCAATACTTGATATAACAAATATATTTGTTTAACTCAAATAATATATGTTGGGAATTGCATATTCAGATTTGATATTGAAAGTAAATATAAATACTTAAGTGTACAGTCCTTAAGAGAATCATTGTACAAGGACTTAGATGATAGATCAAATATGTTAGGTTGATCTGAGCTTTAATGATTATCATTTATGTAAATAAATATATAGAAGAAAAGATCAAACTTGTTATGTTGATCTATTTGAGCTGTAAAAGTTAAAGCCTTGACAGAATCGTAGTCTGTCAAAGGCAGCATTCGGAAGATAAGACAAAATCATGGAGCTTGAACGTAGATATCAAGAATCGTAGTCTGCCAAGAGATTTGAGTCCGCAGAAGACAAGGCAGAATCGTGGAGCTTGAACAAAGATATCCGGAATCGTAGTCTGCCAAGGGATTCGAGTCTGCAGAAGACAGCGCAGAATTGTGGAGCTTAAATGAAGATGTTCAGAATAGTAGTCTGCCAAAAAATTAAGTTTGCAGAGATCAAGGAAAGATTCGTTGAGCATAAGTGAAAGCATCAAAGAATCGTAGTCTGCCTTGGAAGCCACACTGAGAATCACAAAGTTGAGAAGCATCTGTCGAGCCAAGTTAATAATCACAGTGTGCTATCGGAAGTGTGGAGTCTGCAAGACAAACAAGCAAGGAATCGTAGTCTACCAAGAGCTTAAGAGAAATCGTAGTGTTCTCTACGATCAAGCCTAAATCAAGCTGTGCAAAGCCAACACACAACGATTATGTTACAATGACCATAATCGTAGTGTTCCTCCAGTCAGCATCAGAGATCGTAGTTCTGATAAAGGGAGAAAGAGCAACAAATGAAGAAAGGCTTATAGCCGTTGACAAAGTGATAGTCCCAATACTTCCATATTCATCCTTAGTTCAAATCGAAGAAGCGTATTGAAGAAGCTAAGGAAAGGACTAAAGCTGTCTGCAGAAAATACCTTTTTAGGTGTTAGGTGAAAAATACAGTCTGCTGTGTCAGTGTGTCAGTCGGCAGTGTAGCAGAAAAGCAGGACGTCAACATCACTGCACAGAAAACGTCTAGAGCATTAAATAAAGCAACGGGAGCATTCAAACGGCTTTTTCTGAATGACTCTTTTATAAGAAAATCAGACAAGAATTCAGACTAAGCAAGCAAGATATAATAAGAAAGATTATCAAGAGAAAAGCTCAAGAACACTCAACGATCAACACTACGATCCTGAAAGAGGAAAACTTGCTTCGCTACTCAGTCTTTAAGAGACAGATGCTGAACTGCAACTGAGTAGCAAACCTCAAACAACTACTAAAAATCCAAGTGAGATACCAAGTCAGAGGACTTGAAGAGTTCGAAAGTGAACTAAGTGAAGATCCAAGTCAGAGGACTTGAAGAGTTCAAAAGTGAACTAAGAGCAGATCTAAGTCAGAGGATTTGAAGAGTTCAAAAGTGAACTAAGTAAAGTTCCAGGGCTGCTGGCCTTAAAGGGATCTAAGAGATCCAGTTGTAAGAAGACATCCTTAGTAGATTTCCTACTCGTGGAGTAGAAGAGTGGATTAGGAGCTTTGTTAGCTCTAAACCACTTAAAACTTTGTGTCTCATTGTCTCTCATTAACTGCTATAACTGTCATATCTGTTATAACTGCTATAACTGCTTATCAAACCATAACTGCAATATCTTGAAGAAGAACAAAACATATATTCCGTTGCAGTCAGTATCATCAATACTGACTAAGTTTTTTAAACAAAGAAATTTTAAAATATCTATTCAATCCCCCCTTCTAGATAACTAACGTGCCTTTGAAAATTAACAATACATAATAATATTTTATCTATTATGTGACAGATTATAAACAAAGTTACTTAGTACTATAAGGAATCGTACGGTATGATTCCCTCATTTAAGAGGAATATCTCCTGTAGCCTTGCGACGTCTATATACGACAATATTTATAACTTTTCACAATTGATATTTATATAAATATTTTCAATAAATCACTTAAATATTTCAAATACAGTTCGGATGATTCTCTCTTTAGAGGAATTATCTCAGTGTTGTTTTTGAATTATCATATGTATATCTATTTTATAATATTTATATAAGTAATATCAAATATAAAGTTATTTTCGTACTATAAAGAAACGTACGGTGTCAATCCCTCATTAAGAGGAATATCTCCTATAGCCTTGCGACGTCTAAATATAACTTTCTATTTGATAAATAGATGAAATATAGATATATAAAATTATGTATAACAATTATATTCGTATATCTATTAATATAAATAAGCAAAAGATAATTTAAATAAAATAAATCAAACAACTTATCTCAAATGCTTAGACCAATTTTTTCTTCTCAAATGCTTAGAACTTTGATAAAAAGATAGAGAAAGCTTCTTAGAGAGAGAGTATGTAGGAAGAGTATAAGCTTTTCTTTGATAGTAAATTGGTAAATTTGGAATGAGAAGAAAGCTTCCTATTTATAGGATTTTCAAGCTTAGGGTAAAATGATAATTTTGAAATGAATGGCTAGAATTGTTTGATTTAATTTCAATGGTTCATATAGAGATTTTAATCACACGGATTGTCACTTGGCCATTTCGTCCGAAATTTTGAAGACCCAAATTTTGCCAACTTGAATTTAATGCTTAGCAATCATTACATATATATATATATATATATATATATAAGACATATAGTCCATATATATAATCTGACACACGTTATATGATATATATATATATATATATATACATATTTAATGCACACACACATACACACACACACACACATATATATATATATATATATATATATATATATGTACACACACAAACACATTTAATGCACACATGTCTTAATTTTAAATCTCATCATTGCTACTCAAAAATTCGGTCAATATACAATCTCAGCACATCTCAAATACTACCTCCGTCCCATAATAAGTGCTTTTTTAGCCTTGATATTTTCTTCCAAAATAAGTGATGTGTTAGGACTCCAATATAATTTTTACAATATTTTTCCATATATGCCCTTGTGCAACCAATGGTATTTATTGCGTATTTATTAGGTAGTTGAAAGATTGAAGAAAGAGAAAGAGAGACCAAAAGACAATAAAAAAAGTTTCAAACAAAACAAAGAAAGTATATTAAGGGTATTTTTGTCATTTTAACTTGTGTATTGGTATGTGTGATTTAAGCTAAAAAAGCACTTATTATGGGACGGAGGTAGTATATCATACAATCTCAGCATCTCTCTAAATATTGATAGCATTAATTATGTACATGCTCCATCCGAATATGCATGTATATTAAGCCAAATTCGGTCAAATAATTCATGTATTCTTATATGTGTATCATTAATTACAAGTAATCATTATATATATATATATATATATATATATATATATACACACACACACACACACACACACTCACACACACGATTTATACATATATATGTGTATATTAGGTATAGATATATAAACATATATATATATATATATATATATATATATATATAGCATATTTAATACAAGTAATCATTACATATATATATATATGGGTCCTCTTAACATGTGCCCTTAGGGCACATGCTAAACACACAGTTCAAAATAATATTCTCTTGAACTGTGTGTATATTCTCTTGATTTCTACATTTGCATCAAATTCAAGGGAATATGCACACAATTCAAGAGAATATTCCCTTGAACTGTGTGCTTAGCATGTGCCCTAAGGGCACATGTTAAGAAATTCCTATATATATATACACACACTCATATATTGCATATCATGATTACATGTCTTTTATCATTTCAATACCTAAAACTTTCAAGTATATAACATATGAATTGTCCCAAAATGTGTGTTATTTTCTTTGGTCAAATATTACAAATAATGCAATAAACAAATATTTTAATGCTCCAAACATTAATTCGGTCAAGGCTCCTTTTTGAAAAAGTAATTTTTAAAACTTGAATATAATGAAAGAAAATAGAAATCCTTAAAAATATTTTTGGTCAAAATAAATAAGATAATTAAAACAATTATAATAAAAATTCTATAGAGAGGATTCTACCCTTTTAATTAATTTATTTACTAATTATTGTTATCATCAAAATAAACCTAAAAGTTGGAGACCCAACAATATCATTTATAGTATTTTTAAAATTCAAACGAAATTATGAAATCGTAACACTTTCAAACTTAAAATTAATAAGATTCATTTAACATTATGAAATAATAAATTTTATAACTAGTAGTACTTAATTTACAATATTCATTGTAATATTATTTTGAGTTTGAAAATATCCCAAATTAATTTTAAAAAATAAATATTGATTTTATTTTTTCGGAACGGAGTAATATTTTAGTTCTTTTTTTGTGCAACTCAATTGTAATGTAGTTCCTCTGTTTCTTAAACTTAAGAGACAATTAATTTTTTAAAGTCAATATATAATATTTTAATATTCGTAATTAATATAAATTTATTTAATTTAATTCAATATAATTATAAATATTATAAATTACATAAAAGTACTAATAATTTTAACATGTGACATTTGTTGAAAGTGATATTTTATCTTGTCCGATAAAATAATTTATTCAAATATATTATTATAATATTACATTATAGTAGTATAATGTGATTATATAATAGTATGATTTGAATGGTAACATTATTATAGTAAATTCTTGGTATAAAAGTTAAACGAGGTGGAAGAGTGCAAATTAAATTTGAACTCTTATGATGCAAGCAATGATGTCATCGGAGCGATGAGGTAAGCAATGATGTCATCGAAGCGATGAGGTAAACAATGATGTCATAGATCAATGATGTAAACGATGATGTCATAAATTATGGCGAAAAGACTATTTTACCCTTACTCTGTCGAGCCTATAAATAGAAGCTTATTTCTTCATTATTTCTCACCAATTCACTAAAGCTATAGAGAGAGAAAGTATAGAGAGAATAAGAGAGAAAGAAGAAGAGTATTCTGCTATTACGTTAGTGCAGTCTCCAAATTTTAAGGTAAGGGGTATTATTTCTTTCGTATTCATGAAGAGAGTTATTTTCTTTCAATACTCGTAAGGGTTGTTATTTCATTCCTTATTATTCTGTTGGGATAATCTGTTTGAGCCGACTACCGCCAGACGGGTGAATCTTCGTGTTCAGTTGTTATTAAATTGTGAAAATAATCTGTTTGAGCGGACTACCGCCAGACGGGTGAATAACCCTTCGTATTCAGTTGTTATTAAATTGTGAAAATAATCTGTCTGAGCGGACTACCGCCAAACGGGTGAAAATCGAATTGCGATTTCGTATATTGTTTCATTTCGGATTCTTAACTCTAAACTTACTACGGTAAGTATTGCTTCTATAATTCCTGAAATGATTAGATATTACTTGAGTTTTGCGCTTCATCTAATATTATTTCACTTGAATATTGGTCTGAACTTTTTTGTGAAATTTTTATCTTTTTATGTCGAGTTACTATTCACGAGTTACTATTCACGGGGCACTATTCACGGTAAAAAAAATTATATTTTTTTTCCCAAATCATCTTTGATGGGATCCAGGTTTTGTTCTTCATGCTTGAACTCTGGATAAATTCTCTAATATTCATCCTTTATCTCACTGGATCCGTTATTCGTATTATTTTTCATCATCCTCAGTTCTAAATGGTGATATAACTGAATATCTTTGGCATGTAGTGCAAAGATGAATAATTATATGATGAATATCTTTAGCCTGTAGTGCAAAGATGAATGATTACCTGATGAATATCTTTGGCCTGTAGTGCAAAGATGGACAGGTGTTGAGATGAACATGACCAACTGATGATACAAATAAATATCTTTGGCCCGTAGTGCAAAGAATAGTGATTGATGTTACAGGGATAAAATATTGATGATGAACTTTTAAATCAAAGAAGATAGTAGACATCATTCTCTACTTAACTCTTCTAATGAATTGTTATTTTCGCTGCGAATATTGATCTAAAACTTGTTGTCCATAATATTTTATCTGATTTATTGAAGGCTAACGATATTTTATTTTTTCATTATCTTAGTCATAATATTCTTTACTGGGCTAGTTGAGCTCACCCTTTTTCTTCGATTGTTCTCTTCAGGAAATGAGAATATTACAGGTACTAGTCGGAGAACGGAGTGATGGTCCGAGTTAGAGCTGTAGAAGTCCTCACTATTTGTTTTATTTAAAATAGTGTGATAATAAATGTAATGAGGATTTAGTTTGAATATTAATATTTTCTACATGTCTGTATTGATACTCACAGTTGTGTAGTCGTATTTTGCACGACCGTGTGATATGAAAGATTGTATTTAAATTTTATTGAGTGTACTTGACGACTCAAAATGGGTGGAGTATTGAACCTATTTTGGAGGCGTCACAGAGAGAGTATTAAATATCATTTTTAGTATTTTTAAAATTCAAACGAAATTATATCAATTTTGAATTTCAATGTATCTTTAATTTTAAAATGGAGATATTAATAAGAATAATGCTAGAGACACTGTGACGCCCCCAGAATAGATACAGTCAACCCAACCCATTCTGAGTCGTCAAATACATGGTACAGAATTCAAATATAAACTTTATATCACACGGTCGTGCAAAATACGACCACGCAACTGTGAGTGTCAATACAAATCGTATATAATACGAAATATTAACATTCAAATTCATTCTTTAGTTATTACAATTATTATGCCACTATTTTACAAAAATAGCGAGGACTACTACTGCTCTAACTCGGACCATCACTCTGTTCCCCGACTAGTTCCCGCAACATTCTCATTTCCTGAATAGGACAACAGATAAAAAGGGTGAGCTCAACTAGCCATGTAAAGAATATTATGACTAAGATAATGAAAAATAAATTATCGTTAGTCTTTAACAATTCAGATAAAATATAATGGACAACCAATTTTAGATCAATACTTGCAGCGAAAATAACAATTCATTAGAAGAGTTAAGTAGAGAATGAAGTCTACTATCTTCTATGATTTAAAAGTCTATCATCAATATTTTATCCCTGTAACATCAATCAATATATATCTCAAATTAAATATTCATATTCGTACTATGACCAAAGATATTCATTTGTATCATCAGTGATCATGTTTATCTCAACACCTGTCATCTTTGCACTACAGGCCAAAGATATTCATCAGGTAATCATTCATCTTTGCTCTACAGGCCAAAGATATTCATCAGGTAATCATTCATCTTTGCTCTACAGGCCAAAGATATTCAGTTACATCACCTTTTAGGACTGAGGATGATGAAAAACATTTCAAAGAACGAATTCAGTGAGATAAAAAGCAAAGATTAATACTCCATAATAATACTTTGTGGAGCAAAATTTAAGAATAGAGCTCAAAATTTAGATCCAATCAAAGATATGAACCTTAACAAGCAATTTGGACAAATAGAAAAAAATTTAATTTTTCCGTGAATAGTGCCGTATACGTGAATAGTAACTCCGACGAAAAAAGTAAGAATTTCATAATAAAATCAATGCCAATATTTCTGTATAATGATATTGAAGAGAATAACATCATTTATGAAAGAAAATAACATCCCTTACCTCAAAAGAATAGTACCTCTGACTGGGATATCGGATATAAGGCTGAAAAAAATTTGCACCGAATAGTAACACTCAAAGTATCTAAATACTCACAAAAATACGCTCGATATTATAGAGAGAGAAAACTTCTGATTCTGGTGTGATTTTCAATTCTAACTTAAGCACCCTATTTATAGAAAAAACTTAGGATGCTAAAGGAGACTAAATTAATAAAATAATATTATTTTTAAAAAAATTTCCGCCACCTGGCGGCTAAAAAATTTTCAACAAAAGTTGGGCCCGCCCATAAAAAATATTTATTTTCCGAAACTTCAATAATTCATAATAAATAGCCCCTTTGTCAGATAAATACAAATTCTATGTCCTTCTATAGAAAATTTAATTCTCTACAACTTTGCAGAAGAAAGTTTTTCCAAATTCCCAACATAAATTATCCGAAATCCACAAACAGATAATTTTTTACACCAAAATACTGATAAAAATACATCAGCACTAATTCCTTCTCTTATATTCACAAAATAAATATTTTCTTGTCATATAAATTAATAATTAATTATTCATAAATAATATTATAGAACTACAATATTGACAACCAGGTCGTTCCCAGGAAAGAGGGGGCTTTCCGATAAGGACTTCTTCTTACTGGCGCGCAATTAAATAACCCCTCCTAGACAGAACTACCTTAGACATTGTCAATAATGCTATCTAATAATATTATTCAAATAATATGAATTATTGAGTTGATAATGTGAAATACTGTGCAATGACAATTATTGAATCAATTATATAAAATAGCAACGTAGCAATTATTGAGTCAATAAAATATCAATGTAACAATTATTGAGTCAATAATATAAAATATCAACGTAGCAATTATTGAGTCAATAATATAAAATATTGAACAGTAATTACTGTAACAATAATTGAGTAAGTGCATTCTCACGTAAGACTCAATAATTTGAAATACTGTGCAATATCGTGTGCTACTGTGCAACACCGCGTATCACTATATTTTAATCACCGGGTATTTCAACAGTACTAACGGTAACAACTACGCCGTTATTTATAAAAAGGTTATTTCTGTCGCTTTCTATATCCGACAGTTATTCCGTTGTGGGGTCCACAAATAGCTGCGCCGTCGTACGAATATTCTCCGACAACAAGAATATTCCACGACCAAACGAATATTCCCCGACAACAAGAATATTTTATAACCACTTGCCCATTTTAAAATATTTGCACATTTCACCCATAACTTTCACCTTTATCAACCAACACCTTACTATTTCGAAATAATATATAAAAAAAATTAAATCTTTATTCATAAAAGTTGGGGTCTTACAGACACAACTTATTCTACAACTATTTTATAATTTACTGATGTTGCATACTCCACCTCAGCTTTTATGTGAGGCCGAAGACTACATTGAAACAATTTATTCATCAATATGTTGAGGTGGAGTATGCTACATTAGCAAATTATAAAATAATTATAAAATTAGTTGTGTCTCTAGCATTACTCTATTAATAATAGAGTGCTTTGATATTTTCAACTTTCCAATTACTAATTTTATCACATGTTTTAATATGTTGTTATATTATGTGTATTATTGAAAGTTATATATTTATGGAGTAGTTCTACACAGACAAGTCCAATGGACTGGAATATTCGACATGACATTTTTTTTTTACTTTTTTTGTGAATCCTAAAAAATATATAATATTTTTTGTATTGGATTTTTTACATAATATAATATTTTAAGTGTAATTTGGATATATATATATATAAAATAAAATTGGACAGTCTGTACAATTCTATTTTCTATATGTATTCAAATTATATCTAAAATACTGTATTATGTAAAAAATTTAGTTGGAAAAAATATTATTATATTTTTTGGGAGTCATAAAAAAAGCAATTTTTATTTTATTTTTGCACGGGTTCAATATTCCGGTCCAACAAACATGTCTGTCGAGACTCATTCAACTTTAATTGATTTTTTTTTACCATAAGTCCTGGCAGACATGAAAATAGGATATTTTCAAATTTTTTTTCGGTTTTTGCTGTGACTCCTAAAAAATGTATAGTATTTATTCCAAATAGGAATTTTTATAAAAAAAAATTATTTTAGGTGTAATTTGGATATATATACAAGTACAGTGTTGTACAGTCTGTATAACACTGTTCTTGTATATGTATCCAAATTACACCTAAAATATTTTTTTTTATAAAAATTCAAGTTAGAATAAATACTATATATTTTTAAAGAGTCACAATAAAAAAAATTAGAAATGTCTAATTTTTAGGTCCCCATAAAAAGACTATTTTTTTTAACTTTATTAAGAGTAGAGAGAGAAAGGGGTTAAGGATACGGGACAAGAGAGGTCACGGGTCTGTCAATACATGCACTTGCACACTTGCACAATAGTTGCACTGCCTTTTCATTTCTTATTAAAATAGTAGTAATACTCGTTCACTCGGTCTTTTTTATCATTTACATCTTATTTCAGCTCTCTGATCGTCTCTTCCCCTCCTTCTAAAACAATTTTTTTTCCTATTTACGTACATTTAGAACATGATGCCAATGAATGTAAGATTCCCTCAGATCTGATCAACACTCATAAAATCTCATCTCAGAACATGATGCCAATGAATGTAAGATTCCCTCAGATCTGCTGTTTACTTTTTCTACACTGCACACCTGCACTTTGAAAGGAGATTTTGATTTTGGTTATGGTGAGATACTACTTTATTAATAAGAGATATAAATCACTCGAGTCTTTCTATGGGAACATGAGAATTGGACATTGTGATTTTTTTTTTGCTTTTGTTGTGACTCTCAAAAAATATATAATATTTATTCCAACTGAAATTATAAAAACAATTATTTTAGGTGTAATTTGAATACATATACAAGAACAGTGTTGTTCAGATTGTACAACATTGTTCTTGTATATGTATCCAAATTATACTTAAAATATTTTTTTTATTAAAATTTTAGTTAAAATAAATACTATAAATTTTTTGAGAGTCACAACAAAAGCAAAAAAAAAAAAATCACAATGTCCAATTTGGCTGTTCGCCAAGACTTGTTCAAATCACTATGATGCACACCTGCACTGTTTTTTGCTATCGTAAATGAGAGAAATAAATGACAATCTTTAAAGAGAGAAAAGGCTAATGGGTAACCGGATGAGAGAGGACACTTGAAAAGAGAGGGGCTATACCTGCACAACCTGTTTATGCAATTCATAAAAAATAAAGACTAAAGAACAAATTGAACCCCAAACTTTACAGATTTTTGATTTTTGTACCCCAAATATAAAAAGGTGTCTAAGTACACCCCAAACTTCAATTAACGTAACAAAAAACACACTTTGGTCACTTAACCGGTCAAAAGTGACCGATTGTACCTGTCATCCAAATTTTGAAAGGGTAATTTCGGTAAAACATATTTAAGAAATAAAAAAAAATTAAAATATATATGAATATCCTCAATTCTTCTTCTTCATCTAAATCTTCATCTTCATTTCTATTACTTTCTCTTCCCCAATTTCTTCATCTAAATTGATGGCGCAATTCATTTCTATTCTTTCTTTCTTGTTCTTCTTTAAAATCACTGATAAATAACTCTAATGATTTTACTCCCGGATTTTGAAATATCCGGCCATTCGTTCTTGCGAGTCAGTTGATCCGACTACCCTTCTCTCTTTTTTGATCAATCAAACACATACAATATGTAATTACAAGTCTTCTTTCTTTTCTACTAACAAGAGAAACTCGAAAGAATCGATTCGTCTAATCGAAAATCTTCTACTTTTTCTTGAAGAAATCCGAAATTGGCAATCAAAACTTTCGGGTTCGGTTGTTCTGAGCTTATCGGAGCTCCATTTCATCTTTCAAAAATTTGAGTTCTTGTTGGAGGATTGTGCACGTGATGACGCTCAGCTTTGGATGTTAATGAAATTCGAGCAAGTTTCAAATCAGCTACGCATGCTGATAAGAGCAATTGGTGTGGGTTTAGATGTCCTACAATTGGATTCAATTGATGTCTCGATTGAAGTGAAAGAATTGGTTGAATTGGTTAATAGACAATCATTGAGAGCAAAGATTGAGCTTGAAAAAGATGATAAAAGAGCTTCCAATAAAGTTCTTTCGATTGTGAGTTGTTTTGAAGATGGAATTGTTCCAGATTCAAGTGATCTCAAATGGGTTCTTGGGTATTTGGGGATTCAGAGTTGGAGCCAATGTAATCAAGAAATCAAGTTCTTGGAGCTGTGCACACCAACTGCTCGACAAATTGCCCCAAACAAGGAATGTCTCTTGCCAAATCTATTTTCAGCAACATTCAGAAAGGCTGCTCTTAATCTTGCAAGGTTGGTCCCTTTGATGTACAATTACGATGACAATCAACGCCACTACTTCCTTTACATGCTACTACTTTTAATTCTTAGTAGCTACTTTTCGCTTATAAGTGTGGGAGAAAAATAACATTTGAGGTAGTACATATTGTAAGCATAGGAAATGGATTTGTTTTTTTTTAATTAGGAGAATTAAACCTTATATTCAGAAGATAATACTGAGTTAGAGATGCTTAAGTGTGGATTTGCACATTCTTAGTCACAGCTGGTAAGTGGAGGTTCTTCTAAGTTGTTGAAAACAGAAGTAGTTTTGATTTTAGGATATGGGGATAACTTATAACCAACGATTGAAGATAAGGTTTGATGTTGCTGTTTCCTCATCTTGTCATGCTGCGTTGCTCTTTTAATTAACATCTCTGACAATGTCTAGTGAAAGTTACTTCTGCTCGTTTTGACACTCCACCTAAATTTTCAAAATTTCAAGTATGTAATGCTTTTGGAAAGATAATTAAAATGACTCATCATCACACTCTCACAATATTCTCTCTTTTGTGTAAATGTAGTTTAGCCACCCATGCAAATAAGTAATAACTAATCAACTATATGGTCAGTTACATTACCAAAAGAACAAAGCAGAAAAGGGTACTGAAATTTGATAAATGGTCCTTGAGGGAGAGTCAGTAGCATATGCTCCATTTTCATCTCTATAATTTATGTATGTACTACGTACGGCTTATGGAAGGAGATGATGGTTATCTGGAACATATAATGCTCGGTTGTCACACTTATATTGGTTAACTTTTGAAGTAAAACACTTGAGCATCTCAGGAATCAGGCATGGTAGAGGATAGAACGGTGTCTATGCTGAACAGTATTGTTTCCAGAAAGCCATGGTAGAGGATAGAATAGTATTGTCACACTTCAGTTTGCTTAGGACTTTTGTCAAACACCTTATATATCTCATTAACCTCCTTTGTATTTGCACCAATTGCGCTTACAACAATGCAGGATCAAGTTATTTGGATTCAGCTCTCAACGAGAGTACCAGGGAATTCGCAAAATCTCCGTCTCCACCACATTCTCCTTCATCGACAACCCCATTCCTCATTCCTTAATTCAATTCAGTTCATTATGCCAGATCAATTCTTCTTATAGTACTTGGAATCTGGGTATGCTTCTTTTCAGTACTTGGAATCTGGGTATGCCAGATCAATTCATCACAGATTAGGAGCAAAAGGAAAGATAATTGATCGAAAAATAGGAGATTAGGAAGGAATTTGAGCTTGGGTGAGAGAAACAGAAGAGCCCATTTGAGGCAGAAAGGAGTACGACGGAGGGGGATAGAAGGGAGGTGAGAGAAAACAAAGTGATAGAAATGAAGATGAAGATTTAGATGAAGAAGAAGAAGAAAAGTGTTTGGAAATGAAGAAATAGGAGAAAATTAAAGAAGAAAAGTGTTTGAAAATGAAGAAGATGAAGATTTTAATATTTTTTTTATTTCTTAAATATGTTTTACCGAAATTACCCTTCAAAATTTGGATGACAGTCACAACCGGTCACTTTTGACCGGTTAAGTGACGAAAGTGTATTTTTTGTTACGTTAATTGAAGTGTGGGGTGTACTTAGACACCTTTTTAAGTTTGGGGTGCAAAAGTCAAAAATCTATAAAGTTTGGTGTACAATTTGTCCTTTAGTCAAAAATAAAAACAAAAACTTTATAGTTTTAGATCTTTTTCTAAAAAGAAAAATGACATGATAAAGAAGAGAGTTATGCCTCACATGTTGGCCTCGTTCAACAATAATTTCCTGAACACTTTCTTTCATGCTTGTTCCAGGCGCCTCAACCTTAGTTTCAGTCTTCTCATAAACATCTGGGTTTTCCTTGTTACCCTTCTCTATCTTCAGCATAGCTTTGGTCGTCTCAGTGGCGGCAACCTCTCCGTACTCGGAAACTGGCACAAAATGATAGGGTTTTGCGGAGAAGTTTAGACATGAGCAACAGCTGCAAGAGCCATCTGACAAACAAGAAACGTAATGAGCAACAAGCAAGGTACCATCTTGCTAAAAGGAAGAAATTTTAGGCTTTCAAGCATAAAAGATGCCGTAGAGGGTCCAAATATATAACTGTTGTTACGTGGGCTCTATCACCTATTAATATACCATACAAATTATACCAAAAATTATAAGAGGTATACTGAGCATTTAAAATTTATATAAATGATATTATATGTTGACTGAAACTATCAATCTTAAAATGGTAAGACTAAATCACTTAGAAACAGAGGCAAGTTAGTCATATGGCCGAAGGACATGATGACAGATTACACTTCCTCCACACACAAAGCAGTGAGGCACATCGTGTAACAGTTTCCATGGAGCAGCAGCAGAGAAATCAGAAGGGGTCCAAGAACACGATGAACAAGAAGAGATGCTGCATGCCCCTTTCCCTGTTGAACAGCTTCAGGTCATTATTATGTATCTCCTTCCCAAGTTCTTGATTTCTCTCTATTATCATCTGCCACGATCTGAATTTCTCAATTGATTGCTCAAAGTGGGTGAAATTTCAGCTTTTTATAATAAAGGGTTTACTTAATCCTAAACTTTTTTGTTCGATTTCGTTGCATTTTTTTGGTCGTCTAATTTGGTATAATCTTTTCTTCAATATTTGCAAATGGGTTTTCGGATTGACTTCCAATTGTCAATTATTTGACCATTAGGACTGGGTATAGGGGGAAAAGGGAGAAGTCATTCTAGAATGTTATTCTTAACTGCCCATTTGAACCCTAGTTTCTCCGCTTATATTTTTAAAAGATTTGCAAATTATGCCTTTTGTTAGGTTCGTCTTTTCACTACGTTTTTTTATGTTTTAAATTATTGGGTAAGAAATTATCAGTCCTGTCAAATTGAAAACCCAAGACTCTTCTCTCTCTCTCTGGTGGGTTCAATTTGAAGTCATTATTCCCAGTATACCCACATCATTCAGTGAAGGATCATGTTGGGAAAACTCAGTCTGTTGGTGATTTGCTTGTTACATCAAAATTTGATTGCTAGAAATCCTGGTACAGTAGGGTTTTTAGGTTGATATGAGTGCGAATTTGCAACTCAAATGGGATTTTACCTAAAAGCTAGTGTTGAGAATTTTCCCCATCTTCCATGCATGTGGGATTGCTGCTCTTGACGTAAAGAAGCTAAAAGATGCGGGTCTCTGCACCGTGGAATCTGTCGCATACTCTCCTAGGAAGGATCTTCTGCAAATTAAAGTGATCAGTGAAGCTAAAGTTGACAAAATTGTTGAGGCAGGCATGTCATCCTTCTTTACTGCTGTTGTTTTTCCCTCTTCCATATCAAAATTACCATAGTAAAGGAAGATTAAAATATTTGAAAAAAATGTAATTTTTGCATCGTAACAGCTTCCAAATTGGTCCCGATGGGTTTCACTAGTGCTAAACAACTCCACACTCAGAGTGAGGAAATTATTCTGATAACCTCGGGATCTAGAGAACTTGACAAAGTATTAGAAGGTAGGCTCCAATTGACATTCAGATACTTTGTTAATTCTATCTACTTTAAGTTATGCAGTTAGCTTATCATACACAAACCCAAATTTGCAATACTAATATTCTGTGATTGTTGCAATGTTGCCTGGTTGGATTATGATTTATGACAGGTGGAATTGAGACACGATCCATTACTGAGATATACGGCGAGTTCCATTTTGGAAAGACTCAGCTTTGTCACACACTATGCGTCACTTGCCAAGTACGAAGTAGACAATCTCTTGTTTGTGGGTAATGATGGATGTGCTTTTTTTTAGCTAAATAAATTCTGGTTTGACCTAATCTTTCTTGACTTCTGCCACATCAAAGGAGACTAATCAGGTAGTCCTATATTTTATTTTATGAACTATAACCTAATTGGGTTTTCTTAATGCTAAGCCGCTAGTTCAATGGATGAGCACTGAATTCAAAAGATAGAGTGCATTGAAATATACTAATAATTTTTAAATGCATATGGCCCCACTGAAATATTATTTTAATTATATTTTAGTAGGCCTCATCTCTTGAATTGAGTGCACATCCATTAGACTCCGTGTTTAGTATGTGTCCTAAAGACACATGTTAAGAGCATCCTTAGTAATCAGTACTACTTCTATTCCATAATAATAATCGATTTAGGTTCATGTATATTAATTAAAAAAATCATTTAATAATTAAAACTTACATGAAATTTCATCACTATCTTTTTATAGGAAGTTGAAAACTACTAATATAAGGGAGATTTTTTTTTGGAACAATGAGAGCTGTTAGGAGTGATATGATAAAGTAAATAATTTATTCTCCTAGAAAATCGTAAACTACAAATAATATTATGGAATGGAGGTAGTAAAAGTTATATGGCTATGCTAGCAGTACTTATTAGTTAGGAGTGCTATTAGCATCTTTCTATCATGTGCCAGGAAAAAAGTTTTCTTGGAGATGATTTAGTTTGGCCCTTTGATTGTGATATCCATCCAACCCCTTGAATGTTTCTATACATATTTAAAAAAAAACATTTTTGCATGTGGGAAACTGAATCAAAATTGATCTTTATAACTATATAATAAGATTTGCACTTGAGTGTAGATTCCCTGCATATTTTCTTGAAATACTTATATACCAACTTACCAAGTAGTGGATTTGCATATACTTTATCCCATGATTTGGGTGGGAGATAATGGAGATGATTCATACCATTTTTTAGTTTCCAACTTTCAAAAAGAAAAATGATAAAATGATTTGATAAACTGGTGACTGAAAATTGAAGTTGGCCACTTTCTTATGTCAAATTTACAAACACCAACTTGTTACTGTATTTTTGTTTTGCCCTTTGCATTGATTGATCTTTAAACATTATCATCCCTTGTTTGGATATTTCAACTTAGTTATTTTTGTTATTTATCCATAGGTACATCAATGTCCTGCCCACATATCAGTGGGCTAGCAGCATTGCTCAAGGCAGCACATCCAGATTGGAGCCCAAGTGCAATCAAATCCGCTCTCGTGACCACTGCCTACACTCCAGACAACACCAATTCCCCACTCCTTGATGCAGCCACAGGTGTGGCCTCCAATCCATGGGCATACGGCTCGGGCCATGTTGACCCTCACAAGGCCATCTCCCCAGGCCTGTATATGATTTATCAGCACAAGACTACATTGCATTCGTTTGCTCCATGGACTACACCATTGAACACATACAAACCATTGTAAAACACCAGAACGTCACGTGTTCCGTCCTTCTTGGTTCTTTTTGTCAAGTCTAGAGTTGTACGATACACTCGTGAGTTGACAAACGTGGGAGCTGCAGGATCCGCGTACGAGGTTGGCGTGAATGCACCTTCTGCCATTGGGGTGACTGTGAATCCCACAAAGCTTGTTTTCAAGAATGTAGGAGATAAGCTCCGGTACACAGTTACATTTGTGTCGAAAAGGGGCATGAACTGGCGGATGGGGAGAAAGGCATTTGGGTCCATAAGCTGGAATAATGCTGAACACCAAGTTAGCAGTCCAGTTACTTTTGCCTGAACAAATTCATAAGATGGTGTGGTTTTAGTAGTCTATTTGGGGGTTTTCTTGTTCCTTGTCTTTGGTTGAATAGAGTTCGGGAAGAGCTCTTGTCCTCTGTTCTTGTACAAACTTTGCAAATCTACGAGGAAGGTGATGAAGAATGTAGAGGGAAAATTTCCTCTTTTAAGTTAAATTTGGTGTGGTGTGGTCAGTAGTAAACTAATGTAATAGAATTAGGCATGCATTATTGCAATAGTATTGGAATGTAAATCCAACACAATACACAGTTGGATTTATTTTCTAATGCAAAACCAAGAGGATATGATATTGCCTTACTTGCAAAGAGACAACTAACTAAACCATTCTATGGGCTTTTGGTTTAAGTTTTTTCACGTGATGAAGTAAAGAAAGAAGCATTACCCCAGAAGACTATGGTCTTCTCCTTTTTGGTTCTTTGTTCACATACTTTCTCAGGGAAAAATCAACTTAAGACCATGGTCAAAACTCATAAAGTTCTCTTTTTTTGGTTCCTTGTTCACATAATTTCTCAGGAAAAAAAAATAACTTTTGGTGCCTGTACTGAGATCCGACTAACAAGTTGATACTCAAATTGAAAAAAAATAATAAACTGGTACTTGTACTAGAAAAAATTTACAAGTTGTTAATTATTAGAGTTTTATCCGATTTTTGTTTAAAATTTAAACACGTCAGAGGGAGAATGATAACATGGCAATGACTGGGCAAGTCACTTGAATGATTGGGCGTAGCTACCATTGTTTTCCATTTATGTAAACAAACGTTAAGCATTTTCAGGGGAAAGTTAGGGCTTCCAAGTCGTCTTCATCTTTCTCTCTCGATTCTTCAACCTACAGTAAAATCATCTGTTTTGTCTCTCGATTATTGGTTCACACACACACACATACACACACACACACACATATATATATATATATATATATATATATATATATATATATATATATATTAAAGACTTTTGAGTGCCAAATTGAAAGAATGAGCTCGTCTTAGAGTGGAATCATGAACAAAATTGCGGAGGAAGATTGTAGTTCTTGCAACTTAAATCAATGGATTCAACCTGAGTTTCCAAGTCGCTGCTACTTTGGAGCAATGGTGCGAATGTGGGAGACTTTAGTGTATAAACGTAGACTGAATCCTCAGAAACGTAGAGTGAATCCTTATATCATAGAGTAAAACGTAGAGTGAATCCTCAGTTAGTATTGTGAAATGTAGAGTGAATACTTATATCGTAGAATTACTTAACTCTACGTTTCTACAATCGTAGAGTGAATCTTCAAATCGTAGAATGACTAAACTCTACGATACTAGATTTCAATGTAGAAACGTATAGAGTGAATCCTCATATCGTAGAGTGAAATGTATAATAAATTCTTAGATCGTAGAATGACTTAACTCTACGTTTCTACGATCGTAGAACAATTTTTTTTGCAAATAATTGTGTCGATGAAAGTTATATTTATGTGGTTACATGTGTATTAAGCATATTAAGCGTAAATTAAAGCCTAGATTAAAGAACAGTGTAATGGAAGGGAAAGGAATACAAAAATAATAGTGATATAGTAAATATACATTTAGGGAATCTTTTGTAATTTTTTTGATAAAATATGATGGTTTAAGTAATATTTATTACTCTTAACAATAATATTTTTGTTGTTGCTCGAATTTTAAAAATAAGTCAAAAAGTTTAATGGTGCTTTCAGTTTGGGATGTTGCAATAGACATCTTCCCTTAGAGCAGAAAAGAAGATAGATATAGGTCGTCCGTCATCCATGAGACATCAAATCCAACTGAAAGCCTGCTACGTCTCGTGGGTATAATGATGCAGGAAATTGAAAAATATTCGACTGACAACACGCCTAATAATCCAAAAATTTGGCGCAAACACATTTCTTAGTAACTCAAGTTAAACAATAAATATATGCGGACACAAATTATGAACAAAAAAATTGAACCGAAACAACAAAATTAATTTATTCCCGCAAACAAATTGATTGCACTGTCCAATTATTCGCGGAAACAAATTAATTTTGTTCTTCCGGTCCAATTTTCCTGTGTCCGCGTAGAAGCACCCCAAGCTAAAATATAGAAACAGCTGCCTGCAGTCCCAATTAAAAATTTGCTTTGTTCAGAAACATACAAGTTTCTGAAATTTTATTTGAAACATATAAGACATGCATAATTACCAGAATAATCAAACTCTGAACGGCCTATTGATTTGATTGGCTATTAAAAGGGGAGTTACATTAATAATCTGTGGTTCAAACCTGATAGGTTGACTAGTGGTGCCACACTAAAATGATTCTACCTTTCATACATAGTCAAAAGAGGTTTGGATTCAAGAATATTCAATGACTGCACCTGCACCTGCAACAACACTAGGATAAATATAGCATTTTGTGTCGCAAAGTATGAAACTTCGACTTCTGCCCAAGGAGGCCGAATGTTGTGAATGGAGGAGGTCTTGTAGTCACAGTTTAGTGAAAGACAGATTTAATCGGAACAACAGGGTAGACTTCAGCCTGACCCACCTCCGAGCCAGGACTGCTTTGGGGAGAAGGGTAGTATTGATTGATGGCAGCTGTGAAGATTTAGCAGAGCTGGAAGCTTTAAATTTGTGCAGTTTACCTTGGATGCATGCGCTGGTATAAGACGGAATAGAGGAAGTAGAGGAATAAAAGTTGGAAGTAAAACCCCCATGAATAAGGCGAACAAGAAAGCTGCATCTTTACCCCAGTAGAAGGAAGGTCATATGCATCATCTTCTTCGTTTGTTGCTGGTCACTGAAATCAGATCATATTCACAAGTCATTAACAATATATATACAGATAGATAGAGAAATTGGACTTGGACTTGGCTTTGGGTTGAAAAAGTATGCGGGAAAGACAAAATAAAGTCGTCAAACCAATGACACAATTCTTTAGTTCTTCTACAAATCTGACATTCAAACAAATCTGTAGCAAGCCCCATCATTGACATTCAAACAAATCTGTAGCAAGCCCCATCATACTGCTCTTCACTGAAGTCTGTCTTTCATTTGTAGCTTGTGCAATTTTAACACATCCCTTTTGACTTCACTTCAGATGGTGCTAACAGTGGAAAACATGGGATTCTATCGTAAAGAGAAAACTCATGAGTAACAAGGCAGCTTAAAATGAAAACAGCATACATATACAGAGGGTGATACTTACCAATTGTGAAGTCATGCTGCTAAAAGTCTAAAAGCCTACAATTGTCATACAAAATCAGAAGCAGGTCTTGTAAACAGTTGCTGAACAGAGTCTATTAAGATTGAAAAGGGAGGGCACATTGGAGATATATAGCATCTTATATTCTGCCCTGCATTACAAATAATAAGAACAGAGCTCAGTGGATTAAAATGATCATGTTCAAAGGCAAAGAGAGGAGCAAAACAGCAAACAAAGAGGTCTCAAGAAGAATATAACAGTACAATGTTTATATGATACAATATAATTACATAAATTCTAGATTTTTGGATACTTAGTTCAAGTAATTTCATTTACTATATGATTGTCGAGCATATTATGATTCCGACACCTAACATCTTGTTATTCTATATAAAATGTGTTGTATGATACAGAAAGGTCAATAATTCTCTCACATGTTCTATGAAAACAAATACTAATGCATTAGCACTGCATAAAAACAGAGAAATTAAACATGACAAAAATGCAAATTCAAAGTTAAACTCATGCTAAAGAAGTTCAAGGAGTGGCTGCTAACTTTTCTCAACGCATTAATTTGTGTGGATTATCAGAAGGACACATTACTTTTTGATTATGTTAATACATGTTGTCAGGCATCAACATCCATATGCCTCCGACGTGTAGGTATACAAGTTGAGCAAGATTGCTAGATTGCCAAAATAAAGAAAAAAGGATGAACTGGCCATTATCTACATATCCTACTCCTTTTTACTCGGAACAATGACTAATCTAATGTCAACTTTAACCATTTAATGACCCCTCACCCAAAGCCATGCTCACTCTGAAAGAGAGAAATACTAAATAGATAATCATAAGGCCAATCCCCAACTTCTTGCTAGGGCGCATGTCATTTTTGGGTAGGACAATCAGTGACCAAACAAGCCCTAGCATAAGAAAACCCAAGGTAGAATACAAGCTAGTGTCTCGAGGGACTGCATAAGAAGCTGGTCTCTTGGACCAAGCTCCAAGCAGCATAGAGATTCCCAAACCAGCAAGTGTGTTGAACATTGGCCCCGCAAAGCACCCAGACATGGCAATCTGCACGCCATCTCCACCATTCATCGCCAGTGCAACATTTGACATTAAATCACCCATTGAGTTACCCCATGCCAATACAGTTAATCCGAGGAGAGATGGACTAACTCCAAATATAACACCTAAACACACCAGCAGAGCAACAAGTTCATTGGCAACAATGTAGAACCAAATGATACTCATAAAGAAGCCACCCAGAAGCCACGGTAAAAGGTAGTTTTGAGGTGGCCGATCCGATCTAGTGCACATAAATGCAAGAACACCAAGAATACAACCAACTACGGCACCAACTAGATATGCAATTTCACCACTCTGCAAATTGACATCATCTTGTGTGTTCCAAAGAAAAGCAAGAAGCATGGGCGCCAATGAAGCAGTGGACACTGCAAACCCCTTTGACCACCAATCATCCTCAATTATAGGAATAGTCAACCGTCTGGGGAGCGCCAATGGTAATTTCAGCAACCAGCATATCTTGGAACATGAAAACCATGACTGGCCTTCCATTGTCTCCTCGTCATTCCAGCCCCACAAAGGTTTTGGACTCTCTTGCAAAGTTGGATTTACTGACTCATTTGCATAGATTGCTACATTTGAAGCCCACATCCAATGAGGTAACTTAGTTTGGAGATGTGGCACCTCATTCCCAGAATCCAACAGAAGAAGGTTCACATATAATGATTCCTCGTCTCCAGTTTCGTGAGAAAACATACTTCCTATAACAGGTAGCAATTGCCTAACAGAATCTAGATTCAACCTCGACGAATCTTTTCTCAAAATCTCATGTACAACTATAGAGAATGCATATACAACATAAATAGAAAGAAACACAATAGCACCTCCAACGCTCAACTTTCCAATTATCAAAACAACAAGAAGGGAAAGAAGAGCAAATAGAAAGAAACATACATCTCTTATAAAACATCTCTTATCAATCTGAACCCGTTGCTCCGCCACGGAAAGGGAAATAGTCGCAACCACAACACAAGTCACAAACACAGCTCCACCCAACACACTATTAAGTTCAACATCTCCATCATTACTCCCCATAAAAGAAGCAATGCTCGCAAACACATCGGGCGCCCCGTTACCCAGAGGAAGCAGAGTCACCCGTGCAACAGTGGGCGGCAAGTTCCAGAGATTCAAGAGCTTCTCAAGAGAACAACAAAAATAGTCCGAAGCAGTATTACCCAGTAAATAAAACAGAGCAACCAACCAAATTCCCAAAGCCAAATAACCCAGAAATTTAACCTTCTCACACCCACAAGAGAAGAAGCGAATGTAATCAAGAAGCCCCCCTGATGTGCATTGTGGATTAGCTGTCAAAAACTCACACTGGCTTGTGTAGCCTTTATGCTCATTCAATCCAGTACAACCAGCGGACTCTTTAGCCCCAAAATCAGTTAAATTCGACAAATTCAAACTAACTTCATCTAGATTTCTCCGAATAACCTCGACCCGATTAACCTCACCCCGCAACAAACCACCTCTGAAGTCCCATTTCTGAGAAATTGAGGACGACTGTCTGAGGAATGCACTAGTAAAAATGTCTTCTTGGTAGAACAAGAAACAAAACAATACAAAAGCACAAAAACCATTCAAAGCTCCACGGAATTTCAAGCGCCTCGGGTCGTAAAACCCATTGAAAATTTCCATGAAACCCTCTTCACAACACCCTAATTCAAGAAATCTCGACTGACAAACAAGAAGAAACAGAGCAAAAACTACAAAGACTGAATCTTTATGACGAAAGGTTGAAAATTAAGCCAATTGAGACCCTAATTGCTTTGAATATCAGCAAATTTATAACCCCAAAATCAAAACACTTCAGAAATACAGTAAACAGAGTAAAATTACACAGGTGTTTGATATATGAGTAAAAAGGGGAAACGTGAGTTCACCTGAAAAGGAAAGGCAGGAGAAAAAGAGAAGCTTCGTAGGAGTTGGGTAGATAAATTAATGGAGTTTGGAGGAGTTGTTATTATTATTGACGGATTATGGGAACTTTGAAAGCGAACAGAGCTTTCTGGAGAGAGAAAGAAAATGAGATAATTGTGGCTCCCGCGTAGCAGGTGTTAAAAGACAAGAAGACCCGATACTTTTATTATATGTTAATGATTTGATATACTATCAATTACAGACACCGTACACGTTAGGAGGGATTATATTTGTTTGATTGCATGAAATAAATAAATCCATCAAAATTATTACTATTATAACTTAACATTATTAGTATAGTACTACTTCCGTCCCATAATAAGTGTTTTTTTAGTCTTGATATTTTTTTTTAAAATAAGTGATGTGTTAGGACTCCAATACAATTTTTATAATATTTTTCCATATATGCCCTTGTGCAATCAATGGTATTTATTACGTATTTATTAGGAAGTTGAAAGATTGAAGAAAGAGAAAGAGAGACAAAAAGGCAATAAAAAAAGTTTCAAACAAAACAAAGAAAGTATATTAAGGGTATTTTTGTCATTTTATCTTGTGTATTAGTATGTATAATTTAAGGTAAAAAAATACTTATTATGGGACGGAAATAGTACTAGATTCTATGCCTTCCCCTACAAGAAAAGCTTATGTAGCAACTCTTCTTATCGCCTACACGGCTACACCCTTACTTTACCGATTAAAAGTATAATAAATAATAAAGTATCGGATCTTTGATTACGAAGTAAAACTATTTTTTAATAAATATTAAAGTGGAAGAGTTTTTAGACATTTAAAAAGAGAAAGAGGAACAACTACGTATCGGGCTAGGCATGCACAACAGATCGATTTGATCTGGTCTGGTCTGGACCTGTCAGGTCTTGGATTTTGACCAGGCCAGGTCAGATCGTTGACTTTTGGCTCCCAGGTCAGGCCAGGCCAAGCCTTGATTGCTAGGCTGTGGTCTGGCTAGGCCTGCAGGCCAGGCCCAAGTCCAGACTAGGCCCAAGGTCAGGTCTGGCTAGACCAGGCCCAAGGCTAGGCCAGGCCAGGCCTTGGCTGGTCTGATCTTTTTTTTAAAAAATTTACATATTAAATATTAAAAATATAAATTAATAAAATTTTATAAAAATGATGCAAAATTTTTGAGAATTATTTTATTTTAACATTCTACTATACACCAATATAAGTTGAATGATTAGAACAAAAATAAATATATTTCTCTTAAATTAAAAGAAAATGTAATTTAGATGTAACTGAATATAAAGTAAATTGATTTCCTAAATATATGTATAGTTGTTTACTATGCACTTCGTAGAAAATACTGTAGATTACACTTTTATTTTTTGAATATAAAGTTAGTTTCTATTTTATTTTCTTATAGAACTAGGATCGGTTGGACATATATTTTGTAAAATTTAAATATGCATATATTTTTTCATTTATGGTCATTAAACACTTACATAGTTATATCTCAAGTATTATTTTCAATTAGTTTTCTAATTATTTTATTAATTTTTTTTAAATTGGTACAACAGAATACCTGAAAAATAATCAGAATCATAAATCCCCCCAAAAAATTTAGCATATCCAAATTAATGAAGAACTTGAGTATTTACAAGAAACTAACTTAATGTTAATATTTAATATTAAACGTTGGTTTATTGATGTATTAATTAATATCAATATTTAACAATAAAGTAACAAGAAATATTAATAAAATTTTGTTGTTAAATATTATTAATTTAGTATTTACAATAAGTTAACTTATTATTAATATTTAATGAACTAAGTAACTAACTTATTATTAATATTAAATATACTAACTAGTTATATTAATTGAAGATGTATATTAATTAAATGTATCTACAAGAAATCAAGAATGAATATTTAAAATTTTAAACTTTATTGATGTATTAATTAAAATTAATGTATTATAATTTATAAACTACAATAATGAGTAAGTAAAAATTTAAACTTTATTGATGAATAATTATAAATTTAAAGTTCAAAAATTATAAAATCGTAAATTTAAATTACAAAATCATAAATTATATCTCACGTATTATTTCCAATTAGTTTTCTAATTGCTTTATAGAATTTTTATTTAAATTGGTACAATAGAATACCTGAAAAATAACCAAAATCATAAATTCTTCTAATAATTTAGCATATCTAAATTAATGAAGAACTTGAGTATTTACAAGAAACTAACTTATTGTTAATATTTAATATTAAAAGTTAGTTTATTGATGTATTAATTAATGTTAATATTTAACATTAAAGTAACAAGTATATTAACAAAATTTTATTGTTAAATATTAGTAATTTAGAATTTACAATAAATTAACTTATTATTAATATTTAATCAACTAAGTAACTAACTTATTATTAATATTAAATATACTAACTAGTTATATTCATTGAAGATGTATATTAATTAAATGTATCTACAAGAAATCAAGAATGAATAATTAAAACTTTAAACTTTATTGATGTATTAATTAAAACTAATATATTATAATTTATAAATTACAATAATGAATAAGTAAAAATTTATAGTTATTGATAAATAATTATAAATTTAAAGTTCAAAAATTACAAATAATTGGATAAA
Organism: Panax stipuleanatus; assembly: GCA_020205555.1. Taxonomy (NCBI): domain Eukaryota; kingdom Viridiplantae; phylum Streptophyta; class Magnoliopsida; order Apiales; family Araliaceae; genus Panax; species Panax stipuleanatus. Next base: position 157,889,737 of record CM035115.1, on the reverse strand, counting down.
AAATCATGTAAGGCCTCAGGTCAGGCCAGATTTTTGTCTAAAAATAGCGGCCTTTTCAAGCCTTCCAGGCCAGGCCTGACCGGGCCAGGCCTTGACCAGGCCGGGCCCAGGCCGGACCAAGGTCAGGTCGCAGGCCTCGGACCTTTTGTGCATCCCTGGATGAGGCAGTGAAAGGATTTTTCCTTTTTCTTCTATATAATCCATACTTTATTATGACCTGATTTTTTTTCTTTTTTGCTTTTACCTTTTTTGGTTTTGGACCTTTTGGTGGAATATGGTATCAAAAATTTAGCTTCAATGGGTTATCAAAAATTAACTTTAAGATGGTGTTTGTTAGAGCATCTTCAACGGTCTCTTCAACCACTTTAGGATACTTAAATAGGTGAGTCACATCAGAAAAATCATCTCCAACAGTCTCTTCAACCTTAGTCATCAAATCTGTAACCTCTTTCTCACTCTTCAAATCTGCAACCTCCTCCTCACTATTCAAATCTATAATTAAAGGCTAAAAATATTTATTAAGCTTGATGGGTGAAAGTCCAATAATAATCTAGAAGGGGGGGGGGGTTGAATAAATTATTACCGTTTAAAAATTATCTTTGGCCTTTTTGAATTTTAGTGGGTTAATTTTATCAAATTAATAAGCAGTTTAAAATTCAATCACACAATACACAAATATTTATCTAGTTCACAATATACAGCCCGGGTATGTTGCTACGTCCAGTCTCAAGCTCCTCTCTAGGACTTGAGATCCTATTAGCCCCTGTAATAAATACTCTTTCAATAGGTGGAGAAGCCTGTACAAAGTTTTAAAGATAAACTTACAACTATCCACAACTAACTATCTTGGATAGCGAACTCCCAGTTCCTTCCTCAAGCTTAGTTGAACCTTCTTTTGAGCTTAGAGCTATTTTATCCCTTGGTCTTGAAACAACAATTTCTTCTTCACCTCACAAGTGCACTAGAGAAGCTGACCTCTCTAAGACTCTGGTCTTGGTCAAAAAATTCTTGTCTTTCTCATAAGTATAAAATAAACTAACTCAACCTTTTCTTTTTACAAAAAGTTTGTTTGAATATTTGCTTCTAACAATAAGCAGATAAAATTTGTATGGTTTTCGGCACATAAACGCAGCGAAAATTAAAAAATTTTCGAAACCCTAAAACAGGATCCATGCGAAAACATACTAATTCAGAGGTTAAGATATGTTTTACCGATTATTCAAGCCTGAAAGGAGACGATGGAGATTCTGGAACTGCTTCGAATCCTCAACGCAATCCAACGGAACTGCGCCTCTACGGTATCCACACGAACGTCTCGCGAATCGTCACATGATCTGCAGCAAGGAAAGCTGCGGTACTAGCCGCCAAGGATCTGGACTTTTCAAAATCTTTCTCTCTAGTCTCTCTCTAAGAGCGGCTAGGGTTTTTGATATCGATCATCCCCTAAACGGCTGATATACTATATATATAGCAGTTAAAGGAATTAACCAAAACCTAATCCAATTAAGAAAATAAAATCCGAATTTATATATATATATATATATTATATCTTAATTAAGTCTTACTTAATTAATATACATATATATATACAAATTATCCTATTAATTTAAATTCATAATTTAAATACTATCAATCATATTGATATATTTTAATCCATACAATTTAAATTAATTCCCTTTTAATTACGTTCTAAGTGTGTGACCCTATAGGTTATTATTATGTTGGCAATAATTTTAAAATCATATTATAAAATTATAAACAGTGAGCGGCATCTAGTAATGCATCACTGCTACCCAAATAATAATAAGATCGGTGATTCGATACAACCTTTTTGTGACAAATGTTTCAATGTAATTTAATCCTTTTAACCTTGACATCCTAGATTAAACTCGAGGCATGGAATGTGTCATCCTCTTCATAATTTAATCTGAGTTTTCTTGATCGATGAGTAGACTATATGAAACAAATTACTATTTGAGCATGGCCATGCATTTCATAGTCCTACTCAATCAGGAGGCCTATGGATATCACCCCTAATATATAGGAGGGTTAAATTCCATCTAGATCACTCATATTCCTCACACGATTCATGATATACCCAATAATCACCTTTATCGTCCACCCTATTAAAGGTGGCCTTTGATGATATCAAAGTACATAAATTCTCGTGTAGTAATATAGTGATTTCAGGTCGGAGGATCATTACATCATTGTCACTATGAGAATTGCTTATGACACTTTGCATAATGCTCCACGTAGAATTCTCATGGTGGGTCTGCCCAGCACATTGTTCTCTAACATGTACCTATGCATTGACTCAATATCTCATATATTTATGACCAATGAGATTTGGCCATCAGTCAATCCACATACTAGTCTCAATGTATCATTGTTGTCCCATTAACAATGACATTCGACTAGGGACATTTAAGAGTAATGATACTAATTGTAACTATATGATCTCATGTTCAAGTCACATACTTGAAGCCATATAATTTGTATCACTATTCTAAGGACTTTTATTATGTTAACATTTATATAACGCAGTAAATAAAACCATAATAAAATAATTCATTTATTCAATCAAATATAATATCAAAAATGTTTAAGCAATTACATCAAAGAATTAGCCTCTAGGGCATAAACTCTAACAGTCTCCCACTTGCACTAGAGCCAATCACTCATGTATCTAATACCCATGGAACTAGTGTGACCTTCGTACTTATGCTGCGACAAAGCTTTGGTCAGTGGATCTGCAACATTATCATCTGTTGGCACTCTGCTTATATGTACATCTCCTCTATCAATGATTTCACGGATGAGATGGTACCGCCTAAGTATATGCTTGGATCGTTGGTGAGATCTGGGTTCCTTAGCCTGTGCAATGGCTCCATTATTATCACAGTATAGCTCAACCGGATCAACAATGGTTGGAACAACACCAAGTTCAGTGACGTACTTTTTAATCCATACAGCCTCCTTGGCCGCACTAGAAGCAGCAATATACTCAGCCTCTGTTGTAGAATCGGCTACTGTCTCTTGCTTCGAACTTTTCCAGCTAACAGCACCACCATTAAGGCAAAACACAAAACCTGACTGAGACTTATAGTTATCTGTGTCAGTCTGGAAACTAGCATCTGTGTAACCCTTTACTGTCAGTTCGTCTTCACCTCCATATACCAAGGATGAATCCTTAGTCCTTTTCAGGTACTTGAGGATATTCTTGACTGCTGTCCAGTGACCTTCACCTGGATTCGACTGGTATCTGCTCGTCATGCTCAAAGCATACGAAACATCCGGACGAGTACATATCATTGCATACATGATAGATCCAATTGCCGAAGCATAAGGGATCTTTCTCATACGCTCCTCATCATCATGTGATTTAGGACATTGGGCCTTAGAGATCTTAACACCATGAGACATGGGTAAGTGTCTTTTTTTTGCCTCTTGCATGCTGAACCGTTTCAGCACTTTATCAATATATGTACTTTGACTTAGGCCGAGCATTTTTCTCGATCTATCTCGATAGATCTTGATACCTAAAATGTAGGTTGCGTTGCCCAAATCTTTCATGGAGAAACATTTTCCTAACCATGTTTTTACAGCCTGTTAGGAAGGAATGTCATTCCCAATAATTAATATGTCATCAACATATAATACCAGGAATACAATGTGACTCCCACTAACCTTCTTATATACACAAGGTTCATCTTCATTTTTTATAAAGCCAAACTCTTTGACTGCTTCATCAAATCAAAGATTCCAACTCCGAGAGGCTTGCTTCAATCCATAAATGGATCGCTGCAGCTTACATACCTTTCCAGCATCCTTTGGATTGACAAAACCCTCAGGTTGTGTCATATACACATCCTCAAGGAGATTTCCGTTAAGGAAAACAATTTTGACATCCATCTGCCAGATTTCGTAATCATAAAAGGCTGCAATAGCAAGTAAAATCCTGATGGATTTAACCATTGCCACTGGAGAGAAGGTTTCATCATAGTCAACACCTTGAACTTGTTTGAAACCTTTTGCTACCAATCGACCTTTATAGGTTTGTACATTACCATCCATGTCGGTTTTCTTCTTGAAAACCCACTTGCACCCGATTGGTTTTACACCTTCGGGTGGATCAACCAAAGTCCATACTTGGTTAGTATACATGGAGTCCATCTCAGATTTCATGGCTTCAAGCCATCTCTCAGAATCTGGTCCATTCATAGCTTCTTGGTAGGAAGCAGGCTCATCATGATCTATGAGCATCACATCGCCGTTTTGAGTCACAAGAAATCCATAATATCTCTCGGGCTCTTGGCGTGTCCTACCAGATCTACGAATGCCTCGTGTAATTTGAGCAGGTTCACTTTCCACAATATCTTGTGGTTCCTGCTCATGTTCCAACTCAGGTTCAATGGTATTTTGTGGTTCTCGAACTTCTTCGAGTTCTACTTTCCTCCCACTGTTTCCTTTAGAGACAAATTCTCTTTCTAGAAAAATACCAGTTCGAGCAACAAATACTTTGTTCTCAGAAGGTTTGTAGAAATAATACATTTTTGTTTCCTTTGGGTATCCCACAAAATTACATTTGTCAGATTTGGGTCCGAGCTTGTCAGAAGCCAGACGTTTTACAAACGTCTCGCAACCCCAAATCTTCATGAACGACATACTAGGACGTTTCCCAGTCCACATCTCATATGGTGTCTTATGAACCGTCTTTGTAGGAACACGGTTAAGTGTGAATGCAGCTGTCTCTAGGGCATGACCCCAGAAGCTTATTGGAAGATCTGCATGACTCATCATCGATCGTACCATGTCCAACAAGGTGCGATTCCTCCTCTCAGACACACCATTCCATTGTGGTGTTCCAGGTGGAGTGAGCTGTGATATAATACCACACTCCTTTAGAAGGTCATCAAAGTCTTGGCTTAAGTATTCACCTCCTCGATCGGATTGAAGGGCTTTTATGCTTTTGCCAAATTAGTTTTGAACTTCATTCTTGAATTCCTTGAACTTTTCAAAGGATTCGAATTTGTGTCTCATAAGATACACATATCCATATCTACTGAAGTCGTCAGTAAATGTAATGAAGTAATAAAACCCACCTCTTGCTAACGAACTCATGGGTCCGCATACATCACTATGTATAAGTCCCAATACATCGCTAGCTCGTTCACTGTGTCCAGTGAAAGGGGCTTTAGTCATCTTGCCTAATAAACAAGACTCGCATTTCTCATATGATTCAAAATCAAATGAATCCAAAAACCCATCTTTATGGAGTTTGGATATGCGTTTCTCATTTATATGGCCTAAACGACAGTGCCAAAGATATGTCGGATTTGAATCATTTGATTTAAATCGTTTTGTATTTATGTTATAGATAGGCATTTCTAAATTAAGAATATAAAGACCATTAAACAATTGTGCAACACCATAACATATTTCATTTAAGTAAAATGAACAACTGTTGTTCTTTATTAAAAATGAAAAACCTTTCTTGTCCAAACAAGAAACAGAAATAATGTTTTTGCTCATAGCAGACACATAATAACAATCCTCTAATTCTAATACTAGCCCAGTGGGCAAAAATAAATGATAAGTTCCTACGGCTAGTGCAACAACTTTTGCTCCATTCCCAACTCGTAGGTCAACCTCGCCTTTCGCCAAAGTCCTACTCCTTCGGAGTTCCTGCACATTAACACAAATGTGAGAACCACATCCAGTATCCAATACCCATGATGTAGAAGTGGACAAATTGACTTCTATAACATATATACCTGAATCAGAAGTCATACTTCCTTTTTTTTTTTTTTCAGTTCTTCCAAATAAGCATGACAATTCCTCTTCCAGTGTCCAGATTTTCCACAGAAGTGACAATCACCTTCTTTAGCCACCCCACCTTTAGGTTTTAAAGCATGTTTGGTTTTGGGATTGGGTTTCGCAGATTTCGATCCTATCTTCTTCTTGCCTTTCCCCATTCCCTTAGCATTCCCCTTTTGCACCATCATTATGGGAGCGGGTCCTGCCTTTTTCATGTTGTTCTCGGCAGTTCTTAACATGCTCAACAACTCAGTAAGTGGTTTCTCAATTTCATTCATGAGGTAATTCATAACAAATTGAGAGTAGCTGCTGTTCAAAGATTGCAAAACAAGATCAGTTTGGGCTTCCGGAGTAATCGGAAAACCCAACCTACCAAGGTACTCAATATACCCAATCATTTTCAGCACATGTGGACCAACTGGATCACGTTCACCCATCTTGCAGTGATACAACGCCTTGCTTGTATTATACCTCTCCTGTCGAGCATGCCCTTCGAACAATTTCTTGAGATGCTCGATCATCTCATAAGCATCCATTAACTCATGTTGCTTCTGAAGCTCAGAGTTCATAGTTGCTAGCATGAGACAACTCACGTCTAGAGCATCATCTTGATGCTTCTTGTAAGCATTATGCTCTACACGTGGTGCAGTGTTAGCTGGTGCTGCAGGAATGGGCCCATCAAGGACATATAGCTTGCGCTCCTGTTTGAGGACAATCATCAAGTTCCTATGCCAGTCTAGGAAATTAACTCCACTCAGCTTTTCCTTCTCAAGGACTGATCGTAGTGAAAGACTATTTGTGTTGTTGTTTGCCATTGATATCTACAATTTATAAGTGCAAAAATAATAAGTCAAATTGCAAAATTTTGATATTATGTAATTGATAATAATACATTCAAAATATACCTCCCACTATTTTATTCAAATTAATAGCCCTCACCATTAATTCGGAAAGCATTTTTCAATTAAATCTTTCTAGTGAGCTAAGATCCATATTTCATTATGCCTTAAGTTAGCTTTGGCTATTCTCTCAAAACATAATTATTTAGGTAGACAACCCTTTGTCAATTATATCATATATAACTCTTAGATAGTTTGGTGAACAACATTTATTTCTAGTCCATCTAATGGTACCTACCAAACTCTATGCCTCTAAGTCCACAATCCTATTATGATAACTTAGTTAAGTCTGGCCCAATGATTTTAACAGTTTGGATATCACAATTATCCTATCGCATCTTACCAAGATAAATGGGGTACTTTACTTTGGCAAACCTACATCCATCGGTCAAGGTCTTGATGAGTGTTATTCATTGGAAGGCATCTGATTTAGACTTACTAATTTTATGAGGGATTTTAATAATTAATTTAGATCTCACCAATTTTAATCTTATTAAACATGCACATTATTTATCATATCATATCGTATACAAGCATAAATAAAGTGCAAAATTAAATGTGTCACAGTTATGGCCCCAACCCTATGCCAATCTTTTCAAGCTAATGAAAAGATTGAAGGTCAGTCTAAGGTGGTAAAAGGTCTTCAAAATAGTAGCTTCCTTGGACCTTCCTCATGCATGTGTCTCATCTCCATCATCATCTTGTCATCTTAATAGGTTACAATTGTACATTACATGACATAAAGAAACCTCGAGTTACATTCGAGGGGATTTAGATGAGAAGAGAATATTACATCAGAATTTATAGAAAGGCACGACATGCAAGCCGTATTTCAAAACCAAAACCACTAACCTATGGGTCAAAAGGGCCATAACTGTGCACCATGCATATCACAATAAGCACATGACACAATTTATATAATTAAAGAAAACTATATACAAAATATTGGGGTCACGACCATCGTGCGCTACGACGGGGGGGGGGGGGTCCAAGGGGGGGTCTCCCCCCCTGGCGGTGGTCCGGCTGACCGATCAGTCGGCGGGTGGTCTCGCTGCCCGGTCAGCAAGCGAGGCCAGGGCCAGTGCCCTGGGAAATTCCAGAATTATAGAATTTTTCATACGAATCTCTGAAACAATTCCAGAATCATATACAATCCGCCAACACACTCATAACAATATACCAGAACATATCATATATGTCCAGTTTCGATTAATCATATTAAATCGAATCTTCATGTTTCTAATCCAATTAGAACAGAAGTTGAATTGTTATTCCACCTTCTAGGATACGATTATCAGAACATCATATACATGCATATATATTATAGATTTCCAGAATACGCATACAGGCAGAATATCTTATATTCAATTTCAGATCGGTAAACATGCATCATCACATATCATATATAACGAATACAATTAAAACACGTAATCTGAATTAATCGTTTCGTAAGTAGCTCTGATACCACTGTAGGGTTTTCGGCACATAAACGCAGCGGAAATTAAAAAAAATTTTTGAAACCCTAAAACAGGATCCATGCGAAAACATATTAATTCAGAGGTTAAGATATGTTTTACCGATTATTCAAGCCTGAAAGGAGACGATGGAGATTCTGGAACTGCTTCAAATCCTCAACGCAATCTAACGGAACTGCGCCTCTACGGTATCCACACGAACATCCCGCGAATCGTCACACGATCTGCAGCAAGGAAAGCTGCGGTACTAGCCGCCAAGGATCTGGACTTTTCGAATTTTTTCTTTCTAGTCTCTCTCTAAGAGCGGCTAGGGTTTTTGATATCGATCATCCCCTAAACGGCGATTATTCAAGCCTGAAAGGAGACGATGGAGATTTTGGAACTGCTTCGAATCCTCAATGCAGTCCAACGTAGAATTCTCATGGTGGATCTGCCCAGCACATTGTTCTCTAACATGTACCTATGCATTGACTCAATATCTCATATATTTATGACCAATGAGATTTGGCCATCAGTCAATCCACATACTAGTCTCAATGTATCATTGTTGTCCCATTAACAATGACACTCGACTAGGGACATTTAAGAGTAATGATACTAATTGTAACTATATGATCTCATGTTCAAGTCACATACTTGAAGCCATATAATTTGTATCACTATTCTAAGGACTTTTATTATGTTAACATTTATATAACGCAGTAAATAAAACTATAATAAAATAATTCATTTATTCAATCAAATATAATATCAAAAATGTTTAAGCAATTACATCAAAGAATTAGCCTCTAGGGCATAAACTCTAACATTATGAACCTTGTATTCAAGGAATATTTGGATCAGTTCGCGGTTGTCTTTATTGATGACATCCTCATCTATTCCAAAAGCCTTGAAGATCATGAGCACCACTTGAAGCTGGTACTTCAAAGGTTTCGTGATAACAAGCTATATGCCAAGTTGAAGAAATGCGAGTTCTGGCTGGAGGAAGTGGCATTCCATGGGCACGTGGTATTAAAATATGGAGTATCTGTTGACCCGACGAAGATTAAAGCAATACAAAGTTGGGAGCAATCGAAGTCGGTGACCGAAGTACGTAGCATTCTGGGCTTCGCTGGTTATTATCGAAGATTCGTGGAAGGATTTTCTCGAATCGCTACTCCATTAACTCAGCTGACTCGAAAAAATACAAAATTCGTATGGAGCGAAGAGTGCAAGAAAAGCTTCCAAGATCTCAAGAGGAGACTTATCTTGGCACTTGTTCTGACAATACTATCTAGTTCGGATGGATTTGTTATCTACAGCGATGCTTCGGGCAAAGGGTTAGGATGTGTTCTCATGGAACATGGGAAAGTCATAGCCTATGCCTCGCGACAACTTAAAGAATATGAGAGGAATTATCCTACTCATGATCTAGAGTTGGCAGTAGTCGTTTTTGCGTTGAAGATCTGGAGACACTACCTGTATGGAGAGAAAATGGATATTTATACGGATCATAAGAGTCTTAAATATTTTTTCACTCAAAAGGAACTCAACATGCGGCAACGACGTTGGCTTGAGCTGTTGAAAGATTATGACCATACCATCTAATACCATCCCGGTAAAGCGAATGTGGTAGCTGACGCGTTGAATAGAAGATCATATGCGAAAACAAGTGCGATGTTATCAACACAAAGGCCTATTCTGTGTGACTTACAATAGATAGAGATAGAGTTCAAGACTCCGGAGACCCACGTGATGATGTCAAATATACGCGTAGAGCCAACTTTAATTGATAAAGTTAAAGCTGCTCAAGCTACAGACCCGGAGTTAATGAAGATGAAGAAGAAGGTGCAAGAAGGTGCGGTTCAGAAACAAGAATCGATGAAGAAGGAATATTTCAAGTCAACTCCAGACTTTGTCTTCCTAACGATTCTGATTTGAAGTATAGAATCATGATGGAGGCACACAACACACCGTTTGCAATCCATCATGGTAATACCAAAATGTATCATGATCTTCGACATACATTTTGGTGGAACAATATGAAGAGAGAGATCGCGGAGTTTATCTCGAGGTGTTTAATTTGTCAACGTGTCAAGGCGGAGCATCAAGTGCCAAAGGGTCCATTGCAACCACTTGAGATTCCGAAATGAAAGTGGGAACACATTACCATGGATTTCGTTACGAGTCTTCCCAAGGTTTCTCAAGGCGTAGATGCGATTTGGGTTATTGTTGATAGATTAACCAAGTCTACTCATTTCTTGTCGATACGGGAGATTTATTCCCTTGAGCATCTTGCTCGTATGTACGTGAATGAGATTGTGAGATTGCATGTCATGCCAGTATCCATAGTTTCGGATCGTGACCCAAGATTCACTTCACGATTTTGGGTCAGTTTGCAGAAAGCTATGGGCACGGATTTACGATTTAGTTCGGCATATCATCCTCAAACGGACGGACGATCGAAAAGGACTATTCAAACTCTTGAAGATCTGTTAAAACTCTGTGTTCTAGACTTCAAAGGGAGTTGGGATAAGTACCTAACATTGGTGGATTTCTCCTACAACAACAGTTATCAGGCAAGTATAGACGTGACTCCTTTCGAAGCGTTGTATGGGCGAAAGTGTCGCTCTCCAGTATGCTGGGACGAGGTGGGGGAAACAACATTGTTGGGACCAGAGTTGGTACGTATGACTACGGAAAAGATTCAAATGATACGATAACGTATACAAACGGCACAGGATCGACAAAAGAGTTATGCGGATCTTCATCGAAATGACGTGAAATTTAATGTTGGGGATCATGTATTATTACTTGTTGCTCCATGGAAGGGATTTACGAGATTCAGGAAGAGAGGAAAGCTCAATCCGCGATTCATTGGTTCATTTGAGATTCTTGACCGAGTAGAAAATGTGGCCTATAGACTCGCTTTACCTCCAAGCATGTCTCGTGTTCATAACGTTTTTCACATATCCGTACTTTGTTAATATTTGAAAGACTCAAACCACATTATTGAGTTAGAACCAGACAAGATAGCCGAATATTCGTTTGGTTGTGGAATATTCTTGTTGTCGGAGAATATTCGTACGACGGCGCAGCCATTTGTGGGTCCCATAACAGAAAACTGTTGGATGAAGAAAACGACAAGAATAAGTTTTTTATAAATAACGGCGTAACGGTTATCGTTAACACTGTTGAAATACCCGGTGGTTAAAATAAAGTAATACGCGTTGTTGCACAGTAGCACATGGTATTACACAGTATTTTATATTATTGTTATTTCAATAATTGTCACTACACAATATTTTACTTTATCAAATCAATAATTCATATTATTTGAATGATATTATTAGACGACATTATTGGCAATGTCTAAGGAAGTTCTGTCTAGGAAAGAGGTTAGGTAATTGCGCGCCAGTAAGGAGAAATTCTTATCGAAAGACCTCCTCTTTTCTGGAAATGACCTGGTTGTCAATATTGTGGTTCTATAATATTATTTGTGAATAATTAATTATTGATAAAAATGATAAGAAAATATTTATTTAATGTGGATATAAATGGAGGAATTTTTAGCAAAAGAGACAATTGTTGAAAATTGATATTTCATCTTTTCTGATAAAATAATTCATTCAAATATTTTATTATATTATATTATAAGTGTATAATGTTTATAATATAATAATATAATAATGGTGATATTTTTACAATAAATTCACGATATGTGAATAAAATGAGGTGGAAGAGAGCAAATTGGATCTAAATTATTTTTGGTGTTATAATTGGTTTTTAAAACAAAAACGTGTAAAAGGCAACGGTGGAGAATTTTGCAACAAGAGTGGGCCCCACTTGAATAATGCTGAGTTTTTTTAAAAAAAGTCAAAGGTGGAAGGTGTCCGAATATTTTTTTTTCTGCATTGGTGTTCTAAGCATTTTCCTATAAATAGGGTGCTTAGTTTAGAATTTAAAATCACACCAGAATCAGAAGTTTCTTTCTCTCTAATATCGAACGTATTTTTATGAGTATTTAGATACTTTGATTGTTGTTAAACAGTGTAAGTTTTCTTCAGCATTATATCCGATATTTCAGTCAGAAGTACTATTCTTTTGAGGTAAGGGATATTATTTTTCTTGTAAATGATGTTATTTTTTTCAATATCATTTCACTGAAATGTTGGTATGAATTTTATTATAAAATTTTTACCTTTTTATGTCGAGGTTACTATTTACGTATACGACACTATTTACGTATATAGTACTATTCACGAATACGGTACTATTCACAGAAAAATTAGATTTTATTTTCTTTGTCCAAGTTGGCTGTTATGGTTCCTATCTTTGATTGAATCCAAGTTTTGAACTTTATTCTTGAGTTTTGCTCCACAATTGATTATTATGGAGTATTTTTGAACTTGAATAAATTAAATTACGAATCTCTAAATTTTGTCCTTTATCACACTGGATTCGTTATTTATATTATTTTTCATCATCCTCAGTTCTAAACGGTGACATAACTGAATATCTTTGGCTTATAGTGCAAAGATGAATGATTACTTGATGAATATCTTTGGCCTGTAGTGCAAAGATGAATGATTACCTGATGAATATCTTTGGCCCGTAGTGCAAAGATGAACATGTGTTGAGATGAACATGACGAACTGGTGATACAAATGAATATCTTTGGCCCGTAGTGCAAAAATGAATATTTGATTCAAGATATATATTGATTGATGTTACAGGGATAAAATATTGATTATGAACTTTTAAATCATAGAAGATAGTAGACATTATTTCCTACTTAACTCTTTTGATGTATTGTTAATTCCGCTGCAGTTGTTGATTTAAAACTTGTTGTCCATAATATTTTATTTGATTTGTTGAAGACTAACGATAAATTATTTTGCATAATTTTAGTCATAATATTCTTTACTGGGCTTGTTGAGCTCACCCTTTTTTTTTATTGTCCTCTTCAGGAAATGAGAATGTCGCAGGGACTAGTCGGGGGACAGAGTGATGATTAGAGTAGAGCAGTAGTAGTCCTCACTATTTTTGTAAAATAGTGTGATAATAATTGTAATGAGGAGTTAGTTTGAGTATTTATATTTTCTAAATGTTTGTATTGACACTCACAGTTGTCTGGTCGTATTTCTCACGACCTTTTGTTATAAAAGATTGTATTTGAATTCTGTACCATGTGTTTAGCGACTCAGAATGAGTTGATTGGATTGAACCTATTCTGGGGGCGTCACATAAATTATGTTACTAGTAAGGATATTTATGTCCCAATTATTAAATATAAAATTATTTTTATCTAAATAAAAATTTAAGATGACCATTATGTGGTAATCTCATATTATCACCTATTTTTTAGTCATCTTATTATTAAAAATCTTGACACTTTATCAAGTACCATCTGTTAACCGAAAATGTAATATTATCAATCTAACAAACACAATTTATAAAAATGATCAGCTTACATTACTAAGTATTTAAGATGACCATTTTAGATTACATGTAATAAAAGCTTCCTGAAGATGATATGCTAGCATTGTCAAGCGAATATTATTATTCCCACACATAACATCTTTTTTATGTTACATGAAGAGTGTTGTATGGTAAAGAACAAATAATAATAAATTAGCACTGCATAAAAATAGAGACGTTAAACATGACAAAAAAACAAATTCAAAGTAAAGAAGTTCAAGGAGCTGGTGCTAACTTTTCTCAACACATTAATTTGTGTGGATTATCGGTAAGGACATGTTGCTATTAGATTATGTTAACACATGTTATGAACAAGATTGCTGCATTGCCAAAATAATACATAAAAAAAGGATGAATTGACCATTATCTACATGTCCTACTCCTTTTTTGCTATGTACAACAACTAATCTAATGTCAACTTTAAGCATTTAATGAACAAAAATACCAAATAGATGGTCATAAGGCCGATCCCCAACAACTTGCTAGGGCGCATGTCATTTTTTGTTAGGACAATCAGTGACCAAACAAGCCCTAGCACAAGAAAACCCAGGGTAGAATACAAGTTAGTGTCTTGAGGGACTGCATAAGAAGCTGGTCTCTTAGACCAGGCTCCAAGCAGCATGGAGATTCCCAAGCCAGCAAGTGTGTTGAACATTGGCCCGGCAAAGCACCCAGAAATGGCAATCTGCACACCATCTCCACCATTCATCGCCAGTGCAACATTTGACATTAAATCACCCATCGAGTTACCCCATGCCAATACAGTTAATCCGAGGATAGACGGATTAACTCCAAATATAACACCTAAAGACACCAGCACAGCAACGAGTTCGTTAGCGACTATGTAGAACCAAACGATACTCATAAAGAAGCCGCCCAGAAGCCATGGCAGTAGGTACTTTTGAGGTGGCCGGTCGGATCTAGTGCATATAAATGCAAGAACACCAAGAATAAACCCAACGACGGCACCAATTAGGTAAGCAATTTCAACCGTCTGGGGAGCGCCAATGGTCCAAAGAAAAGCGAGAAGCATGGGTGCCAATGAAGCACTGGACACTGCAACCCCCTTGGACCAGCGATCATCCTCGATTAATGGAATAGTCAACCGTCTGGGGAGCGCCAATGGTAATTCCAGCAACCAGCATATCTTGGAACATGAAAACCATTACCGATCTTCCATTGCCTCCTCGTCATTCCAGCCCCACAAAGGCTTCACTGACTCACGTGCATAGATTGCTACATTCGAAGCCCACATCCAATGAGGTACTAACTTAGTTTGGACTTTGGAGATCATGTAGCACCTCATTCCCTGCAGAATCCGACAAGAGAAGGTTCACATGTAAAGATTCCTCATCTCCAGATTCGTGAGAAAACATAGTACTTCCCGCAACAGGTAGCAATTTCCTAATGGAATCCAGCTTCAAAATGCTGGACGAATATTTTCTCAAAATCTCATGTACAACAATAGAGAATGCATAAACAACGTAGATAGAAACGAACGCAATTGCACCTCCTATGCTCAACTTTCCAAGAATCAGAACAAGAAGCAGGGAAAGAAGAGCCAAGAGAAAGAAGCATACATCTCTTCGGGCTAGTAAAAACTTGAGGACTTTCTGAGAAATGAACTAGTAAAAATGTCTTCTTGGTAAAAAAAGAAACTAAACAGTACAGAAGCACAAATACCATTCAAAGCTCCGCGGAATTTCGGGCGACTAGAGTAGTAAAACCCATTGAAAATTTCCATGAAACCCTCTTCGCAACACCCTAGCTAGTTCAAGAAATTTCGACCGACAAACAAGGAGACACGGCTCAAAAACTACAAAGACTGAATCTTTATAACAAAATGTCTACCCGGCTAGAAAATTAAGACAACTGAGACCCTCCTCAAAGTCAAAACACTTCCTAAACACACAAATACAGTTGACAGAGAAAAACTTTAAAGGTGTTTGATATAAAAGTGAAAAAGAGAAACGAGATCGAGTTCACCTGAAAAAGGCAGGAGATATATAAATGCTATTTAAATATAGAAAGAGAAACTTCGTTAATGGTGTTGGGTTGAGAAATTAATGGAGTTTGGAGGAGGAGTTGTTATTAATATTAGCGGATCATGGGAATTAGGAAAGATAGAAGCGCCTGCTGACGCGAGAGAAAGAAAAGGAGATGATTCCGGCTCCCCCGTGGCAGCGTAGCTGGTGACTGGTGTTAAAAGGCAAATTCGATACTGACACGGCCACACGGGCTACCTTTATTATTACTACATATAATAACGATATACCAACTTTTTGGATTCTCGTCAGTCATCAGACGAACTCATCACGTACACGTTAGAAAGGTTGATATTTGTTTGATTGCATAAATAAATAAATCAATCAAAATTATTATTATTATTATTATTATTATTATTATAATAGTACTAGATTCTATGCCTTCCCCTACAAGAAAAGCTTATGCAGTAACTCTTCCTATGGCCTACACTTACTTCACCGCGTAAAACTAATTTACTACTAATAAAGCATCCTTTATCCTAATCTAGCATTCATAATCTAGGATTTTATAAAGTAGATAGCCCAGATAGGCTCACCATTAATTATACTTTCCATCCAATTCCATGCAATACTCATATTTTTATAATTTTAAATAATATAATTAACATTTATCAATTAATTTATAATATTAAATACCATGATTGTTTAAAAAATAAAAATAATCTCACATCTTTTTACCATTTGATGAACATGTGGTTGGATTTTTTTCAACATAAAAATATTTTTAATTATTTTAATTTTTAATAGGATTAATCTTAATATCATTAACACAATTGATTTATTTGATAGATTTAGAGGGAAAAAATGTAATGGAGAGAATAATTACTGTTATCTCTATATTAGATCTTCAACAACATAGTGCACATTTTATGTAACAATCAACGCAATATATCATTATCCTTTATAAGTGAGTTGGGAGAGATGAATTTATTTGACTTAAAAGAGTTTATTTTCAGTTATAGCATAGTGGTAAGCATTCTAACAGTAAAATTTTATATCAATTTTTTATAAATAAAATGATATCGTCATGTTGGGCTCATTATTATGAGAGGCTTGCTAGCTATTAGGAGAGTTTTCAACCGAATTATGATTGTAAAGTATGTGCATATATGAGATAAGTAAAAACTAAGAAATATTTTATTTTAATTCATTCTATCTTTATCACTTTTATGTTGGTCTTAATCCAATTTCGTCACATATTTATCAAATTAATGTACTAATTAATAGATTGAAAAAAAAAATACATTGTTGTTAACAATATTGTTTGTTTTCGTATTTAACTCATTCAGATTCTAATAAATTTCACTTTGATAATGAAAAATCATCTTTTTATGAATGTAGTTGATTCAAAGGGACATATTGTTAATCCATATTAAATTGTAAGATTTTTGTGTTTAATTTGGTATGTAGATAGTACTATATATTTAATATGAATTAGAGTAAATTAAATGAGAGATGTTATACTAACTAGGTTCACGAATCATGAAAATTAATATAAAAATACTAATGTTAATAGATGTATATATTAATCATTAATTGATATATTAAGAAATACTTAGTGACAAATGATATATTATAGTAGTATTTTTAATAATAAATGTGTACTAAAATTTTGTGAAAAAATTTAACTTTTGAGCTGTTAGTTAGTTTTTGTGAATAACAAAATTTATGACCTACTAAGTCGAAGACTCAAAAAAATAAAAATAAAAAAATTATGTTACTGAGTCACCAAACTTATACTATTAAATGGACTTGGGGCCAATTAAAATAACGCGATATATTTTGGTTTTGATGGTATTGAAGTCTCTGATATAGGAATTAGTACAAACCTTTAAAAACATTAACAATATACGATGGACATTATATTCTATAGACGTTTGAAAGCTCAAGAGAAAGCTTACCATTTGTCTTATATTACTTCATTTATCTTATATATATATATAAAGCGAGTACCCCAGTTGGTCTCTTTGGTCTCATCAAACTTTTTCTGTGAATTTAGCCTCAAAATTTAAAAAAAATCATATATTACCCTTTAAGTTTACTTATATTTTCATTTTATCTTTTAAATTAAATTTATTATTATGAAATTAATTACACAAATAATATAAATTGAACACGCAACGCGTGTATTCCGAACCCTACTATATATAAAGTGAGAGGGGTTAAATACACTTTTCTCACTATACTCGACATCGGTTTACAAATATATCATTGGACTGAAAATTTTAACGGTCAACTCGTTGAACAATAACTTTTTTACAAAAATTAAAATTTCCGTCTAAAAGTGTTAAAAGTTAATAGAATGTTTTATGTTGTACCACATCAGATGCTTAGGTGGATATTCAACAATTAAAAAATATAAGAAATTCATGACTCAACAAAATTTATATTAAAAAAAAGCCACAAGAAATTTAAATATTAATTTTTTAAAAAAATAATTAACGTTTTTACAAATTTAATACTAATTATACATTTAAAACAATTCAAATGAATTATACAAACAAATCAAATTAAACAAGAAACTCCACTGCACTAATCAAACATAATGACATTTCTTCTTACGCAATAACCAGACTACATAGACTAATACTCTTTTTTTTTTCTTCTTTTTTCTTTTTTCTTTTTTTCTTCTTTAAAACCACCCGTACGAATATCCAAAATATTTTTACGACGAAAATACAAGACCATTGAATTTCTTCTTATCATTTTTATTTGAATAATGTTAAAGACACAACTTATTTTACAATTTGTTGATGTGGCATACTCCACCTCAGCTTTTATGTGGGGCTGAAGACTATATTGAAGTAATTTATTATCAATATACTGAGGTGGAGTATGCCACATCGATAAATTATAAAATAATTGTAAAATAAATTGTGTCTTTAGCATTACTCTTTTTATTTTATCTTCTTTTTCATTACGGATCTAGAAAGTTAATAATAGCAGAAAATAATGGAGGCGGCAAAAGACCCATCAACTCTCTATAATCTCCCTCCAAACACATCTAATGAAGTCTTATTTCCTTCAAGTTCCCATACCTATCATTTCACAAGTAATCAACCAATTTCTTAACTTCTATTTTTATTTTCTCCTTTTCCGACAAAGTTCGAATGGGTCTGGGATTGTTTACCGTTGATGATGGCATTGTCTAGAATATGAACAACTAATTTATTTTATTTTTGTGACTGAAAAATGAGTTATGGATCTGGGGAATCTCTTTATTTTCTGTAGTTATGAGATCTTAGAAGCTTAGATGGAGTTGAATCTCAGCTAAATCTGAGTTGTGTTGGAATTTAGACTACGAGTAAATGATTTGTTGTAGAAGTTTGGGGGTGAAAACAGTGGTGATTATTTCAAACGATTATGGCTTGGCGGTGGAGATTTGATAGAGTTTCTTTTCAAAAACTTGAAATTCATTGGGTTTTGTTGGAGGAATTTAATTATGTGCAATTGTGGTGGATGTAAGCGGCGGTAGTCATGGAAAGAAGAAGAATGGAGTAGAAATTTGTTTTCTTATTTTTACTTTAATTTGTTCTGTTAGTTTGATTTTAATTTATTTCTAAAAAATTGCTTTAAATATTATTGTAACACGAATCAACTTTTCTTTTCTAGTCAAAAATCATATCCCCTTTCTCAACTTCAATCAGTGACCACCTTAATTTCCTCTCTCTTTCGTGACATACATGTGTATTTTTTTGTTAAAAATCAAACTTTCTTAATTGTTTTTGTAACGTTTTGAAAAAAAAAATTAGTTCAACGAGTCGAATGCAAAAAAAAAACTTCAATGATACAAATTTAAATTGGGGTGAATTCAGTGGGTTAAAATTGATTTAACCCAAAGGGTGAGAGAATTTCTTTGACTTGGTCGCTATGTGTATGTGGGTAACTAATTAAGCTCCATGACCATAGAAGATATTTGAGCTTTGTGATATTAACTAAGGTGTTGTTTGATTGTCTCTGAATAGGTCTGAATGGACTTGCCTCTGATTCGGTAAGAGGCAAGTGTTGTTTGGCAATTTTTTTTACCTCTTAATGGCTCTTAAAGGATTAGACACAAAAATTAGTCCATAGCATTAAGAGACATGTTTGAGCGAAAAAAAAATATTTGGGACATAATTAACCTCTGCAATTTCGCTGCTGCTCTTCTTCATTTGGGCGTGAATCTTCAATTTTATGGCTCTCTCTTCCCTTTCTCTCCCTCGGTTTGGAGCAGAGACCTTACTTCTTTATTCTTTGTCAAACAATGAGAAATCTTTGGAAATCTTCCTTGGAGGATCTTGACCAAGAATTGGCTTAAACTTAGGATTTTGAGAGTTTGTTATATCTTAGGGAGTTGGTAGAGAAACAAAAAAGGACGATAGGATTTTGCAGCTTTGTGTGTCAATTGCCATTTTTAAGGGTATATTACCAGGATTGGATGAAAATGAAGAACCCTCTGCACGAAATTTGAAAATGAAGAACCGAGTAAAGGTTGTCGCTAATAATCTAATTCAATTGCTTCTAAAGGCTTCAGTTCCTATGCTGTGTCTCCTCCTTATTTCCCTTCAAATAAGCAAACAAGTTTTGCTTAAAGTTAGGGTTAAATTGGTAAAATAACTTCAATGATACAAATTTAAATTGGGGTGAATTCAGTGGGTTAAAATTGATTTAACCCAAAGGGTGAGAGAACTTCTTCGACTTGGTCGCAATGTGGGTAACTAATTAAGCTCCATGACCATAGAATATATTTGAGCTTTGTGATATTAACTAAGTTTGCTCATTCACGTGACAACGATTAGTAAATATGAAAGTTAAGTTTATTTAGACATTTTATCCATTTGACAATTAAATTGCAAAATCATTGTGAAATACTATCAATAAAAAAAAAAGATAAAGCTATTTGGAAGAAACTGTATTGCTATCCACTTAGGTCATGTTTGTTTGCAAGGATTATAATCTCGGGATTATAATCCATGAGATATAATCCAAGACTATTAATCCTAGGATTAAATAATTCTAGTCACATGTTTATTTTTTATGGGATTATTCATGGGATAACTTAAAATAATCCCATGTTATGTTTGTTTTTTTCAAGATTAATTAAAGGATTGGATTAAAAAATATCGTTTGGACTATTATACCCTTACCAATAATAACTTATTCTAAACTATAATTTAAACTTATTTATACATCAAAAAATAATTAAAAACTTTTAAATAAGTGGTTATATTATTCAATAAATATTATTTTTTTTGAAAAGGGGTGGTGGGGGCGGGGTGGGTGGGATGGTGTGGGAGTGTATACATAATCAGTAAATAATATTTTTTCGACGGGGGTGGGGGTGGGGGTGGGGGTGGGGGTGGGGAAAAGTGGAACGGGGCGGGGTGGGAGTGTAAGTTAGAGTTTATGCCCTAAAGGCAATTCTTTGATGTAATTGCTTAACATTTTTGATATTATATTTGATTGAATAAATGAATTATTTTATTATAGTTTTATTTACTACGTTATATAAATGTTAACATAATAAAAGTCCTTAGAATAGTTATACAAATTTTATGGCTTCAAGTATGTGACTTGAACATGAGATCATATAATTACAATTAGTATCATTACTTTTAAATGTCCCTAGTCGAGTGTCATTGTTAATGGGACAACAATGATACATTGAGACTAGTATGTGGATTGACTGATGGAAAAATCTCATTGGTCATAAATATATGAGATATTGAGTCAATGCATAGGTACATGTTAGTGAACAATGTACTGGACAGACCCACCATGAGAATTCTACGTGGAGCATTATGCAAAGTGTCATAAGCAATTCTTATAGTGACAATGATGTAATGATCCTCCGACTTGAAATCACTATATTACTACACGAGAATTTATGTACTTTGATATCATCAAAAGGTCACCTTTAATAGGGTGGACAATAAAGGTGATTATTGGGTACATCATGAATCGTGTAAGGAATATGAGTGATCTAGATGGAATTTAACCCTCCTATATATTAGGGGTGATATCCATAGGCCTCTTGATTGAGTAGAACTATGAAATGCATGGCCATGCTCAAATAGTGATTTGTTTCATATAGTCTACTCATCGATCAAGAAAACTCAGATTAAATTATGAAGAGGATGACGCATTCTATGTCTCGAGTTTAATCTAGGATGTCAAGGTTAAAAGGATTAAATTACATGGAAACATTGATCACGAAAAGGTTGTATCGAATCACCGATTTTATTATTATTTGGGTAGTAATGATGCATTACTAGATGTCGCTCACTGTTTATAATTTTATAATATGATTTTAAAATTATTGCCAACATAATAATAACATATAGGGTCACACACTTAGAACGTAATTAAAAGGAAATTAATTTAAATTGTAAGGATTTAAATATATCAATATGATTGATAGTATTTAAATTATGAATTGAAATTAATAGGATAATTTGTATATATATGTATATTAATTAAGAAAGACTTAATTAAGATATAATATATATATAAATTCGGATTTTATTTTTTTAATTGGATTAGGTTTTGGTTAATTCCTTTAACTGCTATATATATGATATATCAGCCGTTTTTAGGGTATTCATTATTATCAAAAACCCTAGCCGCTCTTAGAGAGAGACTAGAGAGAAAAATTGAGAAAGTCCAGATCTTTGGCGGCTAGTACCGCACTTTTGCTTGCTGCAGATCGTGTGATGATTCGAGGGACGTTCGTGTGGATACTGTAGAGACGCAATTCCTTTGGATTGCGTTGAAGATTCGAAGCAGTTTCAGAATTTTCATCATCTCCGTTCAGGCTTGAATAATCGGTAAAATAAATCTAAACCTCTGAATTAATATATTTTTCGCATGGATCCTGTTTTAGGGTTTCCCAAAATTTTAATTTCTGTTGCGTTTATGTGCCGAAATCCCTA
This sequence comes from Panax stipuleanatus, assembly GCA_020205555.1. Taxonomy (NCBI): domain Eukaryota; kingdom Viridiplantae; phylum Streptophyta; class Magnoliopsida; order Apiales; family Araliaceae; genus Panax; species Panax stipuleanatus. The sequence goes on along the minus strand of CM035115.1, from coordinate 157,867,127 downwards.
CAGTGTGACGCCCCCAAAATAGGTTCAATACCAACCCATTTTGAGTCGCCAAATACATGGTATAAAATTCAAATACAATCTTTTATAACAAACGGTCGTTCAAAATACAACCATTCAAACTGCGAGTTTCAATACAAATCGTATATAATACAAAATATAAACATTCAAATTCATTCCTTATTCATTACAATATCTCACTATTTTATAGAATAGTGAGGACTTCTACAGATCTAACTCTGATCATCACACTGTTCCTCAACTAGTCCCCGCGATATTCTCATTTCCTGAAGAGAACAATAGATGAAAATGATGAGCTCAACACTAGCCCAGTAAAAAATATTATGACTAAGATAATGAAAAACAGATTATCGTTAGCCTTCAATAAATCAGATAAAATATAATGGACAACAAGTTTTAGATCAATATTCGCAGCGAAAATAACAATTCATTAGAAGAGTTAAGTAGAGATATTATAGAGATAAAATTTTCTGATTCTGGTGTGATTTTTATTTCTAACTAAGTACCCTATTTATAGGAAAAGCTTAGTCTGCCACCTTTGACAAATGCACCCTCGGATAAATTTTCCAGCCCACCAACCTTTGAAAAAAACATGCGCCCACCTCTTTAGAATTTCAGCATTATACACCACAAAAAACAAAAGTGGGGTCCACTGTAATACCCAAAAAAAAAATGATTTTTTAAAACTTTGTTTTAAATATTTTAATTGGACTCTTATTGTGTTTGTGTCAAATTATATTTAAATATGTGAACTACACTAATTGGGCCTAATTTGTATGTGGGTAATTTTAAATCCTATTAGAATTAAAAGACTTCATAAAATATATAAATAGCTAAACCTAACCTTACCCTTATTATACCATCCGGAAAAAAAGAAGAGGAAAAACGGCGGAAGAAAGAACAGGAAGAAAAAAAAGGTAGTGTACTAATTTTAGTAATAATGAGTTGTTTGAAATTTTTCTTGAATGACGCATGGATTGGTTAATCAATTTTTTTTGAAACGGAGCTGCTACTGTATATATATGTATTTTAGTACTGCAATTACTATATATATGTACTGCAAGCCTTCACTTTAAAAAAGAAAAAAAAAGGATCTGATGACAATATAAATCCTTGTGGGAACGGAGGGGAGTACTGAACATGGGGGGTACTTGTATATTATATTAGATATATATATATATTAAGAATTTGAAAAGATTGACTATCAATTTGGAAAAAAATGGGGAAGCCAGTGGAGCCTAATTCTGAAATTCGTGTATGTGTAGTTTATAATAATAATAAGAATAATTAATGAATTTAATTTAAGGTTTAAGGATGGAAATAATTTTTACAAACATACTTATAATTATTTATTCTTTTGTTTAGTTCGAACGGAAGGAGTTTAACGAACTATATTGGAATATAATTTGGGTATTATATTGCTTAATCCAGGTACGGATTCCGTACTCTTTCAGCGATATTCTTGTAAAATTTGATTGATTCGTTTTGTTCTGTATTTCGAATTTCGTTATTATTTCACATAATAATTCTTGTGAAATTCATATAATAGTTTCGTTTTGGAGTTGATTCATATGACTCGAGTTTGTACTATTTGAATTAGATTATCATGTTTATTATTTATTTTGATAATTGTAGAGCGGTACATATTGTTACTTTTCTTTTTGAGACATTGTGATTTTGATTTGATTTGGTTCAACATGTACATACTAGAACCCTTGTGTTAATATTGTGTCGCATGTGTTGTGACATGATATTATTATTAGAATATGTCGTAAGGTATACCTGAGCTATAACCACCTGTGGGGGTACCACAGGCATGTCGTCTTGGCACGAGAGGCATGACACTTTCCGTGGCAGTGTGATTAGTCCACGGCGTCTCCGTTTTGTGCTCCGGTGGGAGTTGGCCATTTGGTGTTTTGTTGTGGGAGGCGTATGGGTCGACCTTAATTTTCTGTTCTGTTCTGTTCTACGGAGTGGCGATGTTTGTGCCAAACACGCCTTCTGATTTTACATACATTTGGATTCGCGGTCTAATGTGTGTTACTTACCTGTGTGGCATTATTTGACCTTGCCTGTGTGGCAAGGTATAGTTCTGTTTTATTTTGAGCTCGGTATGAAATAACCCCAGCCATTTGATTCAGCCTATTATTTCGTTGTATTAGTTTGTTCGTTACAGTTCAGTTCATTTTAATTGAGTTAGTTATCTCAGTTCTTTATTTTATATTCTATATCCGTACTGGGCATTTGGCTCATGCTGTGTTTTTCTTCCGGCAGGTAATCAGGGGGATCAAGGGCAAGTGTGATGAGAGCTCCATTCAATCCAATGATTTAGATGTTTTGTTTAGGTTGTCAAATGGTTTATTTAGAGTTGTAATAACTAGTTCCGTTTATGGTTTGGGTCAGTTTGGTATTTATTATAGTTTGACCTTTTGATATTTATTGGTTATAAATACTATTCTTTTATGGCATAGAGCTTTCGTTCAGTTTTGTTGTATTTTGAGTAACCTCTCTTTCTATTTCGGAAAGGGGGTGTTACAGAGTTGGTATCAGAGCTTAGGTTCTTGCTTGTAAAAAACCTATTTAGGTTTGACCTGTGAGTTATGGGTAGATTTCTGGGTTAGGTTTTTGTTCAGTTTGATTTTCTGTTCAGCTATATTCGAATCTTTCTTTAATCTGTTTTGCTTATACTCGTTGATCTCTTTTAGTTGGCAGTCGTGATGCCCCTGTTTTATTTGATAATTAGGTTCGTTCTTTTCTTTTGATTCCGGGGACGGAATCCTTTTTAAGGGGTAGGTGATGTAATACCCAAAAAAAAATAAACTAAAAATAAAAAAATGAATAAATAAATAAATGACTTTTTAAAACTTTGTTTTAAATATTTTAATTGGACTCTTATTGTGTTTGTGTCAAATTGTATTTAAATATGTGAACTACACTAATTGGGCCTAATTTGTATGTGGGTAATTTTAAATCCTATTAGAATTAAAAGACTTAATAAAATATATAAATAGCTAAACCTAACCTTACCCTTATTATACCATCCGGAAAAAAGAAGAAGAGGAAAAACGGCGGAAGAAAGAACAGGAAGAAAAAAAGGTAGTGTACTAATTCTAGTAATAATGAGTTGTTTGAAATTTTTCTTGAATGACGCATGGATTGGTTAATCAATTTTTTTTGAAACGGAGCTGCTACTGTATATATATGTACTATATATGTATTTTAGTACTGCTATTACTATATATATGTACTGCAAGCCTTCACTTTAAAAAAGAAAAAAAAAGGATCTGATGACAATATAAATCCTTGTGGGAATGGAGGGGAGTACTGAACATGGGGGGTACTTGTATATTATATATATATATATATATATATATATACATATATATTAAGAATTTGAAAAGATTGACTATCAATTTGGAAAAAAATGGGAAGTCAGTGGAGCCTAATTCTGAAATTCGTGTATGTGTAGTTTATAATAATAATAAGAATAATTAATGAATTTAATTTAAGGTTTAAGGATGGAAATAATTTTTACAAACATACTTATAATTATTTATTCTTTTGTTTAGTTCGAACGGAAGGAGTTTAACGAACTATATTGGAATATAATTTGGGTATTATATTGCTTAATCCAGGTACGGATTCCGTACTCTTTCAGCGATATTCTTGTAAAATTTGATTGATTCGTTTTGTTCTGTATTTCGAATTTCGTTATTATTTCACATAATAATTCTTGTGAAATTCATATAATAGTTTCGTTTTGGAGTTGATTCATATGACTCGAGTTTGTACTCTTTGAATTAGATTATCATGTTTATTATTTATTTTGATAATTGTAGAGCGGTACATGTTGTTACTTTCCTTTTTGAGACAATATGATTTTGATTTGATTTGGTTCAACATGTACATACTACAACCCTTGTGTTAATATTGTGTCGCATGTGTCGTGACATGATATTATTATTAGAATATGCCGTAAGGTATACCTGAGCTATAACCACCTGTGGGGGTACCACAGGCATGTCGTCTTGGCACGAGAGGCATGACACTTTCCGTGGCAGTGTGATTAGTCCACGGCGTCTCCGTTTTGTGCTCCGGTGGGAGTTGGCCATTTGGTGTTTTGTTGTGGGAGGCGTATGGGTCGACCCTAGTTTTCTGTTCTGTTCTGTTCTGTTCTACGGAGTGGCGATGTTTGTGCCAAACACGCCTTCTGATTTTACATACATTTGGATTCGCGGTCCAATGTGTGTTACTTGCCTGTGTGGCATTATTTGTCCTTGCCTGTGTGGCAAGGTATAGTTCTGTTTTATTTTGAGTTCAGTATGAAATAACCCCAGCCATTTGATTCAGCCTATTATTTCGTTGTATTAGTTTGTTCGTTACAGTTCAGTTCATTTTAATTGAGTTAGTTATCTCAGTTCTTTATTTTATATTCTATATCCGTACTGGGCATTTGGCTCATGCTATGTTTTTCTTCCGGCAGGTAAACAGGGAGATCAAGGGCAAGTGTGATGAGAGCTCCATTCAATCTAATGATTTAGATGTTTTGTTTAGGTTGTCAAATGGTTTATTTAGAGTTGTAATAACTAGTTCCGTTTATGGTTTGGGCCAGTTTGGTATTTATTCTAGTTTGACCTTTTGATATTTATTGGTTATAAATACTATTCTTTCATGGCATAGAGCTTTCGTTCAGTTTTGTTGTATTTTGAGTAACCTCTCTTTCTATTTCGAAAAGGGGGTGTTACAGAGTTGGTATCAGAGCTTAGGTTCTTTCTTGTAGAAAACCTATTTAGGTTTGACCTGTGAGTTATGGGTAGATTTCTGGGTTAGGTTTTTGTTCAGTTTGATTTTCTGTTCAGCTATATTCGAATCTTTCTTTAATCTGTTTTGCTTATACTCGTTGATCTCTTTTAGTTGGCAGTCGTGATGCCCCTGTTTTATTTGATAATTAGGTTCGTTCTTTTCTTTTGATTCCGGGGACAGAATCCTTTTTAAGGGGTAGGTGATGTAATACCCAAAAAAAAATAAAATAAAAATAAAAAAATGAATAAATAAATAAATGACTTTTTAAAACTTTGTTTTAAATATTTTAATTGGACTTTTATTGTGTTTGTGTCAAATTGTATTTAAATATGTGAACTACACTAATTGGGCCTAATTTGTATGTGGGTAATTTTAAATCCTATTAGAATTAAAAGACTTAATAAAATATATAAATAGCTAAACCTAACCTTACCCTTATTATACCATCCGGAAAAAAGAGAGAGGAAAAACGGCGGAAGAAAGAACAAGAAGAAAAAAAAGGTAGTGTACTAATTCTAGTAATAATGAGTTGTTTGAAATTTTTCTTGAATGACGCATGGATTGGTTAATCAATTTTTTTTGAAACGGAGCTGCTACTGTATTTATATGTACTATATATGTATTTTAGTACTGCAATTACTATATATATGTACTGCAAGCCTTCACTTTCAAAAAGAAAAAAAAAGGATCTGATGACAATAAAAATCCTTGTGGGAACGGAGGGGAGTACTGAACATGGGGGGTACTTGTATATTATATTATATATATATATATATATATATATATATATTAAGAATTTGAAAAGATTGACTATCAATTTGGAAAAAAATGGGGAAGTCAGTGGAGCCTAATTCTGAAATTCGTGTATGTGTAGTTTATAATAATAATAAGAATAATTAATGAATTTAATTTAAGGTTTAAGGATGGAAATAATTTTTGCAAACATACTTATAATTATTTATTCTTTTGTTTAGTTCGAACGGAAGGAGTTTAACGAACTATATTGGAATATAATTTGGGTATTATATTGCTTAATCCAGGTACGGATTCCGTACTCTTTCAGTGATATTCTTGTTAAATTTGATTGATTCGTTTTGTTCTGTATTTCGAATTTCGTTATTATTTCACATAATAATTCTTGTGAAATTCATATAATAGTTTCGTTTTGGAGTTGATTCATATGACTCGAGTTTGTACTCTTTGAATTAGATTATCATGTTTATTATTTATTTTGATAATTGTAGAGCGGTACATGTTGTTACTTTCCTTTTTGAGACATTGTGATTTTGATTTGATTTGGTTCAACATGTACATACTAGAACCCTTGTGTTAATATTGTGTCGCATGTGTTGTGACATGATATTATTATTAGAATATGCCGTAAGGTATACCTGAGCTATAACCACCTGTTGGGGTACCAAAGGCATGTCGTCTTGGCACGAGAGGCATGACACTTTCCGTGGCAGTGTAATTAGTCCACGGCGTCTCCGTTTTGTGCTCCGGTGGGAGTTGGCCATTTGGTGTTTTGTTGTGGGAGGCGTATGGGTCGACCCTAGTTTTCTGTTCTGTTCTGTTCTGCGGAGTGACGATGTTTGTGCCAAACACGCCTTCCGATTTTATATACATTTGGATTCGCGGTCCAATGTGTGTTACTTGCCTGTGTGACATTATTTGACCTTGCCTGTGTGGCAAGGTATAGTTCTGTTTTATTTTGAGCTCGGTATGAAATAACCCCAACCATTTGATTCAGCCTATTATTTCGTTGTATTAGTTTGTTCGTTACAGTTCAGTTCATCTTAATTGAGTTAGTTATCTCAATTCTTTATTTTATATTCTATATCCGTACTGGGCATTTGGCTAATGTTGTGTTTTTCTTCCGGTAGATAATCAGGGGGATCAAGGGCAAGTGTGATGAAATCTCCATTCAATCCAATGATTTAGATGTTTTGTTTAGGTTGTCAAATGGTTTATTTAGAGTTGTAATCACTAGTTCCGTTTATGGTTTGGGACAGTTTGGTATTTATTCTAGTTTGACCTTTTGATATTTATTGGTTATAAATACTATTCTTTCATGGCATAGAGCTTTCGTTCAGTTTTGTTGTATTTTGAGTAACCTCTCTTTCTATTTCGGAAAGGGGGTGTTACATCCACCCATGTTTTTAATAAAATTATTTATTTTTGGAGCTTCAATAATTCATAATAAATAACCCTTTTATCATAAAAATACAAATCTAAAGTCCTTTTTATATGAAATTTAATTCTCTACACTTTGTAAAAGGAATTTTTTCCAAATTCCCAACGAAAAATGGCCGAAATTCACAAACGGATGATTTTTCACTCTAAAATACTGATAAAAACACCTCAGCACTAATTCCTTCTTTTATATCCAAAAAAAATAAATATTTTCTTATCATATAAATCAATAATTTATTATTCACAAATAATATTACAGAACTATAATATTGACAACTAGGTCGTTCCCAGGAAAGATGGGGCTTTCCGATAAAGATTTCTCCTTACTTGCGCGCAATTAGATTAACCTAACCCCTTTCCTCGACAGAACTTCCTTAGACATTGCCAATAATGCTATCTAATAATATTATTCAAATAATATGAATTATTAATTTGATAATTTAAAATACTGTGCAATGACAATTATTGAATAAATAATATAAAATATCAACGTAGCAATTATGCAATTATCAATGTAGCAATTATTGAGTCAATAATATAAAATATTGAACAGTAATTATTGTAACAATTATTGAGTAGTGACTTCTAACGTAAGAATCAATAATTAGAATTACTGTGCAATACCGTGTGCTATTCATGTGCAACACCGCGTATTACTGTATTTTAACCACCGGGTATTTCAACAGTTCTAACGGTAACAACTACGCCATTATTTTTAGAAAACTTATTCTTGTCGTTTTCTTCATCCGACAGTTATTTTGTTGTGGGGCCCACAAATGGTTGCGCCGTCGTACGAATATTCTCCGACAACAAGAATATTCCACCACCAAACGAATATTCCCCGACAACAATGAATATTTTATTACCACTTGCTAACTTTGAAAAATTTATACATTTTACCCATAACGTATCACATTTATCAGATCAACACCTTACTATTTCTGTGACGCCCCCAGAATAGGTCCAGTCAACCCAACCCATTCTGAGTCGCCAAATACATTGTACAGAATTCAAATACAAATTTTTATATCACACGATCGTGCAAAATACGACCACACAACTGTGAGTGTCAATACAAATATGTAAAAAATATTAACATTCAAATTAAGTCCTCATTACAATTATTATCACACTATTTATTAGAAATAATGAGGACTACTACTGCTCTAACTCGGACCATCACTCTGTCCCCCGACTAGTTCCTACGACATTCCCACTTTTTGAAGAGGACAGTAGATGAAAAGGGTGAGCTCAAATAGCCTAGTAAAGAATATTATGACTAAGATAATGGAAATTAAATTATCGTTAGTGTTCAACAATTCAGATAAAATATTATTGACAACAAGTTTTAGATCAATATTCGCAGCGAAAATAATAAATTTTTAGAAGAGTTAAGTAGAGAATGAAGTCTACTATCTTCTATGATTTAAAAGTCCATCATCAATATTTTATCCCTGTAACATCAATCAATATATATCTCAAATCAAATATTCATCTTTGCACTACGAGCCAAAGATATTCTTGTATCACCAGTAGTCATGTTCATCTTAACACCTGTTCATCTTTGCACTACGGCCAAAGATATTCATCAGGTAATCATTCATCTTTGCTCTACAGGCCAAAGATATTCAGTTATATCACCATTTAGGACTGAGGATGATGAAAAATAATTTAAATAACGAATCCAGTGAGATAAAGGACAAAGATTAGGGATTCGTAATTTAGTTTATCAAAGTTCAAGAATATTCCATAATAATAATTTGTGGAGCAAAATTCAAGAATAAATATCAAAACTTGAATCCAATCAAAGATAGTACCTATAATAGCCAACTTGGAAAAATAGAAGAAAATTTAATTTTTTCGTGAATAGTGTCGTATACGTAAATAGTGCCGTATACGTGAATAATAATCCCGACGAAAAAAGTAAGAATTTCATAATAAAATCCATGCCAATATTTTGGTATAATGATATTGAAAAGAATAACATCATTTATGAATAAAAATAACATTCCTTACCTCAAAAGAATAGTACTTCTGACTGGAATATCGGATATAATACCGAAGAAAACTTGCACTGAATGGTAACACTCAAAGTATCTAAATACTCATAAAAATACACTCGATATTATAGAGAGAGAAAACTTCTGATTCTGGTGTGATTTTCAATTCTAAACTAAGCATCCTATTTATAGGAGAATGGAAGGGTACTATTTGAATAAAAATTCACGAACTGCACAGTGAAAAATTTCGGACAAATTCACGGGCGCGCACCGGCGGAAAAATTTGATTTTACTATTCATTACTTTGCAATAAAATATTCTAATAAAATAAAAATTTTAAATAAAATATAATATATATATATATATATAAATTATAATATATATATATATAATAATATTCCCTCCCCCATACGTTTTCTCCTCCCACCCCATTTTCATTTCATCTCACATGTGGGCCCCACCCCCACATGTCACTTTCACATATATAATATATATATATATATATATATATATATATATATATATATATATATATATACTGAATAATTTTATACCGATTATTTTGAAAAATGAGTAAGTGGGAGTACATATAATAAGCCAAATTTACAATAAATACTGATAAAAATATCTCAGTACTAACTTCTTCTTTTATATCCATAAAAATAAATATTTTCTTATCATATAAATCAATAATTAATTATTTACAAATAATATTACAGAACTACAATATTGACAACCAGGTCATTCCCAGGAAAGAGGGGGCCTTCCGATAAGGATTTCTCCTTACTGGCGTGCAATTAAATAACCCCTCCTAGACAGAACTTCCTTAGACATTGTCAATAATGCTATCTAATAATATTATTCAAATAATATGAATTATTGATTTGATAATGTGAAATACTGTGCAGTGACAATTATTGAATCAATAATACAAAATATCAATTGAATCAATCATATAAAATATCAACGTAGCAATTATTGAATCAATAATATAAAATATTGAACAGTAATTACTATAACAATTATTGAGTAAGTGACTTCTTACGTAAGAACCAATAATTTGAAATACTGTGCAATACCGTGTGCTACTGTGCACAACGCGTATTACTGTATTTTTATCACCGGGTATTTCAACAGTTTAACCGTAACAGTTTTACCGTTATTTATAAAAAGGTTATTTCTGTCGCTTTCTATATCCGACAGTTATTCCGTTATGGGGCCCACAAATAGCTGCGTCGTCGTACGAATATTCCCCAACAACAAGAATATTCCACGACCAAACGAATATTCCCCGACAACAATGAATATTTTATAACCACTTGCTTATTTTAAAATATTTGCACATTTCACCCATAACTTTTTACATTTATCAAATCAACACCTTACTATTTCGAAATAATATATAAAGAAAATTAAATCTTTATTTATAAAATTCGGGATCTTACATCCTCCCCTCCTTATAAAATTTTATCCTCGAAATTGACGTACGTACCTGGTATGTCGAAAAGGTGAGGATACCTTGCTTTTATTTCTGATTCCAACTCCCAGGTCATTTCCTCAGTTTCATGGTTTCTCCACAAAACTTTAACTTGAGGTATAATTTTCGAGCGTAGGACATGCTCCTTCCTATCCAAGATCTTGACAGGTACCTCCTCGTATATTAAATCTTTAGCTATCTCGTTTGGTTCTAACTCAGTAATGTGGTTTGGGTCTTTCACATATTTGCGAAGTACGGATATGTGAAAAACGTTATGAACATGAGACATGCTTGGAGGTAAAGCGAGTCTATAGGCCACATTTTCTACTTGGTCAAGGATCTCAAATGGACCAATGAATCGAGGATTGAGTTTTCCTCTCTTCCCAAACCTCGTAACTCCCTTCCACGGAGCAACACGTAGCAATACATGATCCCCAACATTAAATTCCACGTCCTTTCAATGAAGATCCGCATAACTCTTTTGTCGATCTTGTGCTGTTTGTATCCGTTGCCGGATCATTTGGATCTTTTTTGTAGTCATACGTACTAACTCCGGTCCCAACAATATTGCTTCACCCACCTCATCCCAGCATACTGGAGAATGACACTTTCTCCCATACAACGCTTCGAATGGAGCTACGCCTATACTTACTTGATAATTGTTATTGTAGGAGAATTCCACCAATGGTAAGTACTTATCCCAGCTCCCTTTGAAGTCTAGAACACAGAGTCTCAATAGATCTTCAAGAATTTGAATAGTCCTTTCTGATTGTCCGTCTATTTGAGGATGATATGTCGAACTGAATCGTAACTCCGTGCCCATAGCTTTCTGCAAACTGATCCAAAATTGTGAAGTAAATCTGGGGTCACGATCCGAAACTATGGATACTGGCATGCCATGCAATCTCACAATCTCATTCACGTACATATGAGCAAGACGTTCAAGGGAATAAGTCTTTCGTATCGGCAAGAAATGAGCAGACTTGATTAATCTATCAACAATAACCCAAATCGCATCTATGCCTTAAGAAACCTTGGGAAGACCCGTAACGAAATCCATCGTGATGTGTTCCCACTTCCATTTCGGAATCTCCAGTGGTTGCAATGGACCCTTCGGCACTTGATGCTCCGCCTTTATACGTTGACAAGTTAAACATCTCGAAATAAACTCCGCGATCTCTCTTTTCATATTGCCCCACCAAAATGTATGTCGAAGATCACAATACATTTTGGTTCTCCCAGGATGGATTGCAAACGGTGTATTGTGTGCCTCCATCATGATTTTATGCTTCAAGTCGGAATCGTTAGGAACACAAAGTCTGGAGTTGACTCGAAGTATTCCCTCTTCTTTAATTCTTGCTTCTGGAATGGCACCTTCTTGCACCTTCTTCTTCATCTTCATCAGCTCCGGATCCGTAGCTTGAGCAGCTTTAACTTTATCAATCAAAGCTGGTTCCACGCGTATACTTGACATCATCATACTCGTTCCCGCATATGATCTTCTACTCAACGCGTCAGCTACCACGTTCGCTTTTCCAGGATGGTATTGGATGGTATGATCGTAATCTTTCAACAGCTCAAGCCAACGTCGTTGCCGTATGTTGAGTTCCTTTTGAGTGAAGAAATATTTAAGGTTCTTATGATCCGTATAAATCTCCACTTTCTCCCCGTATAGGTAATGTCTCCAGATCTTCAATGCAAAAACGACAGCTGCCAACTCTAGATCATGAGTAGGATAATTCGTCTCATATTCTTTGAGTTATCGCGAGGCATAGGCTATGACTTTCCCATGTTGCATGAGAACACATCCTAACCCTTTGCCCGAAGCATCGCTGTAGATAACAAATCCATCCGAACCAGATGGTATTGTCAGAACAAGTGCCGAGATAAGTCTTCTCTTGAGCTCTTGGAAGCTCTTTTCCCATTCCTCATTCCAAACGAATTTTGTATCTTTCCGAGTCAACTGAGTTAATGGAGTAGCGATTCGAGAAAATCCCTCTACGAACCTCCGATAATAACCAGCTAAGCCCAGAAAGCTTCGTACTTCGGTCACCGACTTAGGTTGCTCCCAACTTTATATTGCTTCAATCTTCGCTGGGTCAACAGATACTCCACGTTTTGATACCACGTGCCCAAGGAATGCTACTTCCTCAAGCCAGAACTCGCATTTCTTCAGCTTGGCATATAGCTTATTCTCACGAAGCTTTTGAAGTACCAACTTCAAGTGGTGCTCATGATCTTCATGGTTTTTAGAATAAATGAGGATGTCATCAATAAACACTACAACGAACTGATCCAAATATTCCTTAAATACACGGTTCATCATATCCATGAAAGCAGCAGGAGCATTAGTCAATCCAAAAGACATAACTAGGAATTCATAATGCCCGTACCGAGTTCTGAAGGCAGTTTTTGGAATATCCTCAGTTTTAATCTTCAGCTGATGATATCCAGAACGAAGATCGATCTTTGAAAAGAATTGTGCTCCTTGCAACTGGTCGAACATGTCATCAATACGAGGTAACGGATACCTATTCTTGATGGTGACATGGTTCAACTTCCGATAGTCAATACAAAGTCGCATACTCCCGTCTTTCTTCTTTACGAATAAAACAGGAGCACCCCAAGGAGACGTACTAGGACGAATAAAATCGATGTCTAACAATTCCTGTAATTGGACCTTTAACTCCTGAAGTTCAATAGGAGCCATTCGATATGGGGTTTTAGAAATGGGTTTGTACCGGGTTCAAGGTCAATAAAGAATTCAACTTCACGTTCTGGGGGTAGACCGGGAAGTTCTTCGGGAAATACATCCGGAAACCCATTAACAACAGAAATATCTTTCAAACCTAACGTATTCTGGTTTAGATCAGTGACATGTGCTAAGAAAGCTTGACATCTGTTTTTCAATAAACGAATAGCTTTATGACTTGAAATGACATTAACTGATTTTAGTAGTTTGGTGGTTTGAATTCGCACAACAGGTTGGTTAGGAATATGAAAACTAACAACCTTACGAAAACAATCAATTTTGGCATGATAAGTGGTTAACCAGTTAATTCCTAAAATCACGTCAAATGCAAGTATTTTCAAAGATATAAGATCAACAGGCAGGGTGAGGGTACCAATTTGAATCAAGCAAGATTTGTAAACTGTAGATGTAACAAAGGTTTCTCCCAACAGAGTTTCAACAGATAAGTCAAAGTCTAATTTATCAGAAGTCAAGTTCAAACGTTGAGCACAAACAGGTGAAATAAAAGAATGGGTAGCACCGGTATCTAACAAGGTGTAAACTTCGCAAGAGTTTATGATTAGCTTACTCGTAATCACCTCGTGTGGGTTCCTCGCGTTTTGGACTGTCACGACAAACGCTCTTCCAGGAACCACCGACTTTGACTTGTCCGAAACCGCCTTTGGATCACTACCCCCGCTGGACTTGGTTTCGCTACAGGACAATCTCGAGCTATATGTCCTTCTTTTTCATAGTTATAGCATGCTTTGAATTGTTGTAGGCAGTTTGGGCTGATGTGTCCCTCTTTCCCGCATTTATAGTATACGACCGGTGGTCGTTCTCCTCCCCTAGAAACAGTTGATGTTGGTGCTGATGTCGACGTCTTCACGTTCTCATTGTTGTACCTTCTCTTCTTGAAATCTCCTCCCAATTCGCTTTTTCTACTATCATGGCCACGATTACCACCGGAGTGGTTACCGCTTCTATCATGATACTTTTCTCCCCGCTGGTTGTCATTGTTCTGATGACTGCTGCCACCGGTACAACCTTGGTTGTTGTCCCTTGGTTGAATATAATCACTATCTCGTTCTAATAACTGGGCCCCGTTTACTACATCCGAATATAGAGAAAATTTGTGAGAAATGAGGTATTGACGAATTTCGGGTTTCAAACCTCTCAGAAACATCCTCGTCATACGTTCCTCATTCTCCACCAAATGAGGTGCAAACCTGGACAACTCCACGAACTTAGCCTCGTACTGGGACACCGTCATGTTGTTTTGTTCCAGTCTGATAAACTCTACCTCCTTCATATGACGAATACTTTCAGGAAAGTACTTGTCATTGAACAGTTTCTGGAACGCCTCCCAAGACATCTTGAGTGCAGCAGGCTGGGTACGCTTCACAGATTCCCACCAGTAATCTGTCTTTCCACGGAACATAAAGGTGGCGAATGGAACCTTCTGTTCCTCCGTGCATCCCAAAACATCAAATATCTTGGTAATTTGCTTAACCCACGTCTCCGCCTTGATCGGATCCGGCTTTCCCAAAAACTCTGGTGGTCCCAATTCTTTGAACTACTTGGCAGTTACAAGTCGCGAGTTGTTATTATCTCCACCTGTATTTTGCACACGAGTCTCCCTCGTCTGGTTTTGCATGAGCTGCAAAAAATTTCTAAACATCTCATTGTTTATCGTTTGATCAGCGTTGTTTTCAGGATGAACATTGTCTTCCTGTTGCACGTCCTCCTGGTTGGTGATTAAAGGTGTCTCCACGGTCTCATTCACTTCATTATTAACATTCTCAGCTACCATTCTCAAATACTGCCATAAAACAAGGGTTAATTAAACAAATTAACATATCACATATTAACCCTATGCTCCAACTGACCAATTAAATACCACATAAGCTTAGGAAGGACATACTAGTGAAGGATTTACTCGTCTCTCCCCTCCTAGTTCTATTTCCCGATCTCCACCAGAGATCATATCCCTAAGCTCTGATACCAACTGTGACGCCCCCAGAATAGGTCCAGTCAACCCAACCCATTATGAGTCGCCAAATACATGGTACAGAATCCAAATACAAACTTTTATATCACACGATCGTGCAAAATACGACCACACAACTGTGAGTGTCAATACAAATATGTAGAAAATATTAATATTCAAATTAAGTCCTCATTACAATTATTATCACACTATTTATATATATATGTGGGCCCCACCCCCACATGTCACTTTCACGTATAATATATATATATATATATATATATATATATATATATATATATATATATATATATATATATATATATATATATATATATACACTATATAATTTTATACCTATTATTTTGAAAAATGAGTAAGTGGGGGTACATATAATAAGTCAAATTTATAATAAATACTGATAAAAATATCTCATTACTAACTTCTTCTTTTATATCCACAAAAATAAATATTTTTATATCATATAAATCAATAATTAATTATTCACAAATAATATTACAGAACTACAATATTGACAACCAGGTCGTTCCTAGGAAAGAGGGGGCCTTCCGATAAGGATTTTTCCTTACTGGCACGCAATTAAATAACCCCTCCTAGACAGAACTTCCTTAGACATTGTCAATAATGCTATCTAATAATATTATTCAAATAATATGAATTATTGATTTGATAATGTGAAATACTGTGCAGTGACAATTATTGAATCAATAATACAAAATATTAATTGAATCAATCATATAAAATATCAACGTAGCAATTATTGAATCAATAATATAAAATATTGAACAGTAATTACTATAACAATTATTGAGTAAGTGACTTTTTACGTAAGAACCAATAATTTGAAATACTGTGCAATACCGTGTGCTACTGTGCACAACGCGTATTACTGTATTTTTATCACCGGGTATTTCAACAGTTTAACCGTAACAGTTTTACCGTTATTTATAAAAAGGTTATTTCTGTCGCTTTCTATATCCGACAATTATTCCGTTGTGGGGCCCACAAATAGCTATGCCGTCGTACGAATATTTCCCAACAACAAGAATATTCCACGACCAAATAAATATATTCCCCGATAACAATGAATATTTTATAACCACTTGCTTATTTTAAAATATTTACACATTTTACCCATAACTTTTCACATTTATTAAATCAACACCTTACTATTTCGAAATAATATATAAAAAAAATTAAATCTTTATTTATAAAATTCGTTTACAATTTCAAAATAATATATAAAGAAATTAAATATTTATTCATAAAATTTGGGGTCTTACATAAAGTGTATACATAATTAGTAAATATTATTTTTTAATTTTTGTGGGGTGGGGTGGGGGTGGGGGGGTGGGCGGGGTGGGGGGTGGGGTATGGTGGGGTGTATATATAATTAATAAATATTAATTTTTTAATTTTTATGGGGTGGGGTGGAGTGGTGTGGGGGTGGGGTGGGGTGGGTAGGGTAGGGTGTATATATAATCAGTAAATATTATTTTTTTAATTTTTGTGCTATGAGGTGGGGTGGGGTGGGGGGTGGGGGGTGGGGGTGGGGTTGGGGTGGAGTAGAGTGGGGTGTATATATAATCAGTAAATATTATTTTTTGAATTTTTGTGGGGTGGGGTGGGGTGGGTGAGGTGAGTGGAGTGGAGTAGGGTGGGGTGGGGTAGGGTGGGGTGTATATATAATCAGTAAATATTTTTTTTTAATTTTTGTGGGGTGGGGTGGATGTGGGGGGTGGGGTGGGTGGGGTCAGTGGGGTAGGGTGAGGTGTATATATAATTAGTAAATATTATTTTTTTTTAATTTTTGGGGGGTGGGGGAGGTGGGGGTGGGGATGTATACATAATCAAAAAATATATTTTTTTTGAGTGGGGGTGGCGTGACGGGGTGGGGTGGGGTGAGGTGGGGTGGCGGGGTGTATACATAATCATTAAATATTTTTTTTAAGGGGAAAGGGGTGGGGGTGGGGTTGGGAGTGGGGGCGGGTGGGGGTGCGCGGGGTGGAGGTGTATATATAATCAATAAATATTATTTTTTGGGGTGGGTGGGCCAGTTGGGGGGGGGTGGGTGGTGTGCAGGGTGGGGTGTATACATAATCAATAAATATTATTTTAAAAAAATAGATTAACTGATAAGCGCAAATGATAGAATAGGATATTAAGAAAAGGTCTAGGGGTAATTTTGTCTAGAAATTTTTAATCCCAAATGGTAGGGATTATAATACCAGGCAGGAGATGATATTAAATAATCCCACATTCTAAGCTATTTTATAATCCCACGACTAATTGTCCCAAGCTCAAATTAAAGCACAACCTCATTTTATTTTTTTCTAATCAATTACATATCAAAAGGAATAAGGATAAGTAACAACATTTATGCTTGTTAATTATGATGATAGATACGTTGAGGACGGTTGAAAATTTTAAAATAGGTCTTTAAGACTTAAGAGGATATAAAATGCAAATCGTACTATTGTTATAATTAATTAATTCTTATTATATGTATATTACTTAATATAATAACATAAACAATAATTCATTGCGTGAGTCAACTTAATAAATTATGGTTAATTTTTCATTAATGATGTAAGTAAGAAGACTAAATTAATTACTGTTACAAATCATGGAGGAGTCACACCTTAAAAGGTGGCGGCTCTGATACCAATTGTTACAAACTATAAGAGAGCCCCACCTTAAAAGTTAGCTATTAAGGTTGGAAAGCCCAAAGTTTATAAATACTCCACATCAAAATCACATACCATCGATGTGGGACACAAGTCCCATACCTTGCAATTAGGATCATAACAATTACCAATTGTTACCAAAGAAATGGATAAACTTGGTTAATTTAATGGACTAAGTGTCTAAGTTAAAATTTAATTGACTAAATTATCATTATTAAACTTAATGGACTAAATTGTTTCACCTCAAATTTAATGGACTAATGTGTCTAATTCTTTATAATTGAAGGAAAGTTTTTGTGTATAAAAGAATACTTGAGATATATTAATGAAAATTGTATCAATCACCTCGGATGAAAATATAATTATAATAAGATATGTTGTGTGGGGCCCATCCTTATAAATAGGAGTAGGAGGGATAAGCATCGAAGACCCCTTTCCCAACCCTAAATTTTCAATCCTTCAGATGTCAGCCAGAGAGAGAGAGAGAGAGAGAGAGAGGGAGTTGATGATGGCAGCCGAGAAAAAATTGAAGTTTAAGTCTCCCTGGTGGTTTCATGAGGATCCTGATATGCCCCGTCTGCCTGGAGAAGTTTGTTATTCACATTTTTTCTGTAAACAGGTGGACCGTGATATGCGTCTCCTCCATCCTCAAGAGGAGCCGCAGCAAGCGGCGGTGGCTGCCGAGGAGGTCGTGAAGGAGGCGGCCGCGGAGGAGGCGGCCGCGGCCATGATCGTGGAGGAGGCGGCGTCGGCCATGGTAGTGGAGGAGGCAGTGGCCATGGAAGAGATGGTGGCCACAGAGGAGATAAAGAAGAAGAAGATGCATACAGAGGAGGACGAGGTGTCTGACAGTCGCAAGAAAAAGATAAAGAAGGAGGAGGGGAAGCAGCCGAAGAAGTCCCCGCCGCTGGGAAAAGTTGAGTGGTATCCCTATAAATGGAATGTAGTGGAATTATCGCAGGGTGGTCAGCCACATGATATTCCCGAACTCCTCTCATCCGAAACCCAAAACAAATACCTCATCAGAAATGATGGGTCTCGGGTAAGTAATTCATTAATTAAAATCTTCTTCCTCTTACTGTATTGTAAGATTTTATTACTGATATTCTTCTGTGGGTACATAATACTGGTATTAGTTTGCCTAATTAATTTTCTTGTATGCTGATTGTGTATGTAGTATATTGTATGTCCTATGTGTTTTGTAAATGGGATCGACCTTAATGGAATCTTGTATTAGTTTGCCTAATTAATTTTCTTGTATGCTGATTGTGTATGTAGTATATTGTATGTCCTATGTGTTTTGTAAATGGGATCAACCTTAATGGAATCTTAGTTGAATTTGGATGAAAAACAGAGATAGAACACCTTGCAATGGTGGAAAGAGAGATAGGACCAAGAGAACGAGGAAGGATAAGATAGACATAAATACCCTAAAGAACATTAGATTGATTAGAAAGAAAAAATAGGGCATGATTCTCCACCTTGAGACAACTCAATTTAAATTTGAAATACCTAAACAGCATCATACATCACCTGGCATGCTTCCGATTAGCTGATCGCAACACTATACATATATGTTACTCTAATTTACATAACTCCATCTGGTCTGGTTTCCTTAATTGGGTGAATAGTCAAGCAATTATTTAATTAAACAAATTATTCGTTACCCCAACAGCATGTATTGTTACTGTTTTTATGGTATATTTTTGTTTACTACTTTTACTTGTTTAACTTAATTAGAATAGCTTATTAATTTTGTCCGTCATTGCAAATTGAAGTGCATCCATAGATGCATGCCAATGTATGCATGTATATACCTTGTCCTTCCCGGCCACAAAACTAGATAGCTTGTCCTGCTCCATATTACTACCTACTTACTTCTCTGCCTATTTTATTCAAATTTTCTTAATTCATTATTCACTATTTTCTTTAGGTTGACATTAAAGCTCAACTCTCTGGCAAATTTGTTGTTCTCTACTGTGGGTGGCTGCACGATCCTGATCTACTTTATCATGTAACAATAGCGGACTTGAAAGAAATGTACAGGGAGTTCCAAAAACAGCTTGAGATTGTGTTTGTTGCACTAGGTGAGGGCTATGTTGCTTTCGATGCTTTTTTCTCTGAGATGCCATGGCTTGCCATCCCATACAAAGATGAAGAAGCCAGACAACAATTTGTACGCAAGTTCAGTATTCCACATACAACATCACCAAAATCTGTTCTTTTTTCACCACAAGGCACGGTCTTGCTATGTAACGCTGTTACATACTTCCGCCTATATGGTGTTGAAGGCTTTCCCTTTACCAAAGAAAGGATTGATGAAATATCGCATAAATATGATGCACTATGCAAAGCTGCAGTCCAGAATGAACTCTCCTTGACAGAGCTCTTGGGTGCCAATGTAATATCCATGAAACGGGGAGAAGTAAGTCAATTTACTGTAGCAAGGGTGACTAGTATTTTCTCTTTATACTATTTGGTTGGTTGTGTTGTGGTTCATTGATATCTCAGTTGTCCCAAATATGTATAATGGTTTCCGTCATTTGAAATTGATTAATTCCCAAGTACAACTTCTGTTTGTAGGTACCTACCTCCGACCTTGAAGGTAAGGTTGTTGGCCTGCATTTTTTTGAGCCAACAACTTATGGCCGGAAAATGACCAGAGAACTTGTAGAAATGTGGAATTCGGTGAAAGAGAAGCAACATAAAGAATTTGAGATGGTGGTAATCTACGGACTTTCTGGTGAGCTTCCGTACGCTGAGGCCCAATTCAAGGAGGAGTTTAAACATATAGATTGGTACTCACTGCCCGTAGATGGTAGATATTTGACCCATATTTTCAAGGTTGGGATTCCACATCATAAATATGCATCCAATTTAGGTTATTTTATTATTCTTGAGCCTGGTAGACCAACTCTATCTCTGGGCTACTTTGCCTTTGACATCTGGGAAAGATTTGGAAGTGATGGTTATCCTTTTACCCCAGAAAGAGCTGTAATGATAATGAAGGAGAAAGTACAGAAAGAAGTGTTGTTGAAAGACCTTTTATCACTCGCAGCCAAGTTACGTAGAGGAAGAGGTTCCAAGTGGCATGAGGTATATGCATTTTCTTATGATTAGCCCTAGCTAGTGTGCATGCCACTAATTTTGTGTCATTTTGTGCTTGCACACCAAATCAACCACCTCTAAATATTGTCCTCTGTTTCTGAAATTTTCTTACTCTTGTAGGAGGAGGATACTACTCTGTGGCATCTATGGCAGAAGAATGTGCCTTTACTTTTACTATTTGCAACGCATTCGTGTTATGAAGCTGGATCCTTTTTGCCTTCATTAAAGCACATGTATCTTGAAAAGAAGGAGACAGATGACTACTTTGAGATTATCTATATCTCCTTGGACTGCGATAAATCCCCGTCTTCCTTCGATAGTTGCATCCAAGAAATGCCATGGTTGGTCCACGCTCATGTCCCGGAATTTGCGGTGGCTTTGATGGAGGATTTGTTTGATTTACCTGTGTCCATTCCTGCCATTGCAGCATTTGGACCAGATGGGCATCTTGTATCTAGAGAATCAAACCTGGCCTTCAAAACGGACTTTAACTCGGAGTATCCGTTTATTGCTGATTTGAGTGTAGATGTTTACAAGGATCTAACAAAAAGGCACAGATGGGACTTGAAACACATTTTCCCTGACATCTACTCAACAAATTAAACTAGGTTTGTTTTCTGAGGGGTGTTGCATTTCTATGGTTCTTATATTGTAGCATCATGTTGCTGGACACTTGGCCTCTGTACTTAATTTTTGTGGGTTCTGTCCCTTTGTTTTAATTAAGTTTTTGGGCACTATTAGGATGTGGATAAACTACAAAATTCACCTTATATTAAAATGGCACTGGATCTTTTGACTTCTTTTCTTTGTTTTTTTTTTTCAGCATGTTATATTTTGATCTTTATTTAAATGCTTCTGTTTTTCCATTGAAAGGTTGCATCACTTGAAAATCTTTTCAAATTAGTCCCTCGAGCGGTCGTGCCAAATGTTAGAAATCTGCTGAAACTTCGAACTTTCAGAGAAGGTAACATATTACTAAAGTTGAGGGTAGTTTTTATTATGCATCTTAGGAGGAGTTCTTGAATTTTCTAAATTTGTCTAATTAATCTTCGGCAAGTAATATGTGTGAGACTGTTTTCTATAAAATTGTACTAATACTTTAATATTATGGATGAAGCCTAGGATTGATGCTTGGGGTTGGTACAGAAAATATTGACGGGTTCATATCATGTTATTGGGTTTGTAGTTTGTCTTGCAGTTATATCTGTTAAAGGTCTTAAATTTTGTGTCCCAAATTTTAGTAGCAGCCAGATCCTACTTGTGAGTGTGAGCTTTGCAAGAGAGAAGAAATTTGTTAACTAAAATTTCTGTGAAATTTCATATCATTGCTAATAAGGCTTAGTGAACTATCACTTGCACCCATGCAAGTGCTAAACTTGAAATAGCCTCTATCCTGGTTTTACCCACAAAAATCTATGTTGACTTAAATATGACCAAAGTGATATATTTTTATGTTTTAAAATTAGAGATATTTTTTAAATGACAAATTTTAAAATAAAAATTACGGTCACAAATTCATTTTTAATAGTATGTTAGAATTTAATAGTGATAGAGTGATACTTCGTCCGCACAATTTGTATATGAAAAAGTTATTCTACAAAAAAAAGTCATCTTTTAATTGATATTAGCTTAAATTAATCTTGTACTCTTACGTTTGTAGTTATACTTCCATTATCGTTTCATTACTAAAGACAACTCATTATACATTCAAAATGGGTAAATTTTATTTATGAGACTCTTTTTGTGCAACAATATTATAAAATAAAAAATTATAATTTTATGTCACTTTATAATCTTAAAATATAACTTCCAATTATCTATAATTTTGAAATAGTTAAAAAAGTGTATTTTTAAAATATAACTTCTACTAGACCAGAGTTAAATTTGACTCGATCATTGTTGAGAGATTTGAGTGTAATTACTATAAACATGGTAACGTCTAGATAAATAGGATTGCATTTTGTTTCTTCATCCGACAAATTATATCTTTTGGAGTTGAAGGGGCAATCATTTATTTTTTGTTGCCTATGATTCTTTTAAAAAAATAAATTAATTTTGACTAAGTTTAATTTTAAATAATTTGAATTTCTTACAATCAAATATATTTTTTTAAAAAAATAAGTAGACATGAATTTATTTAATTTAGGATTAAAATTATTTGAAGTTAATATGAGTTAATAAAAAATTTAAAACTAGCATTAATAATTTGAATTTTTGAAAATACAATTATTAAAATTGTATCTATCTAAGAAATACCACTCCTTTCAAGTGATATATTTATTTAAAAAAGGACTTTCTTAAAAATTATTTTTTTCAAATATGTATGCAACTCAATCAACTAAATAAATATAATAACATTTTAGAAACTTCATGTTATAATTAAAAATGTACCTCTAATTTTGGAATGGAGAGATTACTAAATACAAGATTTGTTCTTTTAAAAAATTCAATGAATCCGAATTTTAGATTTTAAAATATTTGTAATAACTTGAACGCATGAATAATACTTAATTATTTTTGCATTACGATTATTTTTTTTGTTTTGTTTTTGAAAGTATTTGCTAATAAGTTGTCTTATTGACCAAAAAGACGAAAACAAATTAGAATAAATTACATAAGCATGCTTTTGTTTCTTATATTAGGTATTATAGATATAATTTCTTTTCATTTTTTTAAATATTTAGCAAGTAAAAATATTTGAAAATTTATATAAGCATACATTTTTTTATCTTAAAATATAATATAAATTTACCACGTGTTCTTGCCATACAGGCCAAAGACATTCACCAATCATATTATCTTTGCACCTAGATTAAAGATATTCACAATAACTTGATTTTAATAACAGTGATATAAAGGATGAACGGAAGTTGTAAGAATAATAAGATAAAAGAATAAACATTCGAGATTTGACATTTAATTTGTCAAGAGTCCAATAATGTCCAAATTGCCAACATGATAACCAAAATGTGGAGTCAAATTCAAGAATGACGATATTCAAGATTCGCATTTCAAAGATAATGATTAAAATTTAATAAGAAGGTTCAGGTAAATAAAAAGTTCAAGTGAAATGATATTAGATGAAGCGCAAACCTCAAACGAATTTCTAACTATTTCAAAAATTATAAAAGCGATACTTACCATAGTAAGTTTAGACTTAGGAGAATGAAAGAAAATGATATCTCTTACCTCAATTAACAAGTGATTTGATGTTGCTTTCTATGAAATTTATCAACATAAATATATTTATAATTTAATTAGTAACTATCACATAGTGTACACTAACTTGTATATTATGAAATTATCAAAAGTTAGTATAAATTTGTGTAGTGTACAAAATAAGCTTCAAACTAAAATCTTCCAAATGAAGTTTTTCAAAATAACTCTTCTAAAGGAAGAATTATAAATATCGTGTGATGTGTGTAGGTGCTTGACCAACTTATATAGAAAGACTTACTTGAATAATACTTGTACTCTTACTGATCTTCACAAAAACTCAAGATAGCCTAGCACACTTAGAGAGAACTTACAATAAGAAATTTTTAGAGAGTGGAAGGAAGTATAAGCAAAAAAGTTATAAATTTTCTTATGTTAACCCCTCCTATTTATAGCAAAAAAACTACCACGCCTTACAAATATATTATTCATCCGTTATTCTATTTTATTCCATTATCATTATTTATTCAAAAAGATTAATCCACTATCAAAAAGATTAATTCACTATCAAAAAGATTATTCCATTATCATTATTTATTTAAAAAGATTAATCCACTATCAAAAAGATTAATCCATTATCATTATTTATTCAAAAAGATTATTCTATTATCATTATTTTTATTTATATTATTCGTCTTCTACATTATTGATTTAATGTATTAATATCACGGATATTAATGTTCTTCATTAATGAGTCGACCTAACTACTCAATACCCATGACTTTCATTTATGCAACTTTCCATTACCATACTTGCTACGATGTCAATTATTGGTTCAATTGTGACGCCCCCAAAATAGGTCCACACAACCCATTTTGAGTAGCCAAAATACATGGAACAGAATTCAAATACAAATCTTCATATTCCAACTATTAAACTGTCGTGCAAAATACGACCACACAAACTGTGAGTTTCAATATAAATATTGTGTTGGATATAATACGAAAATATCCACACTCAAATTAAATTCTCATTACGATTATTGACACACTATTTTATAACATAGTGAAAACTTCTATGATAACTATTTCGGATCTTTACTCCACTTCCCGACTAGTCACAGCTACACTTTCATTTTCTGAGAAAAATAATGGAACCAAAAGGAAAAAGGGTGAGCTCAACTAGCCCAATAAAGAATAATATGACTACGATAATGAATAATAAATTAGTCTTAGTCCTCAACAGTGAAAAATCTGACAGAATATAATAGACAACAAGTTTTAGATCAACTGTAAGACCCCAACTTTTATGAATAAAGATTTAATTTTCTTTATATATTATTTCGAAATAGTAAGATGTTGTTTTGATAAATGTGAAAAGTTATGGGTAAAATGTGCAAATATTTTAAAATGAGCAAGTGGTTATAAAATATTCATTGTTGTCGGGAAATATTCGTTTGGTCGTGGAATATTCTTGTTGTCGGAGAATATTCGTACGACGGCGCAGCTATTTGGGGGCCCCACAACGGAATAACTGTCGGATATAGAAAGCAACAGAAATAACCTTTTTATAAAATAACGGCGTAGTTGTTACCGTTAGTACTGTTGAAATACCCGGCGGTTAAAATACAGTAATACGCGGTGTTGCACAGTAGCACACGGTATTGCATATTATTTTGAATTATTGATTCTTACGTGAGAATGCACTTACTCAATTATTGTTACAGTAATTACTGTTCAATATTTTATATTATTGATTCAATAATTGCATGATATTTTATTGATTCAATAATTGCTACGTTGATATTTTATATCAATAATTGCTACGTGCTATTTTATATGATTGATTCAATAATTGCTACAGTTGATATTTTGTATTATTGATTCAATAATTGTTACTGCACAGTATTTCACATTATCAACTCAATAATTCATATTATTTAAATAATATTATTAGATAGAATTATTGACAATGTCTAAGAAAGTTCTGTCGAGAAAAGGGGTTAGGTTAATCTAATTGCGCACCAGTAAGGAGAATTTCTTATCGGAAAGCCCCCTCTTTCCTAGGAACGACCTGATTGTCAATATTGTAGTTCAATAATATTATTTGCGAATAATTAATTATTAATTTTTATGATAAGAAAATATTTATTTTGTGGATATAAAAGAAGGAATTAGTGCTGATGTGTTTTTATCAGTATTTTGGTGTGAAAAATCATCCGTTTATGGATTTCGGATAATTTATGTTTGGAATTTGGAAAAACTTCCTTCTACAAAGTTGTAGAGAATTAAATTTCCTATGGAAAGAATATAGAATTTATATTTTTCTGACAAAGGGGCTATTTATTATGAATTATTGAAGTTTCAGAAAATAAATATTTTTTTTAATAGGCGGGCCCCACTTTTGTTGTTTGGTTGAAAATTCTGATTTTTTTTAGGAGCCGTCGGCGAAGATTTTTTTTAAAAATAATAATATTTTATTATTTTAGTCTCCTTTGGCATCCTAAGTTTTTCCTATAAATAGGGTGCTTAGGTTAGAATTGAAAATCACACCAGAATCAGAAATTTTCTCTCTCTATAATATCGAGCGTATTTTTGTGAGTATTTAAATACTTTGAGTGTTACTATTCAGTACAAGTTTTCTTCAGCCTTATATCCGATATTCCAGTCAGAGGTACTATTCTTTTGAGGTAAGGGATGTTATTTTCTTTCGTAAATAATGTTATTCTTTTCAATATCATTATACCGAAATATTGTCATGGATTTTAATATGAAATTCTTACTTATTCCGTCGGGATTACTATTCACGTATACGGCACTATTCACGTATACGGCACTATTCACGAAAAAAATTAAATTTTCTTCTATTTGTCCAAATTGTCTGTTATGGTTACTATCTTTGGTTGAATCTAAGTTTTGAGTTTTATTCTTGAATTTTGCTCCACAATTGATTATTACGAAGTATTTTTGAATTGGATAAACTAAAATACGAATCCTTAGTCTTTGTCTTTTATCTCACTGGATTCGTTCTTTAAATTATTTTTCATCATCCTCAGTCCTAAAAGGTGATAATTGAATATCTTTGCCCTGTAAAGCAAAGATGAATGATTACCTGATGAATATCTTTGGCCTGTAGTGCAAAGATGAACAGGTGTTGAGATGAACATGACCACTGATGATACAAATGAATATCTTTGGCCGTAGTGCAAAGATGAATATTTGATTTGAGATATATGTTGATTGATGTTACAGGGATAAAATAATGATGATGGGCTTTTAAATCATAGAAGATAGTAGACTTCATTCTCTACATAATTCTTCTAATGAATGATTATTTTCGCTGCGAGTATTGATCTAAAACTTGTTGTCAATAATATTTTATCTGAATTGTTGAAGACTAACGATAATTTATTTTTCATTATCTTAGACATAATATTCTTTACTGTGCTAGTTGAGCTCACCCTTTTCATCTATTGTCCTCTTCAGGAAATGAGAACGTTGCGGGAACTAGTCGGGGGACAGAGTGATGGTCCGGGTTATAGCAGTAGTAGTCCTCACTATTTCTAATAAATAGTGTGATAATAATTGTAATGAGGACTTATTTTGAATTTTAATATTTTCTACAGATTTGTATTGACACTCACAGTTGTGTGGTCGTATTTTGCACGACCGTGTGATATAAAGTTTGTATTTGGATTCTGTACCATGTATTTGGCGATTCAGAATAGGTTGGGTTGATTGGACCTATTCTGGGGGCGTCACATCAACAACTGCAACGAAAATAATAATCCAATAGAAGAGTCAAGTAGAGCATGATGTCTACTATCTTCTATGATTTAAAAGTCCATCATCAATATTTATTCATATAACAACAATCAATAAATATTTTAAATTAATAATTTATCTTTGCACTACCGGCCAAATATATTAATTTGTATCACCAGTGGTCATACAAATTCTGGCTAGAGCACCCCAGAATCTGCAAAATGCCATGGCACGGAAATACCAAATTTGACCGGACATATAAACCAACGATGCCATGGGAACCCATTATCCGATTAAATCAAGAAGCATGTAAGCAATATAAATAGATTTAGTCAAATAATATCGGACCAAAATGCAGCGACAAACTAAATTAGTTCAAACCCGTTTATCACCAGAACATTCAAAATCAAAAAATTTACAGCATAACCCAAATCGAACAGAACTGGAATCAACAACAAATAAAACTGATAAATAGAACCCAAACCATGATTGCGAATCCAAGACTAGAGTAGAATACCAAATCATGGGAACAAGTTACCCAAATTAGTAGCATGAAAACAACCCAATTTGAACAATAACAAAAACTCTGTAACCAAAACATAAATCCAGATCGGGGAAGAACATTCATAACCAACAATCAGATCCTAAATAAAATTATTAAGATCTGATAACGAGGAACATATCCAAAGATTTCAAAGTCAAGGCTAGATCAAATAAAAATGAACCGAAATCAAGAGAAAACCCAACAGATCAAATCGTCGTAGGACAACCGACGTGAGCTACTATCAAAATGAACTGAAATCAAGAGAAGACTCAGCATATGAAATCGTTGTAGGACAACCGGCGCGAGCTGCCATTTAGATACCTAATAGAGAGAGGGATTAAAAAATTGGTAAGGCCCATTAAAAAAAGCTTCAATTTAAACCAATTTCAACACCAACACAACATACAACACAATCTGCCATAATACTTTGCCTCCACATCATGAATCTGGAACCCCAATGTCTCCGAATACAAATTAAACTCTGCCCGATTACTCTTCCTCATTGTAGCGACACGTAATCGGCCCCAAAACTTGTTCCATGACGTTCTGCGCCGCCGTCATGAGCTTGGTGGAGATCCCCAATTTTCAGTGGGTTCGAAGAACGACGAGAGAGGTGATGTGGTCGTGGCATTTGGAGCTATCTTCTTCTATTTTGGCCAAGACATAGTCGACGATTATTGTACGACCCCAACTTTTTATGAATAAAGATATAATTTTCTATAATTATTATTCTAAATAATATGGTGATAATTTAATAAATGCTATATTTATGGGTAATATGTGCAAATTTTACAAAGTAAGCAAGTTGTCATAAAATATTCGTTGTGTCGGGGAATATTCCTTTGGTCGGGAAATATTCTGTTTGTACGAGAATATTCGTACGATGACACAATCACTGGTGGAACTCACAACAGAATAACTGTCGGATATAAAAAGCGACATAAATAACATTTTTATAAAAATAACGGCAAAAATTTTACCGTTAAACTGTTGAAATACCCGGTGATAAAAGTACAGTAATATGCATTATTGCACAGTAGCACACGATATTGCACAGTATATCTGATATTGATTCTTACGTAAGAAGTCACTCAGTATTCAATAATTTCCACAGTAGTTGCGGCATAATATCTCATATTAGTGATTCAATAATTGTTACAGTAACATTTGCACAATATTAACAACCAGATCGTTCCCCTCTTTCCTGGGAACGATCTGGTTGTCAATATTGTGAATTATAATATTAATGATGAATAGTTGTTGAAAGAATAAAAATGTGTTGATTAAAGATAAGTGAATTATGGTAAATATTTATTCAATTTTTGATATAAATAGAGGGGTTAATTTGTTATGAGGCATTTGTTGTAAGTTTGACTTATTATTCCATGGGGAGACATGCTAATTTTATGGACCGTCGGTTGAAGTTTTAATAGTAAATCAATATGGACCGTCGGATTAAAGTTTTAATAGTAAATCAATCTGGACCGTCCGTGAATCAGTTACTATTTAGTCCATTCTCCTATAAATAGAAACTCATTTCTTCCTTCTTTCTCACCAATTCACTAAGCTATAGAGAGAAACTATAGAGAAAGAATAAGAGAGAAAGAAGAAAAGTATTCTGCTACTACACTATTGCAGTATCCAATCTCCTACTAAGGTAAATGATGTTATTTTCTTTCAATACTCGTAAAGGTTGTCATTCTATTCCTTATTAAACTATGAGAATAACCTGTCTATGTGACACCCCCAAATCTGGGTACTTCGTTTTCACACGATTTGGTGTTCACTTTCTAAATAATCATACATCTACCCAATATAATATCCAAATAAATTACAGCCTTTAATTAAAATAATGAAATCTCCCTTTAAACAAGGATTACAACCTTTCGAAAACAATCCCAGGGTTTAATCTAACCTTGACATAAATAAAGTGCGGAAATAAAAACATAACATTAAAGTCTATTGCAATCATTTCAAATAATAAAAACAAGTCTTCACTTGTTTAGCTTTCCTTTTCCTTTACTCGATGACGGGGCATCAACATTATCAACCTTAGCTGCAATTATTATGTGATGCAAGAGTGAGCAAACCACAGCTCACTGGAGTTTAACAATAATAATTACATGAAAGGATATCTTTAAAAAAAGAATTTGAATAACTTAGCTTACTTCAACAATAAAGAATTGAATAATAATTCTTTTCATCACAATTGTAATTCGAATATAGAATATATCTGAGGGTCGTAAGACCTTTGAACTTTTGTCCTAGGTTATAAAAATTTTTATTTAAAACCTTTAACAGTCAATAAGACTATGGACCTTAACTCGTACTTAGGGGGATCAGCCCTTCGTACCATGTATTGTGTACAAACATCTTAACGCTCTGCGTAGTAACCTCCTCTAATAAATAAGGTTATTCATCTCAGTATTTTGACTATAAGTCCGCACCAAAGAAAGTTTGGTTTGGATAAGTTTACAAGGGTAATTTAGAATTCACGTTCATCAACTAAGGATTAGTTAAATCGACTTTCAATAACTTAGAAAAGTTCGTAAGTGAAAGAACTACGAACTAACATATGCTTTAGAAGTAAATTTAAAGTATCTGAAAAGAATATACAGACCTTGCTTGAACAATAAGCCAAGGTTATTTTAATCACATCATGAACTTTCAATAATTACTTGTCCAATAAACGAACAATCTCAACAATGAATAATTGAATTTAATTAAATAAACGAGTTTAGGGTTTAGAAGACTTGCTTTAAGCGCAAGCTACTTAACTTAATCACGTACTTAAACACTTCTTATATACATTCAATCATAATAACCTAAATTAGTTAACACATAACTAATTCACATAAGTGGCTAACCTTCATGGTTAACTCACTATAATTAAATAATAATAATAATCAACCATCACATAGTTAATTACATCATTTACATATTCACATAATTAAATTAATTATGTATTTAACTAAATTATAATCAAACAATTATAATTCAAACACTTAATCAAATTATAATTACTTAAATTATAATTACCTTTTTAAATTATAAACAAATTATAAATTAAAATCAATTAAACTACATCATGCATTATAATTACACAAATTATAATTACTCATGTATTTATCAATTTATAATCCATAATCAAACATGCATTTATTAAATTATAATTACATAAATTATAATTTAAATTAATATTTAATTGATTAAAATAAATCAACTAATAGTCATTATAATTTAACAAAATTATAATTTAATTTAAACATTTACTCTTAATTATAATTATTCAAATTATAATTAAGTAACTCATTTTATAATTAGCAATTAAGGTTTTCAAAACTTCTTTTCTCTAATTATGAAATTGTCCAATTTATGTTGATGAAATGGAGTTGCAACTAGATATATAAGTATTAACATTGCAGCAACTCACTAAGGCAAAAAAAATAAACTGCACAAATCAACTAGACTCAGTGCCTCTACACTGGGCATGGCGCAGCTGCGCAGCCACAGGCCTTGGCAACGGCGCAGCTGCGTAGGTGTTAAATCTGTGAAAGGCAGCCGGCGCAGCTGCGTTGCTTCTAGCTGTGTTATCAGCGCAGCTGCGCAGGAACACAGACAGACGCAGACAGCCACGACACTCTGCTTTATAATTAACCCATACAAGCCAACAAATGTAAATTACAAACAACGTAGACATTGAAAATCATACATATGCAATAATACATATATATAACATGCTTCTAAAACACAAAAAGCCATCTAAACAATAAGAATCAACGGTTTTAAAAGTCCAATTTGGCTATTTTCATAAAACTCATACTTTTCATGAAATAATTCATTGTAACAAAATTTCTCAAGCAATTCAACTTTATATACATGCATTATATTCGAAATTGAAGATAGTAACATGAACAACTACCAATTTGCACAACTAACACATATAATTCATAAATTTCTACTCTAAAACCAACTAATATGTATAAAACCATATGAACAAAACTTTTTCCATGAAAACTTGTTTTAACAGTACTTTGATTTCTGAAAACAAACCATTGATAGCATACATGTAATGGATTACAACATCCCTCAATACATATAACATGTAATTAACAAATTCATTAATTATAATCCCAATTATTTACCAAAAACTCAAGAATACAAGAAACTAAAAACAAGAGGTGACTTATTACCTTAATTCTTGATTAAGCGTTGATAGAGGGTAAGAATAGCCCTGATAATCCTTCTTCGATTCTCAGAATTCCAAATCTTCTTCACCTTCTTTGTTAAAAACTCACAATGTTTCCTCTCTTTTCCTCTCTGTTTTCTCTCCTTCTCTTTTCTTTGTTCTTTAGTTTAGACTTAGGGTATAACAACTAACGTAGTATAGAAATATAACTGTTATATCATAATACGCGTACTAACTCTAATTA
The DNA here is from genome assembly GCA_020205555.1 of Panax stipuleanatus. Classification (NCBI taxonomy): domain Eukaryota; kingdom Viridiplantae; phylum Streptophyta; class Magnoliopsida; order Apiales; family Araliaceae; genus Panax; species Panax stipuleanatus. The sequence continues at coordinate 157,834,202 of CM035115.1, read as the reverse complement.
AATTATCAGTTACACAATTTAAAAGCCCTTTTGACTTGTTTGGCAATCAGGAAAATTAGAAACTAGTTTTATAAATCTAGACATGGTTTTGGGTAAATCAGGTTTAAGCTTATGTAAGGGCCCTGTTTGGCAAAAACTTTTTAAAATAAAACTAAGGGCCTTGTTTGGTTAAAATCATTTTAAAAACTCTTTTCTTTATTTTAATAATTCATTTAGCACATATGTTTAATGTCACACTTTAATTAATTAAATCGTTTAACAACTAATTTAATCAATTAAAATCCAACATCAATTAATCACATAAAATTATCACATAATTATAATTACTCGCTGATTATAATCCATGTAACACCTAACACATAATTTATCTAATTTAATTCTCTCAATTAAATTAGAACTATAATATTAAATTAATATACATCAATTAAATAAATATTAAAACTTCATTTAATAATATATAGCACTTAATCAAATCACTTCCACAATCACATAATTTATTTATTTAACTCCATAAATAAATCACATAAAATATTTATTTAACTTAATAAATATTTAAAATTAAATATAAAATCTCAATCGTTACAATCTTCTCTCCTTAAAAGGATTCTATCCCCAGAATCACACATAAAAAAAATTATGTCTATTACATTCTTCCCCCTTAAAAGAATTTTGTCCCCAGAATCAGTACATAAGAGATTACACACAGAAAGTTAAGCAAATAACTGCGGATAAGATTTTATCATAACATCTTCGAGTTTTCACGTAGCTTCTTCTGCATTGTGGTTCCTCCAGATTACCTTAACAGAATGTATCACTTTATTCCTAAGTACTTATTCCTTTCTATCAACTAATTGAACATGCACTTCTTCATATATTAAGTTTTATCAAATTATAAAGGCTCATATTCTATTACATGTTTATAATCATGCTTGTAAGGTCTTAACACAAAAATATGGAAGACATTATGTATATTCTCGAGCTCCGGAGGTAATGTAATCTCGTAAGCAACCTCGCCCACCTTTCGTAGTACCTCGAAAGGTCCAATAAATCGGGGACTCAGCTTTCTCTTCTTACCGAATCGAATCTTCCCCTTCCAGGGAGATACTTTCAGGAAAACAAAACTCCCTGGTAAGAATTCTCGGTTCTGTCGATGTAGATCGACATACTTCTTCTGTCTGTCTTGAGCAGCAACTAGTCTCTGTCTGAACAACTTGACAATTTCGGCGGTTTGTTGTATCAGTTCCGGTCCCAACAACTGATGTTCACCGACTTCATCCCAGCACAAGGGAGTTTTGCATTTTCTGCCGTATAATGCTTCGTAAGGCGGCATACCGATACTCGCATGGTGACTATTGTTGTAGGCGAACTCCACCAATGGTAGATGATCCTCCCAGCTTCCCTTGAAGTCCATCACACAAGCTCTCAGCATATCTTCAAGTGTCTAAATCGTTCTTTCGCTCTGGCCATCAGTCTGAGGATGGTAAGCTGTACTCATTCGTAATTGCGTTCCCAGACACTCTTGTAAACGCTTCCAGAAATTAGACGTAAAACGTGGATCTCTGTCAGACACAATCGATACCGAAACACCGTGTCGAGAAATAATTTCCTTCACATACAGCTTCGCTAACTGGTCCAAGTTGTACTTAACCCTAATCGATAAAAAATGGGCTGACTTCGTCAGTCGATCCACTATAACCCATCGTGATGTGCTCCCACTTCCACTCTGGAATTTCTAACGGTTGTAGCAACCCACTTGATCTCTGATGTTCTGCCTTGACTTTCTGGCACGTCAAGCATTTCGCAACGCATTCAGCAACGTCCCTTTTCATATTCGACCACCAAAAATGATGTCTGCGATCCTGGTACATCTTCTTACTCCTAGGGTGAATAGAATATCTAGAACTATGAGCTTCGCTCAGAATCTCCTCTTTGACCTCTGGTACTGGCGGTACCCAGATTCTCCCTTCGAATCGTAACAGACCTTCATTATCGATCTTGAACTTGAACTCTTCGCCATCGATTATCCTTTTCTGAATCTTCTCACATTCTTCATTGTGAAGTTGTGCTGCTTTCACCTTGTCTACTAGAGTAGAACCAATAGTTACTTGAAATAACTTCTCATCCGATTCCTTCGAAAACTTCACCTCCAGCTCCAATCTAGCCATCTGTTCTATTAACCGATCCTGACCAATTAACACGTTTAGCTTCTCCTGACCTTTTCTGATTAAAGCGTCGACGACAACGTTAACTTTACCCGAATGGTAAAGTATCTCGCAATCGTAGTCTTTAATCAGTTCCAACCATCTTCTTTGGCGCATGTTCAAATCCTTCTGGGTGAAAATATACTTCAGACTCTTGTGATCTGTGTATATCTCACACTTCTCTCCATATAAGTAGTGTCTCCATATCTTTAAAGCAAACACTACTGCCGCCAATTCTAAATCATGAGTCGGATACCCCTTCTCGTAATTCTTTAGCTGACGTGACGCATAGGAAATGACTTTGCCGATCTGCATCAACACACAACCTAATCCTTTATGTGAGGCATTGCTATATACCATAAAATTCCCCGTACTATCCGGTAAAGACGACATAGGCGCAGTACTCAACCTCTTCTTCAGCTCCTGAAAACTTTCCTCACACTTTTTCGTCCAAACAAATGTAACTATTTTACGAGTCAAATTCATCAATGAAGTTGTGATTCTAGAAAAGTCTTGGATAAATCTTCGGTAATAACCTGCCAATCCCAAGAAACTCCTCACTTCAGACGGCGTCTTCGACTGATCCCAATTCATTAGGCCTCAACCTTCGACGGATCCACCGAAATACCATCTTTGTCGATCACGTGGCCAAGAAATTGCACACGTTCCAACCAAAATTCGCATTTCAAGAATTTAGCATAAAGCTTCTCTCGTCTCAGCGATTCTAAGGTTAGTCGTAAGTGTTCAGCGTGTTCCTCCTTGGTCTTGGAATAAACCAGGATGTCATCTATGAACACTACCACGAACTTGTCCAGAAATGGCTTAAACACCCTGTTCATTAAGTCCATAAATGCAGCTGGGGCATTCGTGAGACCAAATGACATCACCAAGAACTCGTAATGACCATATCGAGTCCTAAAAGCCGTCTTCGGTATATCTTTTCTTCTCACCTTCAACTGATGATACCCGCTTCTCAAATCGATTTTCAAGAAGTACTTTGCACCCTTCAGTTGATCGAACAAGTCATCGATCCTAGGTAAAGGATACCTATTCTTGATCGTAACTTTATTCAATTCCCTATAGTCAATGCAAAGACGCATCAATCCATCCTTCTTCTTCACGAATAAAACTGACGCTCCCCACGGCGAAACGCTTGGTTGAATAAACTTCTTGTCCAGCAATTCTTGTAGTTGAACCATCAGTTCCTTCATCTCAATTAGAGCCATTCGATACGGAGCCTTCGAAATTGGAGCAGTTCCCGGCGCTAAATGTAATACCCGAGAATTTTCTAATATTATTAAATAAATATATTAATGGAAATGAGAATTTATTTGGATATAAATGATTTTGTGAGTTAACTCAATTATATTAAATTGAATAATTATAATAATTGAGAAAATATGGAGTTTGCGATAAACTAGTTGAGAGCCTTGTTTGGCACAGTGATGAGAAAGATTAACAATGATATTAATTGACGAAGGATTTATTAAGTGAATAATTAATTAATTGCTAATTGTTATTAATTGTTATCGTAGAATATTAATTAATTGTTATAGAATAGTAATGATAATTAATTGATGATATGTGGATTATTATTATTGCAAATAATATAATAATAATAATAAGCAAGGTGTACATAAATATAATAAGATTTACATCTATTTCACTGTGATAATTAAATCATGTAAGTATTAATCAATTACTGTGGATGTTAATAATTTCATTAACGAGAAACAGATTAATTAATATTATTATTACGAATTGATAAGATAAGTAAATTATTTACTCCTATGTGCAAGCGTGTGATATTGAAAGTATAACGTATAATAGTTGACCATATATTATACAAAGTGTAAAGTGTAGGGTGACTATATTATATAGAAATTGTGACGAACGAGAATTTTGTAAAGATATTTAAATATTTATTAAAATAAATAAATATTTTAAATGATTTAATTATTGAGTTAAATAATTAATTCATGAATTTGTAGTAGATTAATTTAATTATATGTGTTATATTGATTAAATTAATGTGTAGTAATTTAATAGTTCAAAGAATATATTTAATTGAGTTTATTTGATTAAATGAATTAATTAAATAAGCATAATATTACTTTAATTAATTTAATAATTAATTAAAGAATTAATGAATTAACATAATTAATAAATAAAAGTATTAATTATGTGAAAATGTTATGTAATATGAATTATCTTATTTTATTTAATTGATTTAAATAAAATTAATTGATTAATTAAAGTGTTACAATTAACTATATACTAAATTAGTTAATTAAAATAAATGAAAAAGGAATTAGTAGGGTTGCCAAATAGGGCCCTTGTGGGAGTTAGTAGTTGTTATACAGCGGTAATATTATATATATGTATATCTTGTATTGCTTAAGTCATTTCTATCAGAAGAAAATTTAGAGATTGTTAGAGAGAAAAAGGGAAGAAGGAATTGAGAAGAGATTGAGAGAAAGAAATTTGAGAAATCCTAAGTATTATCTGTGATTGTGTTATCTTCACACAAAAGGGTAATCTTTCTTTTTAATTTTGAAAATCTGTTTTTCTCAAAGTCTTCATTACATATATTTTTAAGTTCTGTGAAAATTTGGTTTCTCAATTGGGTTACGATATAACTTTATCTATATGGGTATGTGATGATAACGTGTTTTATAATATATAATCATGATTTAAAAGGATCAATTTTATTTAAGATGACCTTAATTGGGTTTTTGAAAATCACAGAGTTTATTTAAACATATGTTCAAATTTTCTCTGTTAAGAATTATTTTGGAAAATTAAACCAAGATATATTTATATATGTAATCATATATGTTGGTATTATGTGTTGAATCATGTATGTATGATGTACACTAATCACACCAATTTTTTTTGTTAAGAATTGGATTTTTCAAAAATACGGAGTGTTGAATAAGGAGGGGAGGTTGTAAGGCCCCAAATTTTATGAATAAGATTTAATTTTCTTTATATATTATTTTGAAATAGTAAGGTGTTGATTTGATAAATGTGAAAAGTTATGGGTGAGATATGCAAAGTTCACAAAGTAAGCAAGTGGTTATAAAATATTCGTTATGTCAGGGAATATTTGTTTGGTCGAAGAATATTTTTTTTGTCGGAGAATATTCGTACGACGGCGCAGTCATTGGTAGACCCCACAACGGAATGAATGTCGGATATAGAAAGCGACAGAAATAACCTTTTTATATAATAACGGCAAAACTGTTACCGTTAGTACTGTTGAAATACCCGGTGGTTAAAATATAGTAATACGCGGTGTTGCACGGTAGCACACGGTATTGCACAGTATTTCGAATTATTGATTCTTACGTAGGAAGATACGTACTCAATTATTGTTACAGTAATTACTGTTCAATATTTTATATTATTAATTCAATAATTGCATAATATTTTATTGGTTCAATATTTGCTACGTTGATATTTTATATCAATAAGTGCTACTTTGCTATTTTATATTATTGATTCAATAATTGTCATTGCACATTATTTCGAATTATCAAATCAATAATTTATATTATTTGAATAATATTATTAGATAGCATTATTGGCAATGTCTAAAGAAGTTCTGTCTAGGAAAGGGATTGATTAATTGCGCGCCGGTAAGGAGAAATCCTTATCGGAAGGCCCCCTCTTTTCTGGGAACGACCTGGTTGTCAATATTGTAGTTCTATAATATTATTTGTGAATAATTAATTTTTGATATATATGATAAGAAAATATTTATTCAATGTGGATTTAAACGGAAGAATTTTTAACATGTGACATTTGTTGAAAGTTGGTATTTTATCTTTTTTGATAAAATAATTCATTCAAATATATTGTTATAATATTACATTATAGTAGTATGATGTGATTATATAATAGTATGATTAGAATGGTAACATTATTATAGTAAATTCATGGTATAAAAGTTAAACGAGGTGGAAGAGTGCAAATTGAATTTGAACTCTTATGATGCAAATAATGATGTCATCGGAGCGATTAGATAAGCAATGATGTCATCGGAGCGATGATATAAGCAATGATGTCATAGATCGATGATGTAAGCGATGATGTCATAAATTATGGTGAAAAGACTATTTTACCCTTACTCTGCCGAGCCTATAAATAGAAGCTTATTTCTTCATTATTTCTCACCAATTCACTAAAGCTATAGAGAGAGAAAGTATAGAGAGAATAAGAGAGAAAGAAGAAGAGTATTCTGCTATTACGCTAGTGCAGTCTCCAAATTTGAAGGTAAGGGGTATTATTTCTTTCGTATTCATGAAGAGAGTTATTTTCTTTCAATACTCGTAAGGATTGTTATTCCATTCTTTATTATTCTGTTGGAATAACCTGCCTACGCGGACTACCGCATGCATGGTGAAATTCAGTTGTTATTCCATTCTTTATTATTATGTGAGAATAACCTGTCTACGCGGACTACCACATGCCTCGTGAATAACTCTTCGTATTCAGTTGTTATTAAATTGTGAAAATAATCTGTCTGAGCGGACTACCGCCAGACGGGTGAAAATTCAATTGCAGTTTCGTATATTATTTCATTTCAGATTCCTAACTCTAAACTTACTACGGTAAGTATTGCTTCTATAATTCCTGAAATGATCAGATATTACTTGAGTTTTGCGCTTCATTTAATATTATTTCAATGGAATATTGGTCTGAACTTTCTTGTGAAATTTTTATCTTTTTATGTCGAGTTACTATTCATGGGGTATTATTCACAGTAAAAAAAATATTTTTTTTTCCAAATCATCTTTGATTGGATCCAGGTTTTGATCTTCATTCTTGAACTCTGGATAAATTCTCTAATATTTGTTCTTTATCTCACTGGATCCGTTATTCGTATTATTTTTCATCATCCTCAGTTCTAAATGGTGATATAACTGAATATCTTTGGCCTGTAGTGCAAAGATGAATAATTACGTGATGAATAATTACGTGATGAATATCTTTGGCCTGTAGTGCAAAGATGAATGATTACCTGATGAATATCTTTGGCCCGTAGTGCAAAGATGGACAGGTGTTGAGATGAACATGATCAACTGATGATACAAATGAATATCTTTGGCCCGTAGTGCAAAGATGGATATTTGATTTGAGATGTATATTGATTGATGTTGCAGGGATAAAATATTGATGATGGACTTTTAAATCAAAGAAGATAGTAGACATCATTCTCTACTTAACTCTTCTAATAAATTGTTATTTCCGCTGCGAATATTGATCTAAAACTTGTTGTTCATAATATTTTATCTGATTTATTGAAGGCTAACGATAATTTATTTTTCATTATCTTAGTCATAATATTCCTTACTGGGCTAGTTGAGCTCACCCTTTTCTTCCATTGTTCTCTTCAGGAAATGAGAATATCGCGGGTACTAGTCGGAGAATGGAGTGATGGTCCGAGTTAGAGCTGTAGAAGTCCTCACTATTTATTTTATTTAAAATAGTGTGATAATAAATGTAATGAGGACTTAGTTTGAATGTTAATATTTTCTACATGTCTGTATTGACACTCACAGTTGTGTGGTCGTATTTTGCACGACCGTGATATGAAAGATTGTATTTGAATTTTGTTGAGTGTATTTGGCGACTCAAAATGGGTTCAGTATTGAACCTATTTTGGGGGCGTCACAATACACACACTCCAGCATGCATTATACAAAATGTTTTGTATATGATCGGAATAGCTATAATCCTTCATCGTGTTATCATACCACTGTGCATGGAAGGGCCAAAATCAAAAAGATTTGGGTCCCCAAGGTTACTAACACTGCAGGACCCATGCCAGTCTGGGTACCAACATGAAAACTGAATCTATCTGCAGGAAATGAGCACCACGGCGACAACGTGGTATCTGGATAGTGGTTGCTGAAGACATATGACTAGATACAAAGCCCTCCTGTCAAACTACACAGAGAAGGAGGGACCAACAGTTATCTTTGGAGATAACTGCTATGGCAAGACAAGAGGTTATGGATCAGTGGGAAATGGTACAGTGTCCTTCAGCAAAGTGGCTTATGTTGATAGTCTAAAGCACAATCTTCTTAGCATCAGCCAACTCTGCGATAAAGGCCATCAAGTCACCTTTCTCAACAATCAGTGTCAAGTCAGGGATCTGGAAGACATCATCTATCAAGCTGACAGGAACAAGAGAAGGAAATGTATACATTGTCAATCCTGCTCAACTCAGTTCTGATGAGACAGTATGCTTCCTTGCTAAAGCCACTGAAGAAATAAGTTGGCTCTGGTATAAAAGATTATCTCATCTCAACTTCAAGAGTATGTCTAAGCTGGTCTCCAAAGATCTGGCAGCAGGATTACCCAAGTTCAGCTTCATCAAAGAAATACCATGCAATGTGTGCCAGCTTGGAAAGCAAACAAGGAGCTCATTCAAAGGCAAAGCAGTCAACTCAAAAGATGAGACAAGCTCCCAACTGATAAAGATATTCAAGCTGGTGATGATTAAAAAAGGAGAGTATATTAAGGCAAGAAGGAGTGATTATGGCAGAGAGTTCAATTTCTCAAAAATGGATCAGTTCTATGCAGATAATGGCATCAGTCACAACTTCTCAGCACCACGAACTCCTCAGCAAAATGGAGTGGCTGAAAGGAAGAACAGAACACTTATAGAAACTGGAAAAACTCTACTAGCAGCAGCTCATCTGCCTGAATACTTCTGGGCAGAAGCCATCAAAACTGCATGTTACACACAGAACAGATCTCTTGTACACTCTACGCTAAAGAAGACTCCCTACTAGCTGTGGAAAGGAAGAAAGCCAAATGTCAGTTACTTCCATGTGTTCGACCGTTCATAATACACTTTTAACAATGGAAAGCAATATCTGACTAAGTTCTAACCTAAGTCAGATAAAGGAATCTTCCTTGGTTATGCCACAGACAGCAAAGCCTATAGAGTGTTCAACAAGAAGACATTAAGTGTTGAAGTCTCAATCCATATTATCTTTGATGAAATAGACTCGGACAAGTCTGCACCACAAGACACTACGATTGACGATACTGACACTACGAATGAAGCGGTCGAGCCTAGCACTACGACTGTAGTTCCTGAACAAAGAATCGTAGTGTCCGAAGAAGAAATCGTAGAGAGAGCTGAACCAAACGACGATTCTTAACAACAAGAACCAGAAGTAAATCTTGAGGAGTTTAGACAAGAAGGCACCAGAACAGATGTTCCAACAGGGAACAGGTGGGCAAGAGATCACACTCAAGATCTGATCATTGGCGATCCAAATGCCAGAATCAAAACAAGATCTGCAACTCAGAATGAATGCTTCTATTTGAGTTTTCTATCTCAAATAGAACCCAAGAAGATTGAAGATGCTATACTAGACGCAAGCTAGATTGAAGCCATGGAAGAGGAACTAAATCAATTTAAAAAAAGCAAAGTCTGGAGATTAGTTCAAAGACCAAAGAGTCACCCAGTCATCGGCACCAAGTGGGTCTTCAGAAACAAGATGGATGAAGATGGGGTGATCACTAAAAACAAAGCAAGACTGGTGGCCAAAGGTTATTCTCAAGAAGAAGGCATAGACTATGATGAGACCTTTGCACCAGTGGCCAGACTTGAAGCTATCAGAATATTCCTTGCATTTGCTGCTCACATGAAGTTCAAAGTATTCCAGATGGATGTCAAGAGTGCATTCCTAAATGGTGAACTTCAAGAAGAAGTCTACATGGAGCAACCCCCAGGTTTTGTCAATCCAACCCTCTTTGATTATGTCTATAGATTAGATAAAGCCTTATATGGACTTAAACAAGCACCTAGAGCATGGTATGAAACACTAACAAACTTTCTTGTTGAAAAAGGATTCACTAGAGGTAGAGTAGACACTACACTATTTCTTAGGAAGCAAAAAGATAAAGTCTTACTAGTTCAAATATATGTAGATGATATTATCTTTGGTTCTACTGATGAAAATTTGTGCAAAAGATTTGCCAAGCTTATGCAGAGCAAGTTTGAAATGAGCATGATGGGTGAGCTGAACTTCTTCTTAGGACTACAAGTGAAGCAAACTGATGAAGGTATCTTCATAAGCCAAGTCAAGTACATCAAAGACTTACTTAAGAAGTATGGCATGGAATCAGCCTCTCCCATGAAAACACCAGTTGCTCCAGCAACTAAGCTTGACAAAGATGAGAAAGGTAAAAGTATTAATATTACTCAATACAGAGGTATGATAAGCTCCCTTCTCTACTTAACTGTCAGTAGACCAGATATAATGTTTGCTACATGTATATGTGCTAGATTTTAAGCTAATCCTAAGGAATCACACTTAATTGCTGTAAAAAGGATTTTCAGGTATCTCAAAGGTACACCCTAAGTATCACAAGGATTTCTCATTTGAACTGATAGGATATTCAAATGCTGACTTTGCAGGATGCAAATTAGATAGAAAAAGTACCAGTGGCAATTACAAATATTCCTGTCATACATTCTAGGACCAAGCATATATAAAATAAGATATCATTTCATTAGGGATCATGTTCAAAATGGAATAATATCTTTGCAATACATCCCTACTGAAAATCAACCTGCTGATGTGTTTACAAAACCCTTAGATGAATCCAGATTTAATAAACTGATAAGTGAGTTAGGTATGTTAAATTTGCAACCATAAATTCTATGCTCTAGATGGTGCTAATCTTGCAGATATAAAGGCTAAGTCAAAATCGTAGAGATGACTACGAGGAACCACGATCGTGGAGTGATATAGTCAAGACAGAAAGGCTCACTATGATAGCAACAACATCAAGTCAAACAACCCTTTCGATAAGTGTCTCAGGGACAAACCTGATCCTTTGTGTCAAACTAAGAGATTGGCCCTTCCTGAGCAACCTTAATCCAAAAGGTTTGCCATTTCAGAAGGCATCACAGAAAATCGTAGAGTCAATGGTCAAGGATCGAACTCAACAATCGTGGAGTGGGTCTAGGCCTTCGTAGTCCTCTTATAAGGGCACACTAGCTCAAGGGGAGCTAAGGGCAGAACGGAGATTTTCACATGGATTAAAATCGTGGAGTTCTACAGAACCTGACACGTGTCCCACGATGCAGAATATATGGAGGGAAGTTAAATTCATTTTGAACTGCATTCTGACAGTTTACCTTTGAATTGCAAAAGACTGTCTCTCTCACTTTATCTCTCTCTCTCAAACGAAACCCTAAGTTTCAGAAAGCTAAGCCAAATTTGTTCATTATAGGAAATTCAGTCTACATTAATGGCTGTTTCTAGTGTGGTTTTCGGCTATCAACTATGTTTTGACGGTTTTGAGAAGGCTGTGCCTGAGATACACAAAGTCCTTTCACTTCTCAAGAAAGCAGATCTTAAATATGCTCTGAGCACCAGCACACTGATATATCCAAAGCTGGTGAAGGAGTTCTACTGCAATGGAGTTGTTAATGAAGACCATATTCTCACTAAAGTCAGCAATATGCAAATCCGACTCGATGTTGAAAGCATAAACCTAGCCCTAGGTTTTAAAAGGAGAGGTCTTTCATCCATGGAGGTTGTTGACTTCCGTAGAGGTCTGAAGAAAATGGATTACACAAAAACTGAAGGGAAGAATGGATACAAGAAGAAAGAATTTTCCCAGAAATATGAATTTCTAGCTGACATTGTTGGGAAGTGCATATGTTGCAAGAGCATCGATCACGATTCAGTTAACGAAAAATAACTGAAGCTCATGACAGCCATCTGCCACAAAATTAAACTCAACTACGGAGCCTTGCTGATGAATTGGATAGGAAAATGGATGCAAATTCCAAAGAAGACCAAGGGCACTACTAAAATGCCCTATGGGAGGTTTATCAGTATCATTATTCAACATACACTGGGTGACAAAATGGGGAACAATGAGGGTATTCCAATCAATCCTAATAGAAAGATAACTCAATAGCTATTTCAAAACTGGAAGAGGAATCCTGCAGAGAATGTGAAAATGAAGTTAGCAACTTCATCTGCTGTAAAGGAGGATAGTGAAGAAGAGGAAGCGGTCAACCAAGAAAAAGTTGTAGCTCTGTCCAAAAAGAGTAAAGGAAAATGCATGAAAATGTTCAAGCAACTGAAGAGCCCCAAGGCTCAACCACTGATGCACTCCAGGAGGATCCTGTACTGATGTTGAGTTCACAAATCTTATCTCCAACAGAGTTATTATTTCTGAATCACCAAAGAAGATTCTGAAAGAAAAGAAGAAGAGGAAGAGGAAAGTGATGAGTGAAGAAAAGGCTGAAGACAACTCTGAGCATCAACAAAAGAAGAAACACAGCAAAAGAGCAAAGAAATCTTCATTCACTACGATTGTGGAGTCAACCCAAATCATAGAGTCAGCCACTGAAGAAGGAGGAGCTACCCCAGCTCCTCAGCCTGAGCAGACTATCAGGGCTGAAGCTGAAAAAGATATGGAGGTTTTGCATAAGGAAAAGAAGAGAATGAAGAAACTGGCTAAGAAACATGCTACTACAAATGAAGAGGATGACAGAAGAAATGCTGCTGAATAGGTCATTAAATCTAAAGCATCTGGTCCAACTCAACACGAGATCAGAGTCATTGAAGATGTAGTAACTTACCTGGTATCAATAAGAAATGTAGACAACTCTGATGCACCTGATCAAACTAAAATTCAAGATGATATGGAAATGCCTGATGCTGGTGCTAATGATAATGAATCACTGGAAGAAGATATGGCAAAAAGGGGTATGTCAGAAATTGATATGATAAACCCAAATGAGGGTGCTTCAACTGAGGGGGAGCAGCTAGAAACAATGGAGACAGAAAATGCAGAAGCTGAGGGGGAGCTACCAAAGGAAAATATTGAAGTCCCCTTAGTATATGAAGGATTCGTAGAGTTTACTGCTACAGAGGTGGTAAATATTGCAGATAATGATGAAATGAACGATGTGGTGCAAGTTCATGATACTGTGATTGTGGATGTTGAAGATGATGATGTGTTAGAAAATCTGGATGAAGATGAAGACAATGATGAAGAGCTAAATGATGATATTGAGATTTTATCCATAGGCAGGAATGCAGAAAGAGCAGCCAACTATACTCAATTGTTCAACTACTTTCCTATGATGCCATATCATAAAGCTCTGATCATTAACAACTGGGATCATATGTTCTGGACCTTCAAGACTTATCCAGCAATCTCAGTGCTTGTCAATGGTTACCCAAGAGAGAGGAAGTTTGCCCAGAAGCTGATTTCAAATAAATCAACTTTAGAATCTAAGAATGAGGTACATTCCACCCCCATCTCTTTTATTGTAAACCATTCTCCATCATCACACTTTAATGAGTTCTATGAACTGCCAAAATGGATGGAAGTGGTTCTTCATCCACTTAACCAATTTCCAGTTATAGAGTCCCAAAACTCTGTGACTGAGGAACCAAACAACAAACTTTTCCTCGTCGAACAAAATATCTGTGACCCAATAGTTCTTGAGCATATTACCAAAATCATTGAGGAGATGCTCGACAACTCAAACGTTGAGACATCCACTCAAGACGATGAACACCGATCTGAGCCTAATGACCTATCTAATTCGGTTAACGTAGAGTCGCCAGAACTGCTCCACGAATCAAATACACCTGACCCAAACACAGCTCCTATACAGCAAACTCCAACTCAAACCCCTCTGACTCAAGCTGATATCCCATCATCCTCCAGCAATGAATATTTCGATATGACTCTTGCCCTTGTAAGCATATCAAGGAGAGATGAACACACTACAACAACTCCTCCTCCTCATGAGACACAACGAATCCTAAATCAATTGTCTCTTATGCCAACGAAGGAGGAGCATAATAAAGCTCTAAACCAAATTAGATCAGAATCAGGAGAGATTCTTGAAGCTCACTCTATAGCACTTCACATGAGATTCGACTATATCATAGAATCAGTCAAGCCTTTACCAGAAAAATTGGCAACTGAACTAACCAAGAAGCTGAAGAAGGTTGTAAAGGAAATGGCTGACAGTCTGAATCAAAGAGATGCTATTCACTTTGCTGCTACAAAGAAACACAAGAAGGCTATGGAAATCATGCAGAAAAACCAGCAATCTTAGAATGAGCGGATGACCAATCAAATTTTTGAACTACGCACCTCACTCCAATTCTTCCAAGACTCGGGTATGACTCAGCTTAATCAGAACTACGGTGAAATGGAACAGATTCAACAACAGCAAAGGCGCACTGAGGCTCGAGTTACTAAAAATTGTAGTGATACGTCACAAAATCACTCACAGATGCATGAGCTGGTTGAAGAAATTAAGCGCCTATCTAAAGATGTTCGAACCCTTGATGCTGACATAAAGGGGGAGAATAATCAGGAAGAAGATAATAAAAACAGAGGCAGAGAAGGAGGAAGCAGGAGGCAACAACAACCACAGAGGCAACAAACACACATTGGTCAATCGTCGAGTGGTGGTGGCAATCTCAGAAGTCCTGATCTTCAGCCTCCACGATTTGATCAAAGTCCTCTCATAGCTGAACCTACTCAACTAAGCCAAGGTCAAGACTCTAGCTCACGAGGTATAACCTCCACTGGTTTTAGTATGCCTGTCGGAGATCATGTCTTTATGAACAGACATGATCATTCGGAACCACTAACTAGAGATGAGCTAGAGGACATTACATGAAGAAATAAAGCTTCAAGAAGAAGAAGAAGTGCAGAGCGTGCCAATCCTTCAAAACCAAAGAGGCAAAGAAAATAGAGATAAGTCAAAGCTTAATTGTGTATTGATGCTTCTATGCTAGATTTAATATCTTTTCAAACATCAATAAATTTATACTTATTCTCTAGAAATTTCAGCTGCTCACTAAAACACTAAGTCATATTTACTTTCTAACACTGTGCATTTAGAAAATGATGCTATGATCTAAATCTCCTTGATTATGTCAACATCAAATAGGGGGAGATTGTTGGGAATTGCATATTCATATTTGATATTGAAAGTAAATATAAATGCTTAAGTGTACAGTCCTTAAGAGAATCATTGTACAAGGACTTAGATGATAGATCCAACATGTTAGGTTGATCTGAGCTTTAATGTTTATCGTTTATGTAAATAAATATATATAAGAAAAGATCAAACTTGTTAGGTTGATCTATTTTAAGCTGTAAAAGTTAAAGCCTTGACAGAATCGTAGTCTGTCAAAGGCAGCATTCGAAAGACAAGGCAGAATCGTGGAGCTTGAACGAAGATATCAAGAATCGTAGTCTGCCAAGAGATTTGAGTCAGCAGAAGACAAAGTAGAATCGTGGAGCTTGAACGAAGATATCAAGAATCGTAGTCTGCCAAGAGATTTGAGTCTGCAGAAGAAAGGGCAGAATCGTGGAGCTTAAATGAAGATGTTCAGAGTAGTAGTCTGCCAAAGAATCAAGTCTGCAAGGGTCAAGGCAAGATCCGTTGAGCTTAAGTAAAAGCATCAAAGAATCGTAGTCTTCCTTGGAAGCCACACTAAGAATCACAAAGTTGAGAAGCATCTGTCGAGCCAAGTTGAGAATTGTAGAGTGCTATCAGAAGTGTGGAGTCTGTAAGACAAGCAAGCAAGGAGTCGTAGTCTACCAAGAGCTTAAGAGAAATCGTAGTGTTCTCTATGATCAAGTCTGAATCAAGCTGTGCAAAGCCAACACACAACGATTATGTCACAATGACCATAATCGTAGTGTTCCTCCAGTCAGCACCAAAGATTGTAGTTCTGATGAAGGGAGGAAGAGCAACAAATGAAGAAAGGCTTATAGCCGTTGACAAAGTGATAGTCCCAATACTTCCATATTCATCCTTAGTTCAAATCGAAGAAGCGTATTGAAGAAGATAAGGAAAGGACTAAAGCTGTCTGCAGAAAACACCTTTTTAGGTGTTAGGTGAAAGATACAGTCTGCTGTGTTAGTGGGCCAGTCGACAGTGCAGTAGAAAAGTAGGACATCAACATCACTGCACAGAAAACGTCTGGAGCATTAAATGAAGCAACGTGAGCATTCAAACGGCTAATTCTGAATGGCTCTTTTATAAGGAAATCAGACAAGGATTCAGACTAAGCAAGTAAGATACAACAAGATAGATTATCAAGAGAAAAGCTCAAGAACACTCAACGATCAACACTACGATCCTGAAAGAGGAAAGTTTGCTTCACTACTCAGTCTTTAAGAGACAGATGCTGAACTGTAACTGAGTAGCATACCTCAAACAACTACTGCAAATCCAAGTGAGGTACCAAGTCAGAGGACTTAAAGAGTTCAAAAGTGAACTAAGTGAAGATCTAAGTTAGAGGACTTGAAGAGTTCAAAAGTGAACTAAGAGCAAATCCAAGTCAGAGGACTTGAAGAGTTCAAAAGTGAACTAAGTGAAGTTCCAGGGCTGCTGGCCTTGAAGGGATCTAAGTGATCCAGTTGTAAGAAGACATCTTTAGTGGATTTCCTACTCGTAGAGTAAGAGTGGATTAGGAGCTTTGTGTGCTCTGAACCACTTAAAACCTTGTGTCTCATTGTCTCTCATTAACTGCTATAACTGTCATATCTGTTATAACTGCTATAACTGCTTATCAAACCATAACTGCAATATCTTGAAAAGGAACAAAACATATATTCCACTGCAGTCAGTATTATCAATACTGAATAAATATTTTAAACAAAGAAATTTTAAAATATCTATTCAACCCCCCCTTCTAGATAACTAACGTGCTTTTGGGAACTAACAGAAGTAAGTATAAGCAAAGAAGTTACAAACTTCCTTATTTTAACCCCTCCTATTTATAGCAAAAAACCTACCACACTTTATAAATATATTGTTCATCCATTATTCCATTTTATTCTATTATCATTATTTATTCAAAAAGATTAAACCACTATAAAAAAGATTATTCCATTATTATTATTTATTCAAGAAGATTATCCACTATCAAAAAGATTAATCCATTATCATTATTTATTCATCAAAAAGATTATTCCATTATCATTATTTATTTAAAAAAATTAATCCATTATCATTATTTATTCATAAAGATTATTCCATTATCATTATTTTTAAATATATCATCCGTCTTCTACATTATTGACTTAATGTATTAATATCACGGATATTATTATTCTTCAATAATGAGTCGACCTAACTACTTAATACCCGCGACTTCTATTTATGTAACTTTCCATTACTACCCTTGCTACGATGTCAATTATTGGTTCAATAATATGAGATGTTGTGACAATTATTGTGACATCCCCAAATTCATGTGTTTGCTACAGTGGACTGGTGCTCACTAATTTCTTCTGAGTATAATTATTATAGACTTACAATATTGACAATGTGACGCCCTCAAAATAGGTCCATACAACCCATTTTGAGTCGTCAAAAATACATGGTACAGAATCCAAATATAAACTTCTTATTTACAACTATGAAACTGTCGTGCAAAATACGACAACACATAAGCTTTGAATAACAATACTCGTACTTCTTATCAATAATACATTACATAAAGGTACAGTCAATAACTGTTTTAGGAATTAAAATCTTTGGAAAATGCTCAAGGAAACCTTCGTACATGGGAGGCCATGCTTCTAAGTTATAATATATATCATAGGACTTGAGAATTAACCTTAGTGAACCTAATAGACCCCAAAGAAGAACAAAAAGATTACTAACCTGTTCATTCCAATGGTGGATATTCTCTTGCCATATAATTATCTCCATTGTCTCAAATTGAGAATTATATTTCAACCATACTCCAAGATTATATAGGTAGTGCTCATAGATAAAGTCAACAAGTGGATGCGCACAACCTTGTCTTATGATAACACGAAGTCATAGGTGGTTAGACATATTGTATGATAGTGGCAACACACCCTTCCAAAGTCAGGTTCTCATCACCCTATTGTTGTTCACCAAAATCAACTGTTAAATGACGTATAAAATACGACACACACATTTTAAGTCATCAATATAATTATTCTCATACTATTTTATGGGAAACTTCAACAGTTATAGACCATCGTTCTATTCTCCTGTTATCCCCACTCGACCTAGCTACACTCTTATTACCTGAAAGGAATTGTGAAGCAAAAGGGTGAGCACAAATAGCCTAGTAAAGAATATTATGACTAAAGATAATTAAATTATCAATAGCCTTCATCAGTAATGAATCAGATATTTAGAACATATGGTTGTTAGAGTTTATGCCCTAGAGGCTAATTCTTTGATGTAATTGCTTAAATATTTTTAGATATTATATTTGATTGAATAAATAAATTATTTTATTATGATTTTATTTACTGCGTTATATAAATGTTAACATAATAAAAGTCCTTAGAATAGTGATACAAATTATATGGCTTCAAGTATGTGACTTGAACATGAGATCATATAATTATAATTAGTATCATTACTCTTAAATGTCCCTAGTCGAGTGTCATTGTTAATGGGACAACAATGATACATTGAGACTAGTATGTGGATTGACTGATGGCCAAATCTCATTGGTCATAAATATATGAGATATTGAGTCAATGCATAGGTACATGTTAGAGAACAATGTACTGGACAGACCCACCATGAGAATTCTACGTGGAGCATTATGCAAAGTGTCATAAGCAATTCTCATAGTGACAATGATGTAATGATCCTCTGACCTGAAATCACTATATTACTACACGAGAATTTATGTACTTTGATATCATCAAAGGCCACCTTTAATAGGGTGGACGATAAAGGTGATTATTGGGTACATCATGAATCGTGTGAGGAATATGAGTGATCTAGATGGAATTTAACCCTCCTATATATTAGGGGTGATATCCATAGGCCTCTTGATTGAGTAGGACTATGAAATGCATGGTCATGCTCAAATAGTGATTTGTTTCATATAGTCTACTCATCAATCAAGAAAACTCAGATTAAATTATGAAGAGGATGACACATTCCATGCCTCGAGTTTAATCTAGGATGTCAAGGTTAAAAGGATTAAATTATATTGAAACATTGGTCACGAAAAGGTTGTATCGAATCACCGATCTTATTATTATGTGGGTAGCAGTAATGCATTACTAGATGCTACTCACTGTTTATAATTTTATAATATGATTTTAAAATTATTGCCAACATAATAATAACCTATAGGGTCACACACTTAGAACGTAATTAAAAGGGAATTAATTTAAATTGTATGGATTTAAATATATCAATATGATTGATAACATTTAAATTACGAATTTAAATTAATAAGATAATTTGTATATATATATGTCTATTAATTAAGTAAGACTTAATTAAGATATAATATATATATATATATATATATAAATTCAGATTTTATTTTTCTAATTGGATTAGGTTTTGGTTAATTCCTTTAAACATCTATATATATGATATATCAGCCGTTTAGGGGATTATCGATATCAAAACCCTAGCCGCTCTTAGAGAGAGACTAGAGAGAAAATTTTCAAAAGTCCAGATCCTTAGCGGCTAGTACCGTAGCTTTCCTTGCTGCAGATCGTGTGACGATTCGTGAGACGTTCGTGTGGATACCGTAGAGGCGCAGTTCTGTTGGATTGCGTTGAGGATTCGAAGCAGTTCCAGAATCTCCATCGTCTCCGTTCAGGCTTGAATAATCGGTAAAACAAATCTTAACCTCTGAATTAATATATTTTTCGCATGGATCCTGCTTTAGGGTTTCAGAAAATTTAAATTTTCGCTGCGTTTATGTGCCGAAAACCCTACAATGGTAGATGATAAAAGTTTTCAACTATAGTTGCAGCGGAACAAACAATCCATTAGAAGAGTCAAGTAGAACATATTGTCTACTATCTTTCCTAAATTAAAAGTCCATCATCGATATTTTATTCATGTAACATCAATCAACAGTTCTTCGTTGTACTCAAGACAAAGAGAAATTTCACCACCTGTCTTTTCCTATAACATCAAAGATTATAGTTAAATTCACAATTCATGTTCATAATCATGTAAATCAACGGTTAATTCTTGCCACAAAAGCTTAATAGAACTTTCACTCAATGTCATTGTCGCAAAGGCTAAAGAAAATCATTAATCATATCGTCTTTACATCCTACTCTAAAGACCTTCAAATGTAACATCAATGGTCATGATCATAACCAATCAATTGTCTATCTTTGCACTACGGGCCAAACATATTCAACTGTAATATCAATGGTCATGATCATGCCAAACAACAGTCCATCTTTGCACTACGGGCCAAAGACATACAACTATAAAATCAATTGTCATGATTATACCAATCAACATTTCATCTTTGCCACAAAGGCTAAAGATATTCATCAATCAACAGTTCATCTTTACACTATGGGCCAAAGATAACTTTAACCACAATTTAAGTCTGAGATTATGACAATGATATAAGAAATGAATCAAGTGAGATGAAGGACAAATATTAGTGATTTATAATTAAATTTATCCATAGTTCAATAATGTCCTAAGTGTTAATATGGAGATCAAAATATGGATCCAATTTCAAGAATAAGTTTCATACAAGATAATTTGGACAGAAAAAGAAACTAAATTTCGTCGTGAATAGTACCCGAATGAATAGTTGTGACACTCCCAAATTCGGGTACTTCAATTCCACCGTATTTGGTGCTGACTATCTAAATAAAACATAACTACTGTCCATAAATAATGAATGTAAAATAAATTACAACCTTAAATAAAATCTTCCTTAAAAATGATTACAACTTAGTCCGAATATTCCCATGGTTAATCTAACCTTAATATAAAAATTAAGCGCAGAAAATAAAACATAATATAATAAAGTCTTATTATAATCATATCATAACATAAACAAGTCTTCACTTGCTCATCTTTCTTTTCCCTTTACTCGTTGACGGTGCGTCAACGCTTTCGACTTTAGCTGCAATGGTTATTTAATTGCAAGAGTGAGCAAACAAAGCTCACTTGAAATAACAACAATAATAATGATGACATATATTGCATAGCTTCAAATGAATTGAATAACATTTCTTTTAGCAATAATAAAAAATTGAATAATAATTCTTTCATCAAAATTTAGAATTCGAATATTGAAATCATCTGAGGGTCATATGACCTTCAGGTACTGTCTCAACCCCATTATCAATTTTTCTTGTTCTTTTACGTATAAAAGATACATGCATGTTTGTATATACATATCTTTATGAATATTATTTGTTTCCAAAGGTATTGTCATATAATCTTGGATTAAATGAACTTAAATAAAACAGTTAAATTAAAAGCATCTCAACTTTACTTCAAAATTAAAATTAAAATTATATTTTAAGATAGAAAAAGTATGCTTTTATAAATTTTCGAATATTTTTACTTGCTAAATATTTAAAAAAAATGAAAAGAAAATATATCTATAATTCCTAATATAAGAAACAAAAGCATGCTAGAGCATATGTAATTTATTCTAAAAAAAATTCTTCTTTTTGGTCAATAAGAGAACTTAATAGAAAATACCTTCAAAAACAAAAATAAATAAATTAATCGTAATGCAAAAATAATTAAGTATTATTTCATGTGTTCGAAGTTATTATAAATATTTTAAAATCTAAAATTATGATTCATTTAATTTTTTAAAAGAACAAATCTTGTATTTAGTAGTCTCTCCTTTCCAAAATTAGAGGTACATTTTTTATTATAACATGAAGTTTCTAAAATATTATTATATTTATTTAATTGATTGAGTTGCATATATATTTGAAAAAAAAAAATTTAAAAGTCCTTTTTTTAAACAAGTATATCACTTGAAAGGAGTGGTATTTCTTAGATAGATACAATTTTAATAATTATATTGTCAAAAATTCAAATTATTAATGCTAGTTTTAAATTTTTTAATAACTCATATTAACTTCAAATAACTTTAATCCTAAATTAAATAAATACATGTCTACTTAATTTTTTTAAAAATTATATTTGATTGTAAGAAATTCAAATTATTTATAATTAAACTTAGTCAAAAAAAAAATTTAGAATCATAGGCAACAAAAGATAAATGATTTCCCCTTCAACTCCAAAAGATATAATTTGTTAGATGAGGAAACAAAATGCAATCCTATTTATAAATTTCTAATCTCTCTTCCTGTCCAAATCAAATTTAACTCTGATATGGTAGAAGTTATATTTTAAGAATATATTTTTTTTAACTATTTCAAAATTATAGATAATTGGAAGTTATATTTTAAGATTATAAAGTGACGTAAAATTATAATTTGTCATCTTATAATATTCTCTCTGTTCCACAAAAAGAGTATCATAAATAAAATTTACCCATTTTGAATGTATAATGAGTTGACAGAGTTGTATTTTGTAATGAAACGATAATGGAAGTATAACTACAAACCTAAGAGTACTAGATTAATTTAAGCTAATATCAACTAAAAGATGGTTTTTTTTTTTGTAGAATAACTTTTTTATATGTATAACAGACGAAGGCATCACTCTATCACTATTAAATTCTAACATACTATTAAAAATGAATTTGTGACCGTAAAATTGTTTTAAAAATTTGTCATTTAAAAAATATTTCTCTAATTTTGAAACGTAAAAATATATCACTATTAAATTATAACAAACTACTATTAAAAATGAATTTGTGACCGTAAAATTATTTTTAAAATTTGTCATTTAAAAAATATCTCTCAAACGTAAAAATATATCACTTTGGTCATATAGTCAAGATTGATTTTTGTGGGGAAACCAAGATAGAGGCTATTTGAAGATATGTAAAAACTAAGAAATATTTTATTTTATCTTTATCACTTTCATGTCGGTCGTAATCCAATTTTATCATATATTTGTCAACATGTATATGATTTTCCTTAATATTACTATAATTTGCAAAGCCAGTTGATTATTACATTCTTTATATAAGTACACTATTTTAAAACTAAATTGTGTATTTTAGTCATTTTTCAAAGTTTTTCTTATACTTCAGGCATCTTTTGGTACGGAAAAAGTATATCAATCAAATTATATTTTTATTTTGTGTAGATTTTTACTTCCTTTTATAGTTTTATATTTGCTTTTAATTTTAATTGGTTTTTCAACTTTCAGACAAAAAAGAAACAAACTTCTCTTCATTTTTAATTCTCAAGCAAAATGATATGGGGCTCTCATCCAAAAATTTACAACAACAAATCAAATTCTTAAAGAAAAAAGAAAGAAATTTTGTAAAGATAACAAAAAAAAAAAGTTGTACTCCAAGAAATGTATGAATATTATATGAAAAGGTGTATTTCTTCATAATATGTATATCACATATATAATGCAATATGAAAAATAAACTTTCAATCATTTAATTATTTAAAATTACAAACTTTATAACTCGGGCTTTGCACGGGTAAATTTAGAAACGAATGTAATGTTTTAAATATGACATATTTGAATGATAATATTCATAATAATAATGTTTTAATTTCAAATGAAGTCAATATAAAATATGTCAAATTAATGTACTAATTAATAGATTGAAAAAAAAATACATTGCTGTTAACAATATTGTTTGTTTTCGTATTTACCTCATTCATATTCTAATAAATTTGACTTTGATAATGAAAATCATTTTTTTTATGAATGTAGTTGATTCAAGGGGAATATTGTTAATCCATATTAAATTGTAAGATTTTTGTGTTTAATTTGGTATGTAGCTAGTACTATATATTTAATATGAATTACAGCAAGTTGAATGAGATATGTTATACTAATTAGATTCACGAATCATGAAAATTAATATAAAAATATTAATGGTTAACATATGTATATATTAATTATTAATTGATATATTAAGAAATACTTAGTGACAAATGATATATTATATTTTTAATAATAAATGTGTACTAAAAATTTGTGAAAAAATTTAACTTTTGAGCTGTTAAGTTAGTTTTTGTGAGTAACAAAATTTATGACCTACTAAGTCGAAGACTCAAAAAAATTAAAAATTAAAAAATTACATTACTGAGTCACCAAACTTATACTATTAAATGGACTTGAGGCCAATTAAAATAACGCGATATATTTTGGTTTTGCTGATATTGAACCGAGGGCGGACCCAAGTTAGGGGCAGGCGGCACCTGCCTCCACTAAAATTTCATGGGTCTATGGTATTTAATAAGTGAGTGACTGATATCAAAATGGGACGTTTTCTTGTGTGTGAAAGTGGAAAGTGGAAAGTGGAAAGTGGAATAAATACATGCAATAATAAACTAGAGGGATGAAGTAGATCAACCCAACTTATCAACCAAGACTTGTCATTCCCCAGACCCAAATAAAGGAACAGATAAGGGGAACATAACATTATTAAGTTGGGCTTATGTAATAGATTTTGTTGAAAGGTCAATTTCAACTTTTGCTAGTAATCAACCCAACACAATTTAACTAGGCCATACTATCTCATGTGTATATATAGTCCACAGACATGGGCCTGTTCGGCAACTACTTATAAGTTAGTCAAACCAACTTCTAAGTAGGTTTTTACTGTTTGAGTGTTCGGGAACGACTTATTTTTTTACTTATTTTTTGACTTATAAGTTAAAAAAAATAAGTAACAATTTCTAACTTAAAATAAATGACTTATAAGTCATTCTTAATAAGACCAATTATAATGACTATTTTGCCCCTCCTCTATCTTCCTAAATTACATCTCTATCCCCTTTCGTTTGATTTATCTTCAGTTATTTTATTTATCTTCCTTCTTCTCTTCACACTACCGACCGTCTCTCTCTCTCTCTCTCTCTCTCCATGCTACCACTGCTGTCATTTTGGCTTTTCTGATGAAAAAAATTTGTTTAATAAGAGAGGGACTGATGAGTTTCTTATGCAGTGATAGCAGAAGAGTGAGAAAGTGAAATGCAATAATAACAATTTATTTATTCTTTTTTAAAGTACACATCTATTAAGAAAACGTTTTTATCTCTAAATTATTCATTTTAATTACTTTATTATTTTTATTTAATTTTAACTCTTTTTTTGAAATAATAAAATAAAGGAGAGAGAAAAGGGAAAACAAATAGTATAATTGTGTTTTCAATTTAAATGTTAATAATATTACGTTTTTTGATGTATGTCATATTATTTTCAATGAATTTTTTTAAAAGTTAAGTGAGGATAATTTTGAAAATGTTAAAAATAGTATTAAATAGGAAAGATGTTAAATAGATTTGAATAATCTAAAAAATAAATTAGGAAAAATAAATTTGGACGGAAAAAGTATTATGTTAATATTATTAAATTCAATTTATTTTATTTAGAAAAAAATAGCATAAATTTTGCAGAGAGTAAATTGATTATAAGTTGCCTACGTGATAGTTTTTTAATTTTTTTTGAAAAAAACATTTAAATAAGTAAAAAAATAAATTTGATAGTAAAATCTGATAAACAATAAGCTGTTTATCAATAATAAGTTGCTTATCAATAAGCTGTTTATCAATAATAAGTTGTTTATCAATAAGCTGGTTAAATAATAAGTTGTTTAGTAATAAGGTTTTTAAATAAGTTGGTTACCAATAAGCTGTTTAAGCAATAAGTTGTTTGCCAATAAGCTGGTTAAATAAGTTGTTGCCAATAAGTTGTTTACCAATAATAAGTTGTTTACCAATAAATTGTTTAAATGATAAGTTGTTTGCCAATAATAAGCTATTTACCAATAAGCAATTGAAATAAGTTATTTATCAATAATAACTTACATTGAGTCAATGTATCTTTTTATAATGTCCTTTTTAGTAATCTTTATATTTTATTTTAACTTATAAGTTATTATCAGCCGAACACCTTCATAACTTGTTTTAACTTAATTTCTGATTTATAAGTCATTATCAGCCGAATACTTTTACTTATAAGTCACAACTTAAAGCACCTTATAAGCCAACTTATATTTTAACTTATAAGTCATTTTAAAATAAGTCACTCCCGAATAGGCATAGGCTAGCTTTGGGTCAAAACTCAACCCCAATGAAATCTATAAAACGGTACATTAGTAACTTACATTGAACGTGATATTTTTGCAATTATTAAAAATGAGGCTAATGCAACAATTTCAAACAATGAAGATTTGAAAAATATTAGAGAATTGATATTTCCACAAGGAAAATTGATATTTTCACAATGTCTCACTCACATGAATGTGGGTCCCATTTATTATTCATGTGAGGGGAGCCTTGTGAAAATATCAATTCCCAAATATTATTGTATATAATATTTTATGATTATTTAGTTTTGTAATTCATTTTATTAAATTTTTATTCTTAAGAAATTATTTTTTTCTAATTTGATCCCACTAAACTTCGGGGCTAGATCCACTCCTATATTGAACGAGCTCCTAACCATAAATATAAAAAGAAGTGGCTAAAATATTAGGGTAGAGGTGTCTTTGACAAGCTCACAAGTCAATACTGTGGCTACAGCCTACATTTCTCTTCACATTGATAGTGAAGTGTGAATCTTAGTATCTTGTTTTAGCAACGGATCAGGATCTTTTTCATTTTAATTTGAAATGGATAGTCTCTATTTAAAGATCTAAATTTAAAATTATTAAATCTAAGGTCTAGAAGTTGACACCATATTTAAAGGTCACTAACTTAACTCTAACAATCTTATTTAAAAGCTACTAACCTAACTCTAGTCACCTCATTTAAAAATCACTAACCTGACTCTAGTTATCTCATTTAAAAGTCAATCCTAAATTACATGAGATGGGATTATTACATTACATATAGGGCTATATATAGATAGTACAATTCTTAATACTTCTGTTCAAAGTTTAAAAATGCATTTTTTTAATCTATTTCAAAATTATAGATAATTGGAAATTGTATTTTAAGATTATAAAGTGACATAAAATTATAATTTGGCATTTTATAATATTTTCTCTGTTCCACAGAGAGAGTTTCATAAATAAAATTTACCCATTTTGAATGTATAATGAGTTGTCTTTAGTAATGAAACGATAATGAAAGTATAATTAGAAACATAAGAGTACTATATTAATTTAAGCTAATATCAATTAAAAGATGATTTTTTATACAAGTTATACTTTTTTTGTATAACAAACGAAGCATCACTCTATCACTATTAAATTCTAACATACTATTAAAAATGAATTTGTGACCGTAAAATTGTTCTTAAAATTTGTCATTTAAAAAATCTCTCTCTAATTTTAGAACGTAAAAATATATCACTTTGGTCATATTTTTGTTTTGTGGGGGAAACCAAGATAGAGGCTATTTGAAGTTTAGCTACTTACGTGGGTGTATAGTGATAGTTCACTCTGAGCCTTAGCAATGATAAATTTCACAGAAATTTTGTCAACAAATTTCATCTCTTGCAAAGCTCACACTCACACAAGTATGATCTGGCTGCTACCAAAATTTGAGACACAAGATTTAAGACCTTTAACAGATATAACTGCAAGACAAACTACAAACCCAATAACATGATATGAACCCGTCAATATTTTCTGTACCAACCCCAAGCATCAATCCTACTTCATCCATAATATTAATATCGTAAAAATATACTCATCACTTTGGTCATATTTTTGTGGCCCAAGTCGAGATAGATTTTCGTGGGGAAACCAAGATAGAGGCTATTTGAAGTTTAGCTACTCACTTATATACGTGGGTGTAAGTGATAGTTGACTGAGCCTTAGCAATGATATGAAATTTCACAGAAATTTTCGTTAACAAATTTCATCTCTCTTTTGCAAAGCTCACACTCACACACGTAGGATCTGGCTGCTACTAAAATTTGAGACGACCTTTAACAGATATAACTACAATACAAGCCCAATATCAACTTCAGTAATATGTTCCTTTCTCTGAAAGTTTGAAGTTTCAGCAGATAAGTGATGCAACTTTTCAATGGAAAAACAGAATCATTTAAATAGAGATCAGAATATAACATATAAACAGCAGTCCGGTGAGTATTAAAAAACGAAACCGAAAAAAAAAACAAAGAAAAGAAGACAAAAGATCCAATGCCATTTTAATATATATAAGGTGAATTTTGTAGTTTATCCATATCCTAATAGGCATCATTGCATCAGAGTGCCCAAAAACTTAATTAAAACAAATGGACAGAACCCACAAATTAAGTACAGAGGTCAAGTGTCCAGCAACATGATGCTGACAATATAAGAGAACCATAGAAATGCAACACCCCTAGGAAAACAAAACTAGTTTAATTTGTTGAGGTTGTTGAGGAGATACCAGGGAAAATGTGTTTCAAGTCCCATCTGCGCTTTCTTGTTAGATCCTTGTGAACCTCTACACTCAAATCAGCAATAAAAGGATACTCTGAGTTCAAGTCGGTTTTGAAAGCCAAGTTTGATTCTCTGGATACAAGATGCCAATCTGGTCCAAATGCTGCAATGGCAGGAATGGGCACAGGTAAATCAAACAAATCCTCCATCAAGGCCACCGCAAATTCCGGGACATGAGCGTGGACCAACCATGGCATTTCTTGGATGCAACTAGTGAAGGAAGACGGGGATTTATCGCAGTCCAAGGAGATGTAGATAATCTCAAAGTAGTCATTTGTCCCCTTCTTTTCAAGATACATTTTCTTTAATGAAGGCAAAAATGATCCAGATTCATAACACGAATGTGTTGCAAACAGTAAAAGTAAAGGCACATTCTTCCGCCATAGACGCCCCAGAGTAGTATCCTCCTACAAGAGTAAGAAAATTTCAAAAACAGAGAACAATATTTAGAGGTGGTTGATTTGGTGTGCAAGCACAAAATGACACAAAATTAATGGCATGCACACTAAGCTACGGCTAATCATAAGAGCATGCATATACCTCATGCCACTTAGAACCTCGTCCTCTACGTAACTGGGTTGAGAGTGATAAAAGGTCACCCAACGACACTTCTTTCTGTTCTTTCTCCTTTATCATTACAGCTCTTTCTGGGGTAAAAGGATAAGCATCACTTCCAAAACTTTCCCAGATGTCAAAGGCAAAGTAGCCCAGAGATAGAGTTGGTCTACCAGGCTCAAGAATAATGAAATAACCTAAATCGGGTGAATAATTATCATGTGGGCACCCAACATTGAAAATATGGGACAAATATCTACCATCTACGGGCAGTGAGTACCAATCTATATGTTTAAACTCCTCCTTGAATTGGGCCTCGGCATACGGAAGTTCAAAAGAAAGTCCGTAGATTACCACCATCTCAAATTCTTTATGCTGCTTCTCTTTCACCGAACTCCACAATTCTACAAGTTCTCTGGTCCTTTCCAGGCCAATAGTTGTTGGCTCAAAAAAATGCAGGCCAACAACCTTACCTTCAAGGTCGGAGGTAGGTACCTACAAATAGAAGTTGTATTTAGGAATTAATCAATTTCAAATGACGAAAACCATAATAGATATTTGGGACAACTGAGATATCAATGAGCCAAAACACAACCAACCAGATAGTATAAAGAGAAAATACTAGTCACCCTTGCTACAGTAAATTGACTTGCCTTTCCTCGTTTCATGGATATTACATTGGCACCCAAGAGCCATGTCAAGGAGAGTTCTTTCTGGACTGCAACTTTGCGAAGTGCATCATATTTATGCGTTATTGCATCAATCTTTTCATTGCTAAAGGGAAAGCCATCGACACCAAATCGGCGGAGGTATATCCTAGCATCACATTGCAAGACCGTGCCTTGTGGAGAAAAAAGTGGAGATCTTGTAGTTAATGTACGTGGAATACTGAACTTGCATACAAATTGTTGTCTGGCTTCTTCATCTTCGTATGGGATGGCAAGCCAGGGCATCTCAGAGAAAAAAGCATCGAAAGCAGCATTGCCCTCACCTAGTGCAACAAACACAATCTCAAGCTGTTTTTGGAACTCCTTGTATATTTCTTTCAAGTCCGCTATTGTAACATGATAAAGTAGATGAGGATCGTGCAGCCACCCACAGTAGAGAACAACAAACTTGCCAGAGAGTTGAGCTTTAATGTCAACCTAAAGAAAATAGTGAATAATGAATTAAGAAAATTCAAATAAAATAGGTAGAGAAGTAGGTAAGTAGTAATATGGAGCAGGACATGCTAGCTAGTTTTGTGGCCTGGAAGGACAAGGTATATACATGCATACATTGGCATGCATCTATGGATGCACTTCAATTTGCAATGACGGACAAAATAAGCTATTCTAATTAAGTTGAACAAGTAAAAGTAGTAAATAAAAATATACCACAAAAACAGTAATATACATGCTGTTGGGGTAACCAATAATTTGTATAGTTAAATAATTGCTCGACTATTTACCCAATTAAGGATACCGGACCAGATGGAGTTATGTAAATTAGAGTAATAGATATGTATAGTGTCGCCATCAGCTAATTGGAAGCATAGCTAATCGAAAGTATGCCAGGTGATGTATGATGCTGTTTAGGTATTTCAATTTTAAATTGAGTAGTTGGAGAATCATGCCCTATTTTTACTTTCTAATCGATGGGTATTTATGTCTATGTTATCCTTCCTCGTTCTCTTGGTCATATCTCTCTTTCTACCATTGCAAGGTGTTTTATCTCTGTTTTTCATCCAAATTCAGCTAAGATTCCATTAAGGTTGATCCCATTTACAAAACACATAGGACATACAATATACGACGGTACACAATCAGCATACAAGAAAATTAATTAGGCAAACTAATACCAGTATTATGTACCCACATAAGAATAACAACAATAAAATATTCAATACAGTAAGAGGAAGAAGATTTCAATAAATAAATTACTTACACGAGTCCCATCATTTCTGATGAGGTAGTTGTTTTGGGTTTCGGATGAGAGGAGTTTGAGTATATCATGCGGCTGACCACCCTGCAATAATTCCAATTTATTCCAGGTATAGTGATGTTTTTTCAGCCGCTTATCCGACATTTCCATCTCCTCCATAAACGGGGACTTCTTCGGCTCCTTCCCCTCCTTTATCTTTTTCTTGCGACTGTCAGACACCTCGTCCTCCTCTGTATGCATCTTCTTCTTCTTTATCTTCTCTGTGGTCACCATCTTTTCCATGGTCACTGCCTCCACGACCATGGCCGACGCCGCCTCCTCCACGACCATGGCCATGGCCGCCTCCTTCACGACCGCCTCCGCGACAGCCTCCTTCCCGACCTCCTCTGCCGCCACCACCGCTTGCGGCGGCTGCTCCTCCTGAGGATGGAGGAGACGCATATCACGGTCCACCTGTTCACAGAAAGAATGAAAATAACAAACTTCTCCAGGAAGACGGGGCATACAAGGATCCTCATGAAACCTCCAGGGAGGATAAAACAGCAATTTTTTCTCGGCTGCCATCATCAACTTCCTCTCTCTCTCTTGCCGATATCTGAAGGATTGAAAATTTAGGGTTGGGAAAGGGGTCTCCAACAGTCCTACTCCTATTTAAAAGGAAGGTCCCCACAAAGCATATCTTATTATAATTACATTTTCATCCGAGGTGATGAATACAATTTTCATTAATTCTGTATATCTCAAATTTTCCTTCATACACAAAAACTTTCCTTCAAGTATAAAGAATTAGACAAATTAGTCCATTAAATTTGAAGCGAAGCAATTTAGTCCATTAAGTTTAATAATGATAATTTAGTCAACTAAATTTTAACTTAGTCCATTAAATTAATCAAGTTTGTCCATTTCTTTGACAACAATTGGCAATTAATTTAGTCTTCTACATCATTAATGCAAAATTAACCAAAATTTATTCAGTTGCTCGCACAATAAATTATTGTTTATGTTATTATATTAAGTAATACATATAATAAGACTTAATTAATTATAACAATAGTACGATTTGCATTTTATATCCTCTTAAGTCTTAAAGATCTATTTTCGCTTTAAAATTTTCAACCGTCCTCAACGTATCTATCATCATAATTAACAAGCATAAATGTTATTACATATCCTTATTCCTTTTGATATGTAATTGATTAGAAAAAAAATAAAATGAGGCTATGCTTTAATTTACCAAGTGGATAGCAATACAGTTTCTTCCAAATAGTTTTATCTTTTTTTTTTATTGATAGTATTTCACGATGATTTTGCAATTTAATTGTCAAATGGATAAAATGTCTAAATAAACTTAACTTTCATATTTACTAATCGTTGTCACGTGAATGAGCAAACTTAGTTAATATCACAAAGCTCAAATATCTTCTACGGTCATGGAGCTTAATCAGTAACCCACATAGCGATCAAGTCGAAGTAGTTCTCTCACCCTTTGGATTAAATCAATTTTACCCCACTGAATTCACCCCAATTTAAATTTGCATCATTGAAATTATTCTGTATTGAAACTCACAGTTTGTGTGATCGTATTTTACACGACAGTTTAATAGTTGGAATATGAAGATTTGTATTTGAATTCTGTACCATTTATTTTGGCGACTCAAAATGAATTGTGTGAACTTATTTTGGGGGCGTCACAATTGAACCAATAATTGACATCGTAGCAAGTGTAGCAATGGAAAGTTGCATAAATGAAAAATCACGTGTATTAAGTAGTTAGGTCGTCTCATTATTGAAGAACATTAATATTCGTGATATTAATACATTAAGTCAATAATGTAGAAGACGAATAATATAATTAAAAATAATGATAATGGAATAATCTTTTTGAATAAATAATGATAATGGATTATTCTTTTTGATAGTGGATTAATCTTTTTGAATAAATAATGATAATAAAATAATCCTTTTGATAGTGAATTGATCTTTTTAAATAAATAATGATAATGGAATAATCTTTTTAATAGTGAATTAATCTTTTTGATAGTGGATTAATCTTTTTGAACAAATAATGATAATGGAATAAAATAGAATAATGGATGAATAATATATTTATAAGGCGTGGTAGGTTTTTTGTTATAAATAGGAGGGGTTAACATAAGAAAATTTATAACTTTTTTGCTTATATTTCCTTCCACTCTCTAAAAAATTTTTACTGTAAGTTCTCTCTAAGTATGTTAGGCTATCTTGAGTTTTTGTAAAGAACAGTAAGAGTACAAGTATTGTTCAAGTAATTCTTTCTATATAAGTTGGTCAAGCACCTACACACATCACACGATGTTTATAATTCTTCCTTTAGAAGAGTTATTTTGAAAAACTTCATTTGGAAGATTTTATTTTGAAATATTATTTTGAAGCTTATTTTGTACACTACACAAATTTATACTAACTTTTGATAATTTCATAATATACAAGTTAGCGTACACCATATGTGATAGTTACTAATTAAATTATTAATATATTTAGGTTGATAAATTTCATAGAAAGCAACATCAAATAACTTGTTAATTGAGGTAAGAGATATCATTTTTTTTCATTCTCCTAAGTCTAAACTTACTATGGTAAGTACCGCTTCTATATTTTTTGAAATAATTAAAAATTCCTTTGAGGTTTGCGCTTTATCTAACATCATTTCACTTGAACTTTTTATTTACCTGAACCTTCTTATTAAATTTTAATCATTATCTTTGAAATGTAAATATTGAATATCGTCATTCTTGAATTTGACTCCATATTTTAGTTATCATGTTGGCAATTTGGACATTATTGGACTCTTGACAAATTATATGTCAAATCTCGAATGTTTATTCTTTTATCTTATTATTCTTACAGCTTCCGTTCATCCTTTATATCACTGTTATTAAAATCATGTTATTGTGAATACCTTTGACCTAGGTGCAAAGATAATATGATTGGTGAATGTCTTTGGCTTGTATGGCAAGAACACGTGGTGAAAAGTTCTATTTGATCCGTAAGGTAAAGATGGACTGTTGATTGACATGATCATGACCATTGGTATTATAATTGAATACTTTTGGCCCGTAGTGTAAAGATGAACTGTTGATTTGCATGATTATGATCAGAACTATTAATTAGTGTTACAGGGATAAAATATTGATGGTGAACTTTTAAATTGGAGAAGATTGCGAACATAATGATCTATTTTACTCTCCTAATTAATTGTTATTTTCACTGCAGTTGTTGATCTAAAAATTATTGTCTATTATATTCTATCAGATTTTTTATTGTTGAAGGCTAAGAATAATCTATTCTTCATTATTTTAAGTCATGATATTTTTTACTGGGCTATTTGAGCTCACTTTTTTCCTTTTTGTTTTATTATTCTTCTCAGGAAAAGAGAGTGTAGCTGGGACTAGCCGAGATGTGGAGTAATGGTCCGAGATAGTTACTATAGTAGTCTTCAATATATTGTAACATAGTGTGGCAATAGTCATGCTGAGGACTTATAATATGTGTCGTCGTATCATATACGACAATGTAATAATTTAGGTGTGAATATTGTCGTATTATATACGACACTGTAATAAGAGAATATATGGTTGTGGTATGTATTTTTAATGACCCAAATTGGGTTGTACGGACCCTATTTTGAGGGCATCACACCAATGGTCATGATCATGCAATCCATAGTTTCTGGTCATAATCATGTCAATAAAAAGTTTCTCTTTGCACTCAGATCAAAAAGAATTTTTACCACCTGCCTCCACACATGCTAAGACACTCAACAATTATATTGTCTTTACTTCCGACCAAAAACATTTACAATAAACTTAGTCTTGATAATTAAAACAAATAACAATAATATGATGAATGGATAGAAATAATCAGAATAATAAGATACAGAATAAACATTAGAGATTTGCAATTTAATTTATCATGAGTCCAATAATGTCCAAATTATTAATACGATATCTAAAAAATCGATTAGAATTCTTGATAAAATATAAAATTCAAAAAAATATAAGGTTCTCAGTTCAAAAATAAATTAAAATTTATGTTTGGGGACTATCTGAGATTATCATTAGCGGTTTTGTTACCAGGATCTTTACAATAATCATTTTATCATTTTAATAACTCTTAGATAGCACACAATATCTATAAACTACATTGAGTTGGAATAAATGAACTTAAATAAAACAACTAAATTAAAAGCATCTCAACTTTACTTCAAAATTTAAATTAAAATTATATTTTAAGATAGAAAAAGTATGCTTTTATAAATTTTCAAATATTTTTACTTGCTAAATATTTAAAAAAAATGAAAAGAAAATATATCTATAATACCTAATATAAGAAACAAAAGCATGCTAGAGCATATGTAATTTATTCTAAAAAAAAATCTTCTTTTTGGTCAATAAGACAACTTAATAGAAAATACCTTCAAAAATAAATAAATAATCGTAATGCAAAAATAATTAAGTATTATTTCATGCGTTTGAAGTTATTACAAATATTTTAAAATCTAAAATTATGATTCATTTAATTTTTTAAAAGAACAAATCTTGTATTTAGTAGTCTCTCCATTCCAAAATTAGAGGTACATTTATTATAACATGAAGTTTCTAAAATATTATTATATTTATTTAGTTGATTGAGTTGCATACATATTTGAAAAAAATATTTTTTTAAAAAGTCCTTTTTTAAATAAATATATCACTTGAAAGGAGTGGTATTTCTTAGATAGATACAATTTTAATAATTGTATTTTCAAATAAATATATCATTTGAAAAGAGTGGTATTTGCTTATGTGTTGTCGTATTTTGCACGACAGTTTAATAGTTGTAAATAAGAAGTTTATATTTGAATTCTGTACCATGTATTTTTGGTGACTCAAAATGGGTTGTGTGGACTTATTTTGGGGGCGTCACATTGCCAATATTGTAAATCTATAGTAATTATACTCAAAAAAAATTAGTGAGCACCAGTCTACTGTAGCAAACACATGGATTTGGGGATGTCACAATAATTGTCACAACATCTCATATTATTGAACCAATAATTGACATCGTAGCAAGGGTAGTAATGGAAAGTTACATAAATAGAAGTCGCGGGTATTAAGTAGTTAGGTTGACTCATTATTGAAAAACAATAATATCCGTGATATTAATACATTAAGTCAATAATGTAGAAGACGGATGATATATTTAAAAATAATGATAATGGAATAATCTTTATGAATAAATAATGATAATGGATTACTTTTTTAAAATAAGTAATGATAATGGAATAATCTTTTTGATGAATAAATAATGATAATGGAGTAATCTTTTTGATAGTGGATAATCATTTTGAATTAATAATAATAATGGAATAATCTTTTTTATAGTGGTTTAATCTTTTTGAATAAATAATGATAATGGAATAAAATGGAATAATAGATGAACAATATATTTATAAAGTGTGGTAGGTTTTTTGCTATAAATAGGAGGGGTTAACATAAGGAAGTTTATAACTTCTTTGTTTATACTTACTTCCACTCTCTAAAAATTTCTTAGTGTAAGTTCTCTCTAAGTGTGTTAAGCTATCTTGAGTATTTATGAAGATCAGTAAAAGTACAAGTATTGTTCAAGTAAGTCTTTCTATATAAGTTGGTCAAGCACCCACACACATCACATGGTGTTTATAATTCTTCCTCTAGAAAAGTTTTTTTGAAAAACTTCATTTGGAAAATTTTATTTTGAAATATTTTTTTGAAGCTTATTTTGTACACCACACAAATGTATACTATATAGTCACTTTTGATAATTTCATAATATACGAGTTAGTGTATACTGTAATACCCGAGAATTTTCAAATACTATTAAATGAATATATTAATAGAAATGAATATTTATTTGAATAGAAATAATTTTTGTGTTATGAGATGAGTTAACTCAATTATATTAAATTGAATAATTATGATAATTAAGGAAAATGTGGAGTTTATAATAAACTTGTTGAAATGCCTTGTGTGGCACAGTGATGAGAAATATAAATTAATAAGGAATTGTTATGGGAACAATTAATCAATATTAATTGTTAAATAATTATTATTATGATGACAATATTTTGGTATAATGATATTGAAAAGAATAACATCATTTACGAAAGAAAATAACATCCTTTACCTCAAAAGAATAACACTTCTGGCTGGAATATCGGATATAATACCGAAGAAAACTTGCACTGAATACTAATACTCAAATTATTGAAATACTCACAAAAATACGCTCGATATTATAGAGAGAAAACTTCTGATTTCTGGTGTGATTTTCAATTCTAACCCAAGCACCCTATTTATAGGAAAAGCTTAGAATGCCAAAGTAGACTTTTGAATAAAATCATATTATTATTTTTTTCTCCAGCCGCCGGCTGCTCTCCCAAAAAGCCATCAGCATTTTTTTTTCCAACCAAACGTGGGGCCCACCCTTTTATTAAAAAAAATATTTATTTTCTGAAACTTCAATAATTCATAATAAATAGCCCCTTTGTCAGAAAAATATAAATTTTATGTCTTCTCCATAGGAAATTTAATTCTCTACAACTTTGTAGAAGGAAGTTTTTCCAAATTCCAAACATAAATTATCCGAAATCCATAAACGGATGATTTTCCACACCAAAATACTGATAAAAACACATCAGCACTAATTCCTTCTTTTATATCCATAAAATAAATATTTCTTTATCATATAAATCAATAATTAATTATTCACAAATAATATTACAGAACTACAATATTGACAACCAGGTCGTTCCCAGAAAAGAGGGGGCTTTTCGATAAGGATTTCTCCTTATTGGCGCGCAATTAGATTAACCTAACCCCTTTCTTCGACAGAACTTTCTTAGACATTGCCAATAATGCTATCTAATAATATTATTCAAATAATATAAATTATTGAGTTGATAATGTGAAATACTGTGCAGTGACAATTATTGAATCAATCATATAAAATAGCAACGTAGCAATTATTGAGTCAATAATATAAAATATTGAACAGTAATTACTGTAACAATTATTGAGTAATGACTTATCACGTAAGAATCAATAATTAAAATTACTGTGCAATACCGTGTGCTATCGTGCAACACCGCGTATTACTGTACTTTAACCACCGGGTATTTCAACAGTACTAACGGTAACAACTACGCCGTTATTTTGTAAAAAGGTTATTTCTGTCACTTTTTATATCCGACAGTTATTTCGTTGTGGGGTCCACAAATAGCTGCGCCGTCGTACGAATATTCCCCGACAACAAGAATATTTCACGACCAAACGAATATTCCCAGACAACAAGAATATTTTATAACCACTTGCTCATTTTAAAATATTTACACATTTCACCCATAACTTTCACATTTATCAATCAACACCTTACTATTTCGAAATAATATATAAAGAAAATTAAATCTTTATTCATAAAAGTTGGGGTCTTACAATGCTTATTGAATAAGTCTTATTCCATTGAGCCTTATGGAAGCTATTATTCATGTTGAACTTGGTATTGTTCTTTAATTTTGTGAAAGTGTCTATACCATTTGATTCGGCTAGACTATATTGATGTTTATAAAACTGTCCAAACCAATTGACTGGTGCGAAAATCTTGAAAACTGAGTTGAACAACCCTTATGGTAAAGGGAGTGTATATTGTTGGAAGCCCCAACACACTCGTGAGTATTTTGTGGTGTTATGCATAACATAGAGTATTGTAGACTGATCATCTATCGTACTTATTTCTTTTGGGTTATCAGTTTAATATTGATGATTCTAGTAGATGTTCAATAGTCCTTAGTGACTGCTCAGTATAAATTATTTTATCCAGTTGAATACGTTGATAGCCTTTGAATTCATATATATCTGTTGATCTATATTGAACTATCATTTCATATTTCAAAGATTTGATTTGAGAATTGTTGATATTCGTTATTCATAATGTTATTCTGAAACTCTGAACTATCCTAGAGATTATACTTCGATATTTCAAACTCGTGTTATAAAAACTCTTCACCCTTATTGTATAATACTTGCTGGGCAATTTGTGCTCATTCTTGCTTATTTAAAACCTTTCAGTTAAGGCGGAACAGGGAAGTGTCTCTGGGAAAGATAAGGGCAAGGGCAAGGCTACCGACTAGCCTGTTCCTTTATGTTTTAAATTTCTGATATTGTATTAAGACTGTCTTTGGACTATGTTTAAGCTTAAGTAGGATTATGTAATAAGTCTTCATTCGATATTATTATGTAATCTATTAAGTACTGTAGGTTGTGAGACTTGGGAGAATAATTATAATAAATCATTGTATATTATTCTAGATTAGATCTTCCGCTGTGAATGTGTGATTTTGGTTATTATTGTATTACCATGAGCACGTGACGAACCGAATTCGAGTGACCAAGTGGCGGTCCGAATTTGGGGGCATCACATATACCATATGTGATAGTTACTAATTAAATTATAAATATATTTAGATTGATAAACTTTATAGAAAACATCATTCAATCATTTGTTAATTAAGTTAAGAGATATCATTTTCTTTCATACTCCTAAATCTAAACTTACTATGGTAAGCATTATTTCTATAATTTCTGAAATGGTTAGAAATTCTTTTGAGGTTTGTGCTTCATCTAATATCATTTCACTTGAACTTTTTATTTACCTCTGAACCTTCTTATTAAATTTTAATTATAATCTTTGAAATAAGAATCTTGAATATCATTCTTAAATTTGACTCCACATTTTGGTCATCATGTTGGTAATTTGGACATTATTGGACTCTTGACAAATTAAATGTCAAATGTCAAATCTCGAATGTTTATTCTTTTATCTTATTATTCTTCCAACTTCCGTTCATCCTTTATATCACTGTTATTAAAATCAAGTTATTGTGAATATATTTGACTTGGGTGCAAAGATAATATGATTAGTGAATGTCTTTGGTATGTATGGCAAAAACACGTGGTAAAAAGTTTTCTTTGGCCCGTAGGGCAAAGATGGACTGTTGATTGGCATGATAATGACCATTGGTGTTACAATTAAATATTTTTTGCCCGTAGTGCAAAGATGAATTATTGATTTGCATGATTATGATCAGGAATTATTGATTGGTGTTACAGAGATAAAATATTGATGGTGAACTTTTAAATTAGAGAAGATTGTAAACATCATGATCTATTTTATTCTCCTAATTGATTGTTATTTTCGGTGCAGTTGTTCATCTACAAATCGTTGTCTATTATATTTTATCAGATTTTTCAATGTTGAAGGCTAAAGA
Source organism: Panax stipuleanatus (assembly GCA_020205555.1). Lineage (NCBI taxonomy): Eukaryota > Viridiplantae > Streptophyta > Magnoliopsida > Apiales > Araliaceae > Panax > Panax stipuleanatus. The sequence continues at coordinate 157,793,874 of CM035115.1, read as the reverse complement.
TAATTTATTCTTTATTATTTTAAGTAATAATATTCTTTATTGGGCTATTTAAGCTCAACTTTTTTCTTTTTGTTTCATTGTTATTCTCAGAAAATAAGAGTGTAGCTGAAACTAGCCGGGGTGTCGAGTGATGGTCCGATATAGTTACTATAGTAGTCTTCATCATGTTGTAAAATAGTGTGGCAATAATCATGCTGAGGACTTGTAATATGTGTTACCCTATCTTATACGACATTGTAATAATTTGGGTGTGGATGTTGTCGTATTATATATGACACTGTAATAAGACAACGTATGATTGTGGTATGTATTTTGGCAACCCAAATTAGGTTGTATGGACCCTATTTTGGGGTGTCACGCCAATAATGGTCATGATCATGTCAATCCATAGTGTCTGGTCATAATCATGTCAATCCATAATTTTTGGTCATAATCATGTCAATCAAAAGTTTCTCTTTGCACCCAGACCAAAAAGAATTTTCACCACCTGCCTCCACACATGCTAAGACACTCAACAATTATATTGTGTTTACTCCTAGGCCAAAAACATTTACAATAAACTTAGTCTTGATAATTAAAACAAATAACAATAATATAATGAATGGATAGAAATAATCAGAATAATAAGATAAAGAATAAACATTAGAGATTTACAATTTAATTTATCTAGAGTCCAATAATGTCCAAATTATTAACACAATATCTAAAAAATCGATTAAAATTCTTGATAAAATATAAAGTTCAAAAAAATATATGATTCTCAGTTCAAATATAAATTAAAATTTATGTTTGGGGACTATCTGAGCTTATCATTAGCGGTTTTGTTACCGGGATCTTTACAATAATCATTTTATAATTTTAATAACTATAACACACAATATCTATAAACTACATTGAGTAGGAATAAATGAACTTAAATAAAACAATTAAATTAAAAGCATCTCAACTTTACTTCAAAATTTAAATTTATATTATATTTTAAGATAGAAAAATGTATGCTTTTATAAATTTTCAAATATTTTTACTTGCTAAATATTTAAAAAAATAAAAAGAAACTATATCTATATAAGAAACAAAAGCATGCTTATGTAATTTATTCTAATTTGTTTTCGTCTTTTTGGTCAATAAGACAACTTAATAGCAAATACTTTCAAAAACAAAACAAAAAAAGTTATCGTAATGAAAAAATAATTAAGTATTATTCATGCGTTTGAAGTTATTACAAATATTTTAAAATCTAAAATTCGGATTCATTTAATTTTTTAAAAGAACAAATCCTGTATTAGTAATCTCTCCATTCCAAAATTAGAGGTACATTTTTTATTATAACATGAAGTTTCTAAAATGTTATTATATTTATTTAGTTGATTGAGTTGCATACATATTTGGAAAAAATATTTTTTTAAAAGTCCTTTTTTAAATAAATATATCACTTAAAAGGAGTGGTATTTCTTAGATAGATACAATTTTAATAATTGTATTTTCAAAAATTCAAATTATTAATGCTAGTTTTAAATTTTTTAATAACTCATATTAACTTCAAATAATTTTAATCCTAAATTAAATAAATTTATGTCTACTTATTTTTAAAAAATATATATATGATTGTAAGAAATTCAAATTATTTAAAATTAAACTTAAAATTAAACTTAGTCAAAATTAATTATTTTTTTTAAAGAATCATTGGCAACAAAAGATAAATGATTGCCCCTTCAACGCCAAAAGATGTAATTTGTCGGATGAGGAAACAAAATGCAATCCTATTTATCTAGACGTTACCATGTTTATAGTAATTACACTCAAATCTCTCAACAACGATCGAGTTAAATTTAACTCTGGTCTGGTAGAAGTTATATTTTAAAAATACATTTTTTAACTATTTCAAAACTATAGATAATTGGAAGTTATATTTTAAGATTATAAAGTGACATAAAATTATAATTTTTTATTTTATAATATTGTTGCACAAAAAGAGTCTCATAAATAAAATTTACCCATTTTGAATGTAGAATGAATTGTCTTTAGTAATGAAACGATAATGGAAGTATAACTACAAACTTAAGAGTACAAGATTAATTTAAGCTAATATCAATTAAAAGATGATTTTTTTTTGTAGAATAACTTTTTCATATACTCCCTCCGTCCCTTAATATAAGACGTTTTAGAGAAGTTTTTTTGTCCCTTAATATATGACGTTTTAGAATTCCAAGTAAACATTAATTGCTTAGTTTCCAATATTACCTCAAGTATTAAATATAATTTTGGTTCTCTCATTATTTTTTGCCCAATAAATAACAATCTCTTTTTTCAATACAAGGACAATATAGATATTTAATATATATTTAATGCTATACAATTATTTTTTTAATGCTTGTGCACAACTCTAAAAAGTCTTATATTAAGGAATGGAGGGAGTACAAATTATGCGGACGAAGCATCACTCTATCACTATTAAATTCTAACATACTACTACTTCCGTCCCATAATAAGTGCTTTTTTAGCTTAAATCACACATACCAATACACAAGTTAAAATGACAAAAATACCCTTAATATACTTTCTTTGTTTTGTTTGAAACTTTTTTTATTGACTTTTAGTCTCTCTTTCTCTTTCTTCAATCTTTCAACTTCCTAATAAATACGCAATAAATACCATTGGTTGCACAAGGGCATATATGAAAAAATATTATAAAAATTGTATTGGAGTCCTAACACATCACTTATTTTGAAAAAAAATATCAAGGCTAAAAAAGCACTTATTATGGGACGGAGGTAGTATTAAAAATGAATTTGTGACCGTAATTTTTATTTTAAATTTGTCATTTAAAAAATATATCTAATTTTGAAACGTAAAAATATATCACTTTGGTCATATTTTTGTGGCCCAAGTCAACATAGATTTTTGTGGGTAAACCCAACATAGAGGCTATTTGAAGTTTAGCACTTACTTGGGTGCAAGTGATAGTTCACTGAGCCTTGTTAGCAATGATATGAAATTTCACAGAAATTTTAGTTGACAAATTTCTTCTCTCTTGCAAAGCTCACACTCACACAAGTAGGATCTGGCTGCTACTAAAATTTGGGACACAAAATTTAAGACCTTTAACAGATATAACTGCAAGACAAACCCAATAACATGATATGAACCCGTCAATATTTTCTGTACCAACCCCATAACGTCAAAAGCATCAATCCTAGGCTTCATCCATAATATTCAAGTATTAGTACAATTTAATAGAAAACAGTCTCACACATATTACATGCAGAAGATTAATTAGACAAATTTAGAAAATTCAAGAACTGCTCCTAAGATGCATAATAAAAACTACCCTCAACTTTAGTAATATGTTACTTTCTCTGAAAGTTCGAAGTTTCAGCAGATTTCTAACATTTGGCACAACCGCTCGAGGGACTAATTTGAAAAGATTTTCAAGTGATGCAACTTTTCAATGGAAAAACAGAAGCATTTAAATAAAGATCAAAATATAACATATAAACAGCAGTACATTATTGACTACTGAAAAAGAAAAAGAAAAAGAAACGAAGTCAAAAGATCCAGTGCCATTTTAATATAAGGTGAATTTTGTAGTTTATCCACATCTTAATAGTGCCCAAAAAATTAATTAAAACAAAGGGACAGAACCCACGAAATGATGCTACAATATAAGAACCATAGAAATGCAACAACCCTAAGAAAACAAACCTAGTTTAATTTGTTGAGTAGATGTCAGGGAAAATGTGTTTCAAGTCCCATCTGTGCCTTTTTGTTAGATCCTTGTAAACATCTACACTCAAATCAGCAATAAACGGATACAGTTAAAGTCCGTTTTGAAAGCCAGGTTTGATTCTCTAGATACAAGATGCCCATCTGGTCCAAATGCTGCAATAGCAGGAATGGACACAGGTAAATCAAACAAATCCTCCATCACAGCCACCGCAAATTCCGGGACATGAGCGTGGACCAACCATGGCATTTCTTGGATGCAACTATCGAAGGAAGACGGGGATTTATCGCAGTCCAAGGAGATAGATAATCTCAAAGTAGTCATCTGTCTCCTCCTTTTCAAGATACATGCTCTTTAATGAAGGCAAAAAGGATCCAGCTTCATAGCACGAATGCGTTGCAAATAATAAAAGTACAGGCACATTCTTCTGCCATAGATGCCACAGAGTAGTATCCTCCTCCTACAAGAGTAAGAAAATTTCAGAAACAGAGGACAATATTTAGAGGTGGTTGATTTGGTGTGCAAGCACAAAATGACACAAAATTAGTGGCATGCACGCTAGCTAGGGCTAATCATAAGAAAATGCATATACCTCATGCCACTTGGAACCTCTTCCTCTACGTAACTTGGCTGCGAGTGATAAAAGGTCTTTCAACAACACTTCTTTCTGTACTTTCTCCTTCATTATCATTACAGCTCTTTCTGGGGTAAAAGGATAACCATCACTTCCAAATCTTTCCCAGATGTCAAAGGCAAAGTAGCCCAGAGATAGAGTTGGTCTACCAGGCTCAAGAATAATAAAATAACCTAAATTGGATGCATATTTATGATGTGGAATCCCAACCTTGAAAATATGGGTCAAATATCTACCATCTACGGGCAGTGAGTACCAATCTATATGTTTAAACTCCTCCTTGAATTGGGCCTCGGCGTACGGAAGTTCACCAGAAAGTCCGTAGATTACCACCATCTCAAATTCTTTATGTTGTTTCTCTTTCACCGAATTCCACATTTCTACAAGTTCTCTGGTCATTTTCTGGCCATAAGTTGTTGGCTCAAAAAAATGCAGGCCAACAACCTTACCTTCAAGGTCGGAGGTAGGTACCTACAAACAGAAGTTGTACTTGGGAATTAATCAATTTCAAATGACGGAAACCATAATACATATTTGGGACAACTGAGATATCAATGAACCAAAACACAACCAACCAAATAGTATAAAGAGAAAATACTAGTCACCCTTGCTACAGTAAATTGACTTCCCTTTCCCCGTTTCATGGATATTACATTGGCACCCAAGAGCTCTGTCAAGGAGAGTTCATTCTGGACTGCAGCTTTGCAAAGTGCATCATATTTATGCGTTATTTCATCAATCCTTTCTTTGGTAAAGGGAAAGCCTTCAACACCATATAGGCGGAAGTATATATCAGCGTTACATAGCAAGACCGTGCCTTGTGGTGAAAAAAGAACAGATTTTGGTGATGTTGTATGTGGAATACTGAACTTGCGTACAAATAGTTGTCTGGCTTCTTCATCCTTGTATGGGATGGCAAGCCATGGCATCTCAGAGAAAAAAGCATCGAAAGCAACATTGCCCTCACCTAGTGCAACAAACACAATCTCAAGCTGTTTTTGGAACTCCTTGTATATTTCTTTCAAGTCCGCTATTGTTACATGATAAAGTAGATCAGGATCGTGCAGCCACCCACAGTAGAGAACAACAAATTTGCCAGAGAGTTGAGCTTTAATGTCAACCTAAAGAAAATAGTGAATAATGAATTAAGAAAATTTGAATAAAATAGGCAGAGAAGTAAGTAGGTAGTAATATGGAGCAGGACAAGCTATCTAGTTTTGTGGCCGGGAAGGACAAGGTATATACATGCATACATTGGCATGCATCTATGGATGCACTTCAATTTGCAATGACGGACAAAATTAATAAGCTATTCTAATTAAGTTAAACAAGTAAAAGTAGTAAACAAAAATATACCATAAAAACAGTAACAATACATGCTGTTGGGGTAACGAATAATTTGTTTAATTAAATAATTGCTTGACTATTCACCCAACTAAGGAAACCAGACCAGATGGAGTTATGTAAATTAGAGTAACATATATGTATAGTGTTGCGATCAGCTAATTGGAAGCATGCCAAGTGATGTATGATGCTGTTTAGGTATTTCAAATTTAAATTGAGTTGTCTCAAGGTGGAGAATCATGCCCTATTTTTTCTTTCTAATCAATCTGATGTTCTTTAGGGTATTTATGTCTATCTTATCCTTCCTCGTTCTCTTGGTCCTATCTCTCTTTCCACCATTGCAAGGTGTTCTATCTCTGTTTTTCATCCAAATTCAACTAAGATTCCATTAAGGTTGATCCCATTTACAAAACACATAGGACATACAATATACTACATACACAATCAGCATACAAGAAAATTAATTAGGCAAACTAATACAAGATTCCATTAAGGTTGATCCAATTTACAAAACACATAGGACATACAATATACTACATACACAATCAGCATACAAGAAAATTAATTAGGCAAACTAATACCAGTATTATGTACCCACAGAAGAATATCAGATCTTACAATACAGTAAGAGGAAGAAGATTTTAATTAATGAATTACTTACCCGAGACCCATCATTTCTGATGAGGTATTTGTTTTGGGTTTCGGATGAGAGGAGTTTGGGAATATCATGTGGCTGACCACCCTGCAATAATTCCACTATATTCCATTTATAGGGATACCACTAAACTTTTCTCAGAGGCGGGGACTTCTTCGGCTGCTTCCCCTCCTTCTTTATCTTTTTCTTGCGACTGTCAGACACCTCGTCCTCCTCTGTATGCATCTTCTTCTTCTTTATCTCCTCTGTGGCCACCATCTCTTCAATGGCCACTGCCTCCTCCACGGCCATGGCCGACGCCGCCTCCTCCACGATCATGGCCACGGCCGCCGCCTCCTCCGCGGCCGCCTCCTTCACGACCTCCTCGGCAGCCACCGCCGCTTGCTGCGGCTCCTCCTGAGGATGGAGGAGACGCATATCACGGTCCACCTGTTTACAGAAAGAATGTGAATAACAAACTTCTCCAGGCAGACGGGGCATATCAGGATCCTCATGAAACCACCAGGGAGGCTTAAACATCAATTTTTTCTCGGCTGCCATCATTAACCCTCTCTCTCTCTCTTGCTGATATCTGAACTCTGAAGGATTGAAAATTTAGGGTTGGGAAACGGGTCTTCGATGCTGATCACTTCTACTCCAATTTATAAGGAAGGGCCCCACACAGCATATCTTATTATAATTAATATCTTATTATAATTAAATTTTCATCCGAGGTGATCGATACAATTTTCATTAATATATCTCAAGTTTTCCTTTATATACAAAAATTTTCCTTCAAGTATAAAGAATTAGACAAATTAGTCCATTAAATTTGAGGTGAAACAATTTAGTCCATTAAGTTTAATAATGATAATTTAGTCAATTAAATTTTAACTTAGACATTTAGGCTATGTTTGTTTGCAAGTATTACACTTGGGATAGGGCTATTATAATCTCGAAATTATAATACTTGTAAACAAACATGGCCTTAGTCCATTAAATTAACCAAATTTGTCCATTTCTTTGGCAACAATTGGTAATTAATTTAGTCTCCTTACTTGCATCATTCATGAAAAATTAACCATAATTTATTAAGTTGACTCACGCAATGAATTATTGATTATGTTATTATATTAAGTAATATACATATAATAAGACTTAATTAATTATAACAATAGTACGATTTACATTTTTTATCTTCTTAAGTAAGGCTGTAAAATGAACAAACAGTTCGGGTTCAATTCGTACTCGCTCGACTAAAAGTTCTGTTAGTTCCCAGTAGGCACATAATAGATCTAGAAGGGGGGGTTGAATAGATCCTTTACGTTTTCAAAACTCTTTTCCATTTTATTTGGTATTGCTAAGTAATTAGCATATGACAAACATAAGAATCATTTCAAGCACATTGAAATAAGTTAAAGATCCCCTTCATTGATATATTACAACATTCATACATTGTTCGTGGAGTTAACTTAGTTGTAAGTAGTTATTACATCCATAGCAGTTATAGCAGTTAAGTACATAATGTAAATGACTGAATGTAAAAGACACAAGAGATTTTAAGTAGTTCAGAGACTCAAGCTCCTAATCCACTTTTCTGCTTCACTAGCAGGAATTCCACTAAGAAAAGGGCAGCACCCTGAATCACTAAGATTCCTTCAAGGCCAGCAGCTTTGGAACTTTAGTTCAAGCCTAGCAGGCTTGGAACTCCTCTAGTTCACTAAGAACTCTTCAAGGGCAACAGCCTTGAAACTTCATTTAGTCCCTCCGGACAAGGACCCCTCAGGCCCTGGCTACTTTGTTGATGTTGTATTTGTTGTTAGTGTTTTGCTGCTAAGATGACTTGAAGCTTTATCATCTCAGGTACTTAGCAGCGTGGCGTGGTCCTCTTTGCATTCTGCATAGAGTCTGGACCACCTCTTCTCTGGTGCAGCTGATCTTCATACTGTTCAACTCATCTTCATCTGATGTCAGCTGTGTACCATCACCACTTGGGTTTGCTAAGGCTTGACATTGCTGGTCAACTTCTCATGGTCCTTAGCATTCCTTGAACACTTCTTGAATGATATGCAGAGATGGTTCTGCATCTGTTCTTCTTCAGCTTTAGGTTCTTCATGGTGATTCGTAGAGTGGCTCTCTGAATCTTCTTTGTGCTTTGCCACTTTCCTGAATGCTATTTTCTTGGCCTTCTTGGCTCTCAGCTTAGCTGCCATCTTCAATGGCATTCTCATCGTTGTTGAGTGAAGCCTTAATCTGTTAAAGCCCTTCTTCAAATCTGCTTCACTTCCACTTTCGTAGTCTCACTGCCACTGAGACTTGTTCTGTTCAGCTCTGGTGGAAATCGTAGAGTCAACAATATAGCATTCCAACAACTCAACGATTCTTCAACTCAACAACTATTAATCTTTGAAGCTTCATCTGTTAAATACCCTTCCATGATCTTCCCGTTGGAAAATAGTCGTTGGAAGCTATTCAAATTGCTTCGCAGATCTCGAGTTATTTGGTGCAGACTGCTGATGTGACGTGACAGCTCCTTTATGACTTTACTGACACAACAGTCTGCTACTTCACCTGCCGCCTCAAAGATGCCACTTTTTCGTGTCAGGCTGGTCGTCACCTTTATTTCTTCTTTCTGACTTCTCGATCAGAACATCAAAAATTATCCTTCTGCATCGATGCTCTCAATCAGCAACGTTCAAATATCAATCTTCAGATTTGAACCGTTGCCAATGCTTTAATCTTCAGATGACCGAACTCTACGATTCTGATGCAGATGTCCTTGGACCTTGATCGCAGTGTGTCTTGTTGAATGTTGCTCATTGACTAGTTGAGACAACACTACGATTCTGAAGAGTGTTCTTTGGATCTGCAATGTAGAACACCTCTTCCTTTACTTGTGCAGTGCTTCAACACATTTGCTTGCCTTGACTGATCTCAGGAACTGATAACTTGTCTGATTGTTTTGGCCCTTCTGAATTGCAAGACACATCAGATTTGTGGCATGCCCAACTCTCTTTCTCCTTGTGATCTCCCGTTCACCTATCATCAATGGCCCTTGTGGCATGGCCCTTCTGACCCATGCTTAATCACTTTCGTCTTGTTCTTCAGAGGCTGGCCAGTATCTCTGTGTAAACTGCATTAGTTCCTGCTTTGTTTGGCAAACACTACGATCCTGGTTAATCCCAAGATCGTTGTCTTCTGTTCTCTTGACAGTTACTGCACTTGCTGACTTTCTTTAGTCAGTCAATATATCTGAAGTCTTCTTCTGATTTCCTTGTGGAAGACTTCACTTGAATGGCTTCACAATTCAATCAGGATGTTGATTGAGTTGGTGCTTAGATCTTCTGTTTGCTTGCATGCCATTCGTTGAGTTCTCTCTGGTCTCCTTCAGGTGGAATGTATCTTTGTAGCTCAGATCAGAGGCTTCATACTTTGGATATTCTGGGAGTGCTCTCTGTTGAGAATCGTGTTGACACTATGATTCTGCCTTGGCGTTGTGAGCATTTCGTCGAGGCCTTAGTCCTGCAGGCTACGATCTTGCATTAGTTCTGCAGACACTACGACTTCGAGATCAGATCTTGACAGACTACGATTTCTGCCTTCATGCTTGCTATCCTTGTCTGATCTGGCTCGACTACGATCTCTGCCTCTGATATGATCAGTAGACTCCACAACTTCAAGTGTGGCCTATGATTCTTGACTTAGCTTTGGCAGGCTCTCGGTCGACTTTTAGACAGGCTGTCTCTACCATTCTGAACATGACTTCCTCAGCAGATTACGGCTTTGAGAAAGTTCTTCTCGACACACTATGATCCTACCTTGTCTCTCCTAGCGGACTACGAATTCCAAGATCTACTATCCTTGCAGACTACGATTTCGCCTGATGGTTCTCGAGTCTTCCTTGTCTCTCCTGGCAGACTACGATGGCTGGTGCAGTGCTCGACGATCAGACATGCCTATCTATTACATAATATAAGATCAACCTAACAAGCTTGATCTTTCTATTTATAGTTTTTGTACATTATTTCTTTTTAAGGACTTTACAAAGCTGTTTTGTTTATGTATGATCAACCTAACATATTTGATCAATTCATTCTAAGTCCTTGTACATGTATTCCTATTATCTATCTAAAGACTTTACAACTTTCATCAATGCAAACATACTTGCATATTCATTCATTAAGATCATAATCAAATCTTATATAAATAGGAATACCATTCTTATGAATATTCCTAACAATCTCTCCCTATTTGATTATGACAAAAACAATCAGTGCATATGCATGAGATGAATGAATATTATATATAGTGAGCAGTTGTATTTCTAAAACAGATAATCATAAATGTCATTTATGATAATATGGAATTACATAAACTTTGACACTCTACATCCTGGATCCAGAACATACCTAACTAGATAGAGATGTACCTTTTCTGCTCCATGTATGTCTCCAGGATGTCTGTTGATCATCTATTCAGCTACTCATCTTTCTTTTCTTCTTTTTCTTCTTTCCTCTGCTCCCCCTCAGATGAATGCTCTATTTCTTCATCTTGCTCTTCTTCTTTCTCTGGCTCCCCCTCAGATTCTGTCTTCATAGGGTCATCATCTTTTGGCTCCCCCTCAGATGATGACTCTGCTTCTGCTGCTACTTTCTTCTTCTTCTTCTTCTTCTCCTCCTTTGCCTTTTTGCTCTTGATCTTCTTTTCTTCCTTCATTCTTCTCTTCTTGCTCTTCCTTGAATGCCTCTTTCTATGTCTCTTTTTCTCCCCCTTTTTATCATTAATCACTTGAGAAAGCTGCTCCACGTTTGACATAAGTTGCTCCATCAGGTGAGATGAGTTACCAACCTCCATTTTGAGTTCTTGTTGGCTTAGCTCCAGTTGTAGGGAGAGAGACTGATTCAGATTTTCAATCTTGTCATAGAGAGACAGTATTTGTTCTTCATTAGGCTTCTGAGCTCGTAGAGCTTCTTTCTTCTGATCACCCATAGCCTTCAAATAGATTTGATCTCTCTCTTTTATTTTGAGAGATACATCTGATACCATGGCCTGAAGTCTGTTGTGAGACTCACTGTCTTCTTTTCCTGATAGTATCTCAGCTTCTGCAGCAGTGAGAGAGATCTCCTTAGTCAATTCTTTAGAGTTTTTAGCCACTCTTGCTATTGAAGAGATCTGGCATCAAGTTGTTCATTCTTCTTTTGAGCAGCTTGTTGGTCAGCCTCCTGCTGAGCATCATATTGGACTCTACGATTCTCACTATTGGATAGGCCTTCAAAGGAAGTGAGAATCTGATAGATCGTTGAGTGCCATGCTGCTTGGGCAGAATACATCTTTTCAAATTCATCTTGACTATCTTCAGAGGTAGAATGCGAGGACTCTACGATCATAGTCTTTGGTATAATTCGTTTGTCATCTGAACCTACTCGACATTCGTAGGGAATGTAGTGGTTGCCAGCATGTCTATAGACTCTGAAGTATGATTGGTCTTTGATCAGTAGAGTTGCAAACTTCTTTACCCTTGAAAAGTTCTGTGCCACTAACTTTAGATTGGGAAGGTGAGAGAGGCACTATGAGAAATAACTGTTATCATCAGTAATGGATGTCTTTACCCATGGCATATGAGGATAAAAACACCTTATTGCATGGTCTTTGATTTCATGATCATATATCAAGGTTGAAGTGTCCAGCTTCATAGCTTCACTATTGTTGAGTAGATATGCTACAGTCATCTTTACCACATCCAGCCTGTCATTTCTAAGGTTAATCCATTTACCTAGAAGTACATCAAGTGGTTCTTCATCAACTTCCACCACTATTCTTCTCTTGCGATGAACTGGGCAAGGGATGTGAAAATCTTTTGCCATATCGTCTTCAGGATTGGAGTCTTCTTTGCTTTCTTCCTGTCCTGAGCTTGAATTGGACTGGTGTAGACTTTCTTCAACTGACTCATTAGTTTGTTCCTTCATTTGATCATCATTTTCCTCATCTGAGCTAGTCTTTGCAGACTCACTTGACACTCTGAGCTCTGCAGTTTTCAGTCTCTTTCTACTAGCGTTTGCAGACATTTTCATTTTTCTTCCCTTAGCATCTTCTTCCTTTGACTTTGCCTCATCATCACTGAGTTCAATGATTGCTATAGAAGATTTTCCTTTCTTCTTTAGGAAGGATCAAGCAGCAATCTGTTGCTCTTTCTTTTCCTTGGAGGTTCAGTTATAAGAGATTTAGACTTGTCGTCATCTTCAAATTTTGAAGTCTTTGAGTCATCAGACAGACTTCTTTGAGGTTCAACAGCAGGAGGGGCAGATGTTTCTTCTTCAGACTCTGCGTCTTTTGAACCATCATAAGAGCTCCTAGGTACTTCATGTAGGGTTTTCGGTACATAAACGCATCGAAAATTAAAAAATTTTCCGAAACCCTAAAACAGGATCCATGCGAAAACATATTAATTCAGAGGTTAAGATATGTTTTACCGATTATTCAAGCCTGAAAGGAGACGATGGAGATTCTGGAACTGCTTCGAATCCTCAACGCAATCCAACGGAACTGCGCCTCTACGGTATCCACACGAACGTCCCGCGAATCGTCACACGATCTGCAGCAACGAAAGCTGCGGTACTAGCCGCCAAGGATCTGGACTTTTCGAAATTTTTCTCTCTAGTCTCTCTATAAGAGCGGCTAGGGTTTTGATATCAATAATCCCCCAAACGGCTGATATATCATATATATAGCAGTTAAAGGAATTAACCAAAACCTAATCCAATTAGAAAAATAAAATCCAAAATTTATATATATATATATATATTATATCTTAATTAAGTCTTACTTAATTAATATACATATATATATATATATATATATACAAATTATCCTATTAATTTAAATTTATAATTTAAATACTATCAATCATATTGATATATTTAAATCCATACAATTTAAATTAATTCCCTTTTAATTACATTCTAAGTGTGTGACCCTATAGGTTATTATTATATTGGCAATAATTTTAAAATCATATTATAAAATTATAAACAGTGAGCGGCATCTAGTAATGCATCACTGCTACCCAAATAATAATAAGATCGGTGATTCGATACAACCTTTTCGTGACCAATGTTTCAATGTAATTTAATCCTTTTAACCTTGACATCCTAGATTAAACTCGAGGCATAGAATGTGTCATCCTCTTCATAATTTAATCTGAGTTTTCTTGATCGATGAGTAGACTATATGAAACAAATCACTATTTGAGCATGACCATGCATTTCATAGTCCTACTCAATCAAGAGGTCTATGGATATCACCCCTAATATATAGGAGGGTTAAATTCCATCCAGATCACTCATATTCCTCACACGATTCATGATATACCCAATAATCACCTTTATCGTCCACCCTATTAAAGGTGGCCTTTGATGATATCAAAGTACATAAATTCTCGTGTAGTAATATAGTGATTTCAGGTCAGAGGATCATTACATCATTGTCACTATGAGAATTGCTTATGACACTTTGCATAATGCTCCACGTAGAATTTTCATGGTGGGTCTGCCCAGTACATTGTTCTCTAACATGTACCTATGCATTGACTCAATATCTCATATATTTATGACCAATGAGATTTGGCCATCAGTCAATCCACATACTAGTCTCAATGTATCATTGTTGTCCCATTAACAATGACACTCTACTAGGGACATTTAAGAGTAATGATACTAATTGTAACTATATGATCTCATGTTCAAGTCACATACTTGAAGCCATATAATTTGTATCACTATTCTAAGGACTTTTATTATGTTAATATTTATATAACGCAGTAAATAAAACCATAATAAAATAATTCATTTATTCAATCAAATATAATATCAAAAATGTTTAAGCAATTACATCAAAGAATTAGCCTCTAGGGCATAAACTCTAACAGTCTCCCACTTGCACTAGAGCCAATCACTCATGTATCTAATACCCACGGAACTAGTGTGACCTTCGTACTTATGCTGCAACAAAGCTTTGGTCAGTGGATCTGCAACATTATCATCTGTTGGCACTCTGCTTATATGTACATCTCCTCTATCAATGATTTCACGGATGAGATGGTGCCGCCTAAGTATATGCTTGGATCGTTGGTGAGATCTGGGTTCCTTAGCTTGTGCAATGGCTCCATTATTATCACAGTATAGCTCAACCGGATCAACAATGGTTGGAACAACACCAAGTTCAGTGACGAACTTTTTAATCCATACAGCCTCCTTGGCCGCACTAGAAGCAGCAATATACTCAGCCTCTGTTGTAGAATCGGCTACTGTCTCTTGCTTCGAACTTTTCCAGCTAACAGCACCACCATTAAGGTAAAACACAAAACCTGACTGAGGCTTATAGTCATCTGTGTCAGTCTGGAAACTAGCATCTGTGTAACCCTTTACTGTCAGTTCGTCTTCACCTCCATATACCAAGAATGAATCCTTAGTCCTTTTCAGGTACTTGAGGATATTCTTGACTGCTGTCCAGTGACCTTCACCTGGATTCGACTGGTATCTGCTCGTCATGCTCAAAGCATACGAGACATCCGGACGAGTACATATCATTGCATACATGATAGATCCAATTGCCGAAGCATAAGGGATCTTTCTCATACGCTCCTCATCATCATGTGATTTAGGACATTGGGCCTTAGAGATCTTAACACCATGAGACATGGGTAAGTGTCCTCTTTTTGCCTCTTGCATGCTGAACCGTTTCAGCACTTTATCAATATATGTACTTTGACTTAGGCCGAGCATTTTTCTCGATCTATCTCGATAGATCTTGATACCTAAAATGTAGGTTGCATCGCCCAAATCTTTCATGGAGAAATATTTTCCTAACCATGTTTTTACAGCCTGTAAGGAAGGAATGTCATTCCCAATAATTAATATGTCGTCAACATATAATACCAGGAATACAATGTGACTCCCACTAACCTTCTTATATACACAAGGTTCATCTTCATTTTTTATAAAGCCAAACTCTTTGACTGCTTCATCAAATCGAAGATTCCAACTCCGAGAGGCTTGCTTCAATCCATAAATGGATCGCTGCAGCTTACATACCTTTCCAGCATCCTTTGGATTGGCAAAACCCTCAGGTTGTGTCATATACACATCCTCAAGGAGATTTCCGTTAAGGAAAGCAGTTTTGACATCCATCTGCCAGATTTCGTAATTATAAAAGGCTGCAATAGCAAGTAAGATCCTAATGGATTTAACCATTGCCACTGGAGAGAAGGTTTCATCATAGTCAACACCTTGAACTTGTTTGAAACCTTTTGCTACCAGTCGACCTTTATAGGTTTGTACATTACCATCCATGTCGGTTTTCTTCTTGAAAACCCACTTGCACCCGATTGGTTTTACCCCTTCGAGTGGATCAACTAAAGTCCATACTTGGTTAGTATACATGGAGTCCATCTCAGATTTCATGGCTTCAATCCATCTCTCAGAATCTGGTCCATTCATAGCTTCTTGGTAGGAAACAGGCTCATCATGATCTATGAGCATCACATCGCCGTTTTGAGTCACAAGAAATCCATAATATCTCTCGGGCTCTTGGCGTGTCCTACCAGATCTACGAATGCCTCGTATAATTTGAGCAGGTTCACTTTCCACAATATCTTGTGGTTCCTGCTCATGTTCCAACTCAGGTTCAATGATATTTTGTGGTTCTCGAACTTCTTCGAGTTCTACTTTCCTCCCACTGTTTCCTTTAGAGACAAATTCTCTTTCTAGAAAAATACCAGTTCGAGCAACAAATACTTTGTTCTCAGAAGGTTTGTAGAAATAATACCCTTTTGTTTCCTTTGGGTATCCCACAAAATTACATTTGTCAGATTTGGGTTCGAGCTTATCAGAAGCCAGACGTTTTACAAACGCCTCGCAACCCCAAATCTTCATGAACGACATACTAGGACGTTTCCCAGTCCACATCTCATATGGTGTCTTATGAACCGTCTTTGTAGGAACACGGTTAACTGTGAATGCAGCTGTCTCTAGGGCATGACCCCAGAAGCTTATTGGAAGATCTGCATGACTCATCATCGATCGTACCATGTCCAACAAGGTGCGATTCCTCCTCTCAGACACACCATTCCATTGTGGTGTTCCAGGTGGAGTGAGCTGTGATATAATACCACACTCCTTTAGAAGGTCATCAAAGTCTTGGCTTAAGTATTCACCTCCTCGATCGGATCGAAGGGCTTTTATGTTTTTGCCAAATTGGTTTTGAACTTCATTCTTGAATTCCTTGAACTTTTCAAAGGATTCGGATTTGTGTCTCATAAGATACACATATCCATATCTACTGAAGTCGTCAGTAAATGTAATGAAGTAATAAAACCCACCTCTTGCTAACGAACTCATGGGTCCGCATACATCACTATGTATAAGTTCCAATACATCACTAGCCCGTTCACTGTGTCCAGTGAAAGGGGCTTTAGTCATCTTGCCTAATAAACAAGACTCGCATTTCTCATATGATTCAAAATCAAATGAATCCAAAAACCCATCTTTATGGAGTTTGGATATGCGTTTCTCATTTATATGGCCTAAACGACAGTGCCAAAGATATGTCGGATTTGAATCATTTGATTTAAATCGTTTTGTATTTATGTTATAGATAGGCATTTCTAAATTAAGAATATAAAGACCATTAAACAATTGTGCAACACCATAACATATTTCATTTAAGTAAAATGAACAACGTTGTTCTTTATTAAAAATGAAAAACCTTTCTTGTCCAAACAAGAAACAGAAATAATGTTTTTGCTCATAGCAGGCACATAATAACAATCCTCTAATTCTAATACTAGCCCAGTGGGCAAAAATAAATGATAAGTTCCTACGGCTAGTGCAGCAACTTTTGCTCCATTCCCAACTCGTAGGTCAACCTCGCCTTTCGCCAAAGTCCTACTCCTTCGGAGTTCCTGCACATTAACACAAATGTGAGAACCACATCCAGTATCCAATACCCATGATGTAGAAGTGGACAAATTGACTTCTATAACATATATACCTGAATCAGAAGTCATACTTCCTTTCTTTTTCTTCAGTTCTTCCAAATAAGCATGATAATTCCTCTTCCAGTGTCCAGATTTTCCACAGAAGTGACAATCACCTTCTTTAGCCACCCCATCTTTAGGTTTTAAAGCCTGTTTGGTTTTGGGATTGGGTTTCGCAGATTTAGATCCTATCTTCTTCTTGCCTTTCCCCATTCCCTTAGCATTCCCCTTTTGCACCATCATTATGGGAGCGGGTCCTGCCTTTTTCATGTTGTTCTCGGCAGTTCTTAACATGCTCAACAACTCAGTAAGTGGTTTCTCAATTTCATTCATGAGGTAATTCATAACAAATTGAGAGTAGCTGCTGTTCAAAGATTGCAAAACAAGATCAGTTTGGGCTTCCGGAGTAATCGGAAAACCCAACCTACCAAGGTACTCAATATACCCAATCATTTTCAGCACATGTGGACCAACTGGATCACGTTCACCCATCTTGCAGTGATACAACGCCTTGCTTGTATCATACCTCTCCTGTCGAGCATGCCCTTCGAACAATTTCTTGAGATGCTCGATCATCTCATAAGCATCCATTAACTCATGTTGCTTCTGAAGCTCAGAGTTCATAGTTGCTAGCATGAGACAACTCACGTCCAGAGCATCATCTTGATGCTTCTTGTAAGCATTATGCTCTACACGTGGTGCAGTGTTAGCTGGTGCTGCAGGAATGGGCCCATCAAGGACATATAGCTTGCGCTCCTGTTTGAGGACAATCCTCAAGTTCCTATGCCAGTCTAGGAAATTAACTCCACTCAGCTTTTCCTTCTCAAGGACTGATCGTAGTGAAAGACTATTTGTGTTGTTGTTTGCCATTGATATCTACAATTTATAAGTGCAAAAAATAATAAGTCAAATTGCAGAATTTTGATATTATGTAATTGATAATAGTACATTCAAAATATACCTCCCACTATTTTATTCAAATTAATAGCCCTCACCATTAATTCAGAAAGCATTTTTCAATAAAATCTTTCTAGTGAGCTAAGATCCATATTTCATTATGCCTTAAGTTAGCTTTGGCTATTCTCTCAAAACATAATTATTTAGGTAGACAACCGTTTGTCAATTATATCATATATAACTCTTAGATAGTTTGGTGAACAACATTTATTTCTAGTCCATCTAATGGTACCTACCAAACTCTATGCCTCTAAGTCCACAATCCTATTGTGATAACTTAGTTAAGTCTGGCCCAATGATTTTAACAGTTTGGATATCACAATTATCCTATCGCATCTTACCAAGATAAATGAGGTACTTTACTTTGGCAAACCTACATCCATCGGTCAAGGTCTTGATGAGTGTTATTCATTAGAAGGCATCTGATTTAGACTTAATAATTTTATGAGGGATTTTAATAATTAATTTAGATCTCACCAATTTTAATCTTATTAAACATGCACATTATTTATCATATCATATCGTATACAAGCATAAATAAAGTGCAAAATTAAATGTGTCGCAGTTATGGCCCCAACCCTATGCCAATCTTTTCAAGCTAATGAAAAGATTGAAGGTCAGTCTAAGGTGGTAAAAGGTCTTCAAAATAGTAGCTTCCTTGGACCTTCCTCATGCATGTGTCTCCTCTCCATCATCATCTTGTCATCTTGATAGGTTACAATTGTACATTACATGACATAAAGAAACCTCGAGTTACATTCGAGGGGATTTAGATGAGAAGAGAATATTACATCAGAATTTATAGAAAGGCACGACATGCAAGCCGTATTTCAAAACCAAAACCACTAACCTATGGGTCAAAAGGGCCATAACTGTGCACCATGCATATCACAATAAGCACATGACACAATTTATATAATTAAAGAAAACTATATACAAAATATTGGGGTCACGACCATCGTGCGCTACGACGGGGGGGTCCAAGGGGGGGTCTCCCCCCCTGGCGGTGGTTCGGCTGACCGATCAGCCGGCGGGTGGTCTCGCTACCCGGTCAGCGAGCAAGGCCAGGGGCAGCGCCCTGGGAAAATTTTTTTGAACTACAATCTGTATTGTAGAATTTTTCATATAAATCTCTGAAACAATTCCAGAATCAATCCGCTAACACACTCATACTAACAATACACCCAGAACATATCATATATGTCCAGTTTTGATTAATCATATTAAATTGAATCTTCATGTTTTTAATCCAATTAGAACAGAAGTTGAATTGTTATTCCACCTTCTAGGATACAATTATCAGAACATCATATACATGCATATATATTACAGATTTCCAGAATACGCATACATGCAGAATATCTTATATTCAATTTCAGATCGGTAAACATGCATCATTATATATCATATATAATGAATACAATTAAAACACGTAATCTGAATTAATCGTTTCGCAAGTAGCTTTGATACCACTGTAGGGTTTTCGGCACATAAACGCAGCGAAAATTAAAAATTTTTTCGAAACCCTAAAACAGGATCCATGCGAAAACATATTAATTCAGAGGTTAAGATATGTTTTACCGATTATTCAAGCCCGAAAGGAGACGATGGAGATTCTGGAACTGCTTCGAATCCTCAACGCAATCTAACGGAACTGCGCCTCTACGGTATCCACACGAACGTCCCGCGAATCGTCACATGATCTGTAGCAAGGAAAGCTGCGGTACTAGCCGCCAAGGATCTGGACTTTTTGAAATTTTTCTCTCTAGTCTCTCTCTAAGAGCGGCTATGGTTTTGATATCAATAATCCCCCAAACGGCTGATATATCATATATATAGCAGTTAAAGGAATTAACCAAAACCTAATCCAATTAGAAAAATAAAATTCGAAATTTATATATATATATATATATATTATATCTTAATTAAGTCTTACTTAATTAATATACATATATATATATATACAAATTATCCTATTAATTTAAATACTATCAATCATATTGATATATTTAAATCCATACAATTTAAATTAATTCCCTTTTAATTACGTTCTAAGTGTGTGACCCTATAGGTTATTATTATGTTGGCAATAATTTTAAAATCATATTATAAAATTATAAACAGTGAGCGACATCTAGTAATGCATCACTGCTACCCAAATAATAATAAGATCGGTGATTCGATACAACCTTTTCGTGACCAATGTTTCAATGTAATTTAATCCTTTTAACCTTGACATCCTAGATTAAACTCGAGGCATGGAATGTGTCATCCTCTTCATAATTTAATCTGGGTTTTCTTGATCGATGAGTAAACTATATGAAACAAATCACTATTTGAGCATTGCCATGCATTTCATAGTCCTACTCAATCAAGAGGCCTATGGATATCACTCCTAATATATAGGAGGGTTAAATTCCATCCAGATCACTCATATTCCTCACACGATTCATGATATACCCAATAATCACCTTTATCGTCCACCCTATTAAAGGTGGCCTTTGATGATATCAAAGTACATAAATTCTCGTGTAGTAATATAGTGATTTCAGGTCAGAGGATCATTACATCATTGTCACTATGAGAATTGCTTATGACACTTTGCATAATGCTCCACGTAGAATTTTCATGGTGGGTCTGCCCAGTACATTGTTCTCTAACATGTACCTATGCATTGACTCAATATCTCATATATTTATGACCAATGAGATTTGGCCATCAGTCAATCCACATACTAGTCTCAATGTATCATTGTTGTCCCATTAACAATGACACTCTACTAGGGACATTTAAGAGTAATGATACTAATTGTAACTATATGATCTCATGTTCAAGTCACATACTTGAAGCCATATAATTTGTATCACTATTCTAAGGACTTTTATTATGTTAATATTTATATAACGCAGTAAATAAAACCATAATAAAATAATTCATTTATTCAATCAAATATAATATCAAAAATGTTTAAGCAATTACATCAAAGAATTAGCCTCTAGGGCATAAACTCTAACACTTCAGCATTAGGAGATCTAACTGTTTCAGGATTGGATTCTCCCTTATCAGCAGAATGGCTACTCTGAGGGTTAGCCATAGGACTTGCATATTCTTCTTCATCATCAGACTTGGCTACCTCTTTTATAAGTTCAGCTTTTTCCTTCTTGGATTCAATTTCTTCTTCATCAGTGGACTTGCTCCTTGAAGATTCATCCTTGAATCTTTCAGCTCCCTTTTTATCTTCTGACTCTACGTTTTCCTCTTCAGTAGATATACTTCTTCGGGAAACTGACTTAGGCTTCTTCACCACCTTAGCTTTCTTCTTGGATGGTTGTACAGACTTGGTCTCTGAAATAATTAAATCTTCAGAGTGTGACAACTCTTCTTCTTTCATAGCACTTACCTTCCTCTTCTTCGTAGTGCTCTTGCTGCTGCTGCCATGTGTTATCAGCTTTTTGTTCTCCATTGGGTTCTTTTTCCAGTTAGTAAACAGCTGAGGAGTCATCACCTTATGGCTGTTTAGGACTACACCTTCATTATCCTTAATCTTATTCTTCAGCTTCTTCTTTAGAATGATACTCAAGAACCTTCCATGGAAAACCTTTGTGAGCGATTTTTCGGTTAACTTCTTCTTCTCCGCGTTGTCCAGCCATTTGGACATTAGGTCGAGCAAGATGGCTCCAAAATTGATTCGCTTTTTCATCACTATTGCAGACATGATCTTCAACTGTTGATCACTCACAGTGTCATGTGCAGTGTCCTTGCATAGTATACATTTGCCCACTATTTCTGCAAGGAACTCAAATTCTTCAAGAAACTCCTTTTTCTTCATATCCTTCAGACTAGGGTTTCTCTTGTACCTCATAACCCTTTTTGCTTCTTCAGTGTCAACTTCATCAAGGTTCTTCAGACCCGAGTCCGAAAGATCTAAGCACTGGTTGATATCTGTAGGCTTCAGCTTCAGGATCTGACCTTTGACCTTGGTAGTTAGGGTTCCAGAATTTGTAGTCATGTTGGAGTAGAATTCTTTAACCAAGTCAACATAAATTAGAGTGTTTGACTCAAGGCATTATGAGAATTCGGCCTTCTTTACAAGCTTAAGAATGTTTTTGAACTTCTTCTCAGATTTCTCGAACTTCTTAGTTTCGAGTTAAATGCCAGTGATTACACGCCAATCTTCCATTTGAAGAGTTAGGGTTTTCTGGATATATGACTTTGTGAGGATCTTGTGAGATGTCAGGAAGTGACTCGAGGATTGATAACTGTTTGAGAAGGTCTGACTGTTTGGATGTGTTTAGGTTTTAGCTAGAGAGAGAGTGTATAGATTGGACAAGCTTGCAACTTTTGATGAACTCTCGAAAATATAACTGCCACTGATTTGAATTTTCCCTCTTGTAACTGTTCCCTCCACGTTTCTTAGTGGGACAGTTGTAAGAACCTGATAGGTCACGATCTGTAACTTCTTCTTCCAAGTCAGTTTATCTTATTTGACTTTTCTTCAGTTGGCTATTGACTTCTTCATCTCGTGGAGTGTCCTTATGCCTCGGCTCAGTACTCCACCATTTCTCAGACTGATCTACAACCTTTGCATCTTCATCGAAGATCGTAGTCTGTGGTCATGCTTTAATAAACAACTTCTTCATTAGATTCCAAGAGAATGGCAATTCTTATTTACAGCTTGTGTTCTTCTGATGAGATGCTGCATGCTTCAGCAAAGATTCTTGTGATGCAATTAATATTTGCACTTCTTCTAGGTTAAGGTTACTCGGGAAGGGTCAACCTCTTAGACCAAGGCTAAGGGTTAGGTTTGTCCCTGAGGCACTTATCAGATGAAGAGCTTTGACATAGACAGTACTGACATCACATTTGACTTCACTGCTAAGAAGTTAGTTTACCAACTCTGAATATTCATTGGTGTTGGTTTTGGTGTAGGCTGCAATCGTTGCGTCCTTCTGCTCTTACACTACGATCAGATATTTGTTCGTAGGCACTCCACGATTTGAGGTGGGTGGTTGATATGGTCATCAGTAGTACGTTTTGGGACGTTACTACTGATTATGGATCTTTATTTAGTTCATCAGCCACAAAGTTTTGGGACTTTGTAACTGGGATATTTCTGTTTTGGGTTAGCTCCTGTTCTCTATGAACTTAACAGCAGTGGTCTTGATATTCGTGGTGTGGTTAACAGACATACACCATGGTTGACTTATCTTCTGAGCTTGTCTCAAATTTTCTGGCAAGAATTCCACTACTTCATTTTGCTCCCTGAGCTTCACCATCTCCATATCTTCACCTGTTATTCTACAATCTTCACCACATTCAACTTTTCTTTCTCAGCAGCATTACTTGGTTCTTGCATTTCCTTCTCAGTATAGATCATAGTCTGATCAGGTATAGTAGTGTATTATGTGTGACTGATCATGACCTGATCATCTTCTATGGTTCTGGTCTTTTCTTAGTTGGACTCGATGCTAGAGATTTATTGCTTTGTTCAGCCTTTTCAACAGCAATCCTTTGCACTTTCTTTAGATTCAGCCCTGACAGTTTGTTCAGGCTGAGAGGCTGATGTAGCTTCTCCATATGCAGTAGTAATTTATCTGGACTCTACGATTGGTGATAGCTCTTCGATTGTAGTGAGTAAGGACTTCTTTGTTCTGTGACTACTTTTCTTCTTCTTCTAAAATTCACAGCTACCTTCAGCTTCATCTTCATTTGTCACTTTTAGTACTGTTGTTCTTAGTAGATCACTGTTCCCCCATAGTTTATGCTATCATCTCAGAGGAGGATGAATTCTTCTTCTTCATATGCATCAGAAGGCAGCTTTGCATATCTCCTTCTGACTGGAATCATCACTATCATGTAAACCTCCTTGGATCATAGAGAGAGATATCTTCAGTACTGATCACTCCACGACTGTTGACAGAACTACGAATGTAGTTTTCTTCATCCGACACCTGAACAGGTGTTTTCAGTAGGCTTGTAGTCCTTCCTTAGTTTCTTCAATATACACTAAAGATGAATGAAGAATCATTAGGGACTATTAATTCGTCAACATCTATCAGCCTTTCTTCAGTTAGTTGCCTTTCCTCCTTTATCAGAACTACGGACTTTGATGCTGACCGGAGGGATACTACGATTGTGGTCATTATACCATAATCGTTGTGTGTTAACTTGCACAGGCTGAATTCAGTCTTGATCGTAAAGAACACTATGATTTCTCTTAAGCTCTTTAATAGACTGTACTCGTGGAGTTCTGCTTCTATGATGAATTCTTTATGCTTAAGAATTGATGATCCTCTGATGTGAACTTCTTTGAGGTTTCTTCTGAGATGATATGCCTTGCATGAATAAGCATAGAGGATCTTTTTCATCTTGGCATGAATGAACAGTTTCCATATGGAGATCAACTACCATGTGAGCTTCATTCATGTGGGCTCAGTAAGTCTTCAAGAACAGATTTTTGGCATTGAGTGAATTTGTCAAGAACATTGCTGAAATGTCTTGAGCCTCCAGCTGGTTGAATCTTCGTGAATGAAGCCATCTGTTTCAGCATTCCTTGGTGTGGTCGGATAGACCATGTACCTGCAAGTTTAGATAATTTTTATTTTGGTACCCAAGCTTGATTGGGTCCTGCTAGGTTAGTTTTCTCAAAATCCATATTCCTCATATATTTGAGTTTACATCAAATTTAGCATCAACAATCATATTCATGCATGTATCAGATTTAGATATGACATTTATCATGCATGATGGTGAGTGTTTGTAAGATTAATCATTTTAATAAGACACTCCTTTTCTTTGATGGTTTCACCCTTTGCTTGATTATGTTCACAGATTTTGAATGTTCACAGAGTAGGAATCAACTCTATTACTTATTTGTATTTGGTTGATTCATGGAGATGATCAGTTTCTAAGAATCTTCAAGATACTCCTTCAGAGCTGATTATACTCTATGTACTATCAAAAACATAGAACATAGGTTTGTATATATATATATATATATGCATACATACCAATCCTTCAGCAAGGATTACTCCACTTAAGCTTAATTAAATATTGATATACTTATGACCTATTTCAGACTCCTTTCAAGATGTTATCTTCAACCTAAAACTTGGATGGAGAGAAAGTTTGTTGACAGTTAAGTTTCTAACCTTAGTGTACTTTCTCTCTTCTCCCTTTTTAGGAAGAGTATGGTCTCTTGATAGAATACTGTTATAGTACACAAGATGATGCAATATGATGAACAATTAAGTATTAATTAGGAATCGTACCTTTACACTGTCAGCCTCTTAACAATTATTTCTTACTATAATGATGTTAGGCATTGATGTGCATATTTTTGCATTTAATGTTGATAGCATGTTGCTCCATTTGACCTTAGATCAATCAGTCATAGTCTAGGAGATATAAGCTAGGAAAGTCTTGACAGCTTTATTTCTTTGATAACCTTGAACCTTAGGGTTCACATCCAACTACTGGTTAACTAAATACATATTAGAGAAATTCTTCTTTCTCCTTTGGATAAGCATTTCTTAGCATGTATGGTCTTTCATCTTTCAGAATGGTGGACGCTCGATTATTTGTTGTTGATGCCTCTTGACTTCCCATCTCTGATCTGCAGACTACAAGATTGACTTTGGACATGGATTAGTCTTGTTGCTATGACATTTAAGAATATGGACCAATCTGAGCAGTTTCAGGTGTATATACACATTTACATGTACACATTATTTCCAACGTGTGAGCTCATCTGCATTTACAAGCGACTTACTACTAAACTAAGTTTAGAACAATGTTTGTGCCTAGGATCAGACTCAAAGCGATTAACTTTAGGTTATAGCATGAGAATCTGCTCTGATACCAATTGTTAGTTCCCAGTAGATACATAATAGATCTAGAAGGGGGGCTGAATAGATCCTTTACGTTTTCAAAACTCTTTTCTATTTTATTTTGTATTGCTAAGTAATTAGCATATGACAAATATAAGAATCATTTCAAACATAGCGGAATAAGTTACAGATCCCCTTCATTGATATATTTCAACATTCATACATTGTTCGTGGAGTTAGCTTAGTTGTAAGTAGTTATTACATCCATAGCAGTTATAGCAGTTAAGTACATAAAGTAAATGACAGAAAGTAAATGACTGAATGTAAAAGACACAAGAGATTTTAAGTGGTTCAGAGACTCAAGCTCCTAATCCACTCTTCTGCTTCACTAGCAGGAATTCCACTAAGGAAAGGGCAACACCCTGAATCCCTAAGATTCCTTCAAGGCCAGCAGCCTTGGAACTTTAGTTCACTAAGAACTTTTCAAGCCCAGCAGGCTTGGAACTCCTCTAGTTCACTAAGAACTCTTCAAGGCCAGCAGCCTTGGAACTCTAGTTCTCTACGAACTCTTCAAGGCCAGCAGCCTTGGAACTTCATTTAGTCCCTCCGGACAAGGACCCCTCAAGCCCTGGCTACTTTGTTGATGTTGTATTTGTTGTTGGTGCTTTGCTGCTAAGATGACTTGAAGCTTTATCATCTCAGGTACTTAGCAGCGTGGCGTGGTCCTCTTTGCATTCTGCGTAGAGTCTGGACCACATCTTCTCTGGTGCAGCTGATCTTCATACTATTCAACTCATCTTCATCTGATGTCAGCTATGCACCATCACCACTTGGGTTTGCTAAGGCTTGACATTGCTGGTCAACTTCTCATGGTCCTTAGCATTCCTTGAACCCTTCTTGAATGATATGCAGAGATGATTCTGCATCTATTCTTCTTCAGCTTTAGGTTCTTCATGGTGATTCGTAGAGTGGCTCTCTGAATCTTCTGTGTGCTCTGCCACTTTCCTGAATGCTATCTTCTTGTCCTTCTCAGCTCTCAGCATAGCTGCCATCTTCAATGGCATTTTCATCGTTGTTGAGTGAAGCCTTAGCTATTAAAGCCCTTCTTCAAATCTGATTCACTTCCACTTTCGTAGTCTCACTGCCACTGAGACTTGTTCTGTTCAGCTCTGGTGGAACTCGTAGAGTCAACAATATAGCATTCCAACAACTCAACGATTCTTCAACTCAGCAACTATTGATATTTGAAGCTTCATATGCTAAATACCCTTCTATGATCTTCTCGTTGGAAAATAGTCGTTGGAAGCTATTCGAATTGCTTCGCAGATCTCGAGTTATTTGGTGCAGACTGCTGATATGACGTGACAGCTCCTTTATAGCTTTACTGACACAACAGTCTGCTACTTTATCTGCCGTCTCAGAGATGTCACTTTTCTGTGTCAGACTGGTAGTCACCTTTATTTCTTTTTTCTGACTTCTTGATCAGAACATCAGAAATTATCCTTCTGCATCGATGCTCTCAATCAGCAACGTTCGAATATCAATCTTTAGATTTGAACCGTTGCCAATGCTTCAATCTTCAGATGACCGAACTCTACGATTCTGATGCAGATGTCCTTGGACCTGCATCGTAGTGTGTCTTGTTGAATGTTGCTCATTGACTGGTTGAGACAACACTACGATTCTGAAGAGTGTTCTTTGGATCTGAAATGTAGAACACTTCTTCCTTTACTTGTGCAGTGCTTCAACACTTCTGCTTGCCTTGACTGATCTCAGGAACTGATAACTTGTCTGATTGCTTTGGCCCTTCTGAATTGCAAGACACATCATATTTGTGGCATGCCCAGCTCTTTTTTTCCTTGTGATCTCCCGTTCACCTATCATCAATGGTCTGACCCATGCTTAATCACTTTTGTCTTGTTCTTCAGAGGCTGGCCAGTATCTCTGTGTAAACTGCATCAGTTCCTGCTTCGTTTGGCAAACACTACGATCCTGGTTAATCCCAAGATCGTTGTCTTCTGTTCTCTTGACAGCTACTGCACTTGTTTACTTTCTTTAGTCAATCAATATATCTGAAGTCTTCTTCTGATTTGCTTGTGGAAGACTTCACTTGAATGGCTTCATAATTCAATCAGGATGTTGATTGAGTTGGTGCTTAGATCTTCTGTTTGCTTTCATGCTATTCGTTGAGTGCTCTCTGGTCTCCTTCAGGTGAAATGTATCTTTGTAGCTCAGACCAGAGGCTTCATACTTTAGATATTCTTGGAGTGCTCATCTGTTGAGAATCGTGTTGATACTACGATTCTGCCTTGGCGTTGTGAGCATTTCGTTGAGGCCTTAGTCCTGCAAACTACGATCTTGCATTGGTTCTGCAGACACTACGACTTCGAGATCAGATCTTGATAGACTACGATTTCTGCCTTTATGCTTGCTGTCCTTGTCTGATCTGGCTCGACTACGATCTCTGCCTCTGATATGATCAGTAGACTCCACTACTTCAAGTGTGGCCTACGATTCTTGACTTAGCTTTGGCAGGCGCTCGGTCGGCTCTTAGACAGGCTGTCTCTACGATTCTGAACATGACTTCCTCAGCAGACTACGGCTTCGAGAAAGTTCTTCTCGACAAACTATGATCCTGCCTCGTCTCTCCTGGCGGACTACGAACTCTGAGATCTACTATCCTTGCAGACTACGATTCCGCCTTGATAGTTCTCGAGTCTTCCTTGTCTTTCCTGACAGACTACGATGGCTGGTGCAGTGCTCGACGATTAGACATGCCTATCTATTACATAATATAAGATCAACCTAACAAGCTTGATCTTTCTATTTATAGTCCTTGTACATTATTTCTTTTTAAGGACTTTACAAAGCTGTTTTATTTATGTATGATCAACCTACTATATTTGATCAATTCATTCTAAGTCTTTGTATATGTATTCCTATTATCTATCAAAAGACTTTACAACTTTCATCAATGCAAGCATGCTTGCATATTCATTCATTAAGATCATAATCAAATCTTATATAAATAGGAATACCATTCTCAAGAATATTCCTAACAAGTTCGATTCGAGCTCGACTCGAAATATAAATGAGTCAAATATGAGCAAATTTTAAAGTTCTATAAATTACTCGAACCTCTTTAAATTGTAATTTTATATTGATACTCGGATCATATTAGTTTGAAAAGTTCAAACTACTCGGGCTCGATTCAGAATCGTGCTCGACTCGGTAGCTAAATGAGCCTCAATCAAACCTTATTTTATACTCGATAAATTTTGTGAACCAAATCTTTACAACTCAATACTCGGCTCTACTCGGTTCGTTTACACCCTTACTCTTAAGTCTTAAAGATCTATTTTTGCTTTAAAATTTTCAACCGTCCTCAACGTATCTATCATCATAATTAACAAGCATAAATGTTATTACATATCGTTATTCCTTTCGATATGTAATTGATTAGAAAATAAAATAAAATGAGGTTATGCTTTAATTTACTAAGTGGATATCAATACAATTTCTTCCAAATAGATTTATCTTTTTTTTTATTGATAGTATTTCACGATGATTTTGCAATTTAATTGTCAAATGAATAAAATGTCTAAATAAACTTAACTTTACTGTTGTCACGTGAATGAACAAACTGTTAGTTCCCAGGGGCACACAATAGATCTAGAAGGAGGGTTTGAATAGATCTTTTTTAATTTCAAACATCTTTTCCATTTTATTTTGTATTGCTAAGTAATTAGCATATGACAAACATAAGAATCATTTCAAGCACATCGGAATAAGTTAAAGATCCCCTCCATAGATATCTTATTAACCATTTTTCTAGAGTTAGTGTAGTTGTAAGTGGTTATTATAGTTATAGCAGTTATAAAAGTTATAACAGTTAACAGCACATAAGGTAAATGACTTAAAGTAAATGATACAAGGGATTTTAAGTGGTTCAGAGACTCAAGCTCCTAATCCACTCTTCTGCTTCAACAAGCAGGGATTCCACTAAGAAAATTGGTAACTTTTGAATCACATAGATTTCTTCAAGGCCAGCAGCCTTGGAACTTCAGTTCACTAAGAACTCTTCAAGTCCAGCAGACTTGGAAACTCTTGTACCCTCCGGTACAGTAAGTCCAGCAGACTTGACTTTGATTTAGTCCCTCGGACAAGGACGCCTCAGGCCCTGGCTATTTGTTGATGTTGTTGTTGTTGTTGGTGCTGAGATGCCAAGATGACTTGAAGCATGTTCATCCTTTGGTACTTAGCAGCTTGGTGTGATCCTTCTTGGATTCTGCATTGAGACTGAATCACCTTTGATGAGCTGCTAAGTTGATCATAAAGCTTGACGACCTTGAGTACTTAGCAGTCTATCATCTCTTCCTTTGTGCAGCTAATCTTGTGGTTGATGCTTGTCTTCATCTGATTACATCTTTGCACATATTCACCACTTGGGGTCTGCTAAGTCTTTGTACTTTTGGTGGACTCCATCTGGTACTTAGCATCCCTTGAACATAGGTTGATTTGTGTGCAGATTTGGTTCTGCATCTGTTTCTCTTCAGCACAGATTGTTCATGGTGAATCGTCGAGTGGCCCTTTTGGATCTGCTTTCTGGTCTGCCACTCTTCTCCTTGTCTTCTTGGCCTTCTCGGCTCTCAGTTCATATGCCAATCTGTTTAGCATTCTCATCTGTGTTGAGTGAAGCTTTTATCAGTTAAAGCTCTTCTTCAAATCTGGTTTACTTCTACTTTCGTAGTCTCATTGTCACTGAGACATGTTTTGTTTTGCTCTGTAGAACTCGTAGAGTCAACAACTTTTACATCTTTGAAGCTTCAGCAGTTATATACTCCTCCATAAGCTTCCCGTTGGAATATAGCCTTTGGAAGCTATTTGAATTGCCTCAAAGATTTTGAGTTATTTGGTGCAGACTGCTGACTTGGTGTGACAACACCTTTTTGACTTTTCTGACACAGCAGTCTACTATGTCACCTACCACTTTCAGAGATATCACTTTTCATGTGTCAGGCTGGTAGTCACCTTTATATCTTCTTTCTGATTCCTCGATTAGAACCACAGGAGTTGTCTTTCTGCATCGATGCTCTCAATCATCAACGTTCGAATGTCAGTCTATATATTGAGACGTTGCCAAGGCTTCAATAATTAGATGACCGAACTCCACGATTCTGATGCAGATGGCCATGATCTTGATCGTAGTCTGTCTGTTGGATGTTGCTCGTTGACTGGTTGAGACAACACTACGATTCTGAGAGTGTTCTGTGTATTGACAATGTAGAACCTCTTTTCCTTCATTCGTGCAGTACTTCAATACTTCTGCTTGCCTTGACTTGCATTAGGAACTAACAATTTGTTTGAATGCTTTGGCCCTACTGGATTGCAAGACTCTTTAGATTAGTCATGCTCAGCTCTTTCTACATTATGCCTTGTGATCTCCCGTTCACTTTACATGATGAGGCTGAGCCATTGATAATCATTTTCGTTTGATCTATAGGTTGGCCAGCTCCATAGTATGTGCTTCATCAGTTCTTGCTGCTCATTTGGAAAACACCACGATTATGGTTATACCCAAGATCGTTGTCTTCTGTTGGTTTGACAGATACTGCATTGCTGACTCCTTTAGTCAGTCACTTCATTTATTGTCTTCTAATATTTTCTTGTGGAAGACTTCTTCTAAATGGCTTTACTTTTCAGTCAGGATGCTGATCGAGTTGGTGCTTCGAACTTCTGTTTGCTTGCAGGCCATTCAATGAGTGTTCTCTGGCTTTCTTCAGGTTAATTACGTCTTTACTGCTCTGACCAGAGGCTACATTCTTTGGATACTTTGGGAGTGCTCATTTGTTGAGAATCGTATTATCTCTATGATTCTTCCTTGGGGTTGTGAGCACTTGACTTAAATTATCTGAGCCTTTGTTCTGCAGACTACGATCTTGCTTTGGTTCTGCAGACACCACGACTCAGAGAGCAGATCATATGACAGTCTACGATTTCTGCCTTAACACTGATGTCCCTTGACTGATCTGATCAACTACGATTTCTGCCTTTGTTATGATCTGTAGACTCCACGACTTCAAGTGTGGCCTACGATTCTTGACTTGGCTTCGGCAGACGCTCGGACGGTGCTTAGACATGATGTTTCCACGATTCTGAACTTGACTTTCTCGACAGACTACGGCTTCGAGAAAGTCCTTCCCGACACACAATGATCCTGCCTTGTCTCTCCTGGCAGACTACGAACTTCAAGAGCTACTATCCTTACAGACTACGATTCTGCCTTGATAGTTTTCGAGTCTTCCTTGTCTCTCCTGGTAGACTACAAAGGCTGGTGCAATGCTCGACGATCAGACAACCTATCTATTACATTACATAAGATCAAACTAACAAGCTTGATCTTTCTATATGTAGTCCTTGTACAACATAATCTTTTGAAGGACTTTACAATGTTGTTTTGTTCATGTAGGATCAACCTAACACATTTGATCATTTCATTCCAAATCCTTGTACATATATGCCTATTATCTATTTAAGAACTTTACAGCTTTCATCAATGCAGACATATTTGCATATTCATTCATTAAGATCATAATCAAATCTTATTTAAATAGAAATAACAATTTCATGCATATTCCTAACACAAACTTAATTAATATCACAAAGCTCAAATATCTTCTATGGTCATGGAGCTTAATCAGCCACCCACATAGAGTCGAAGTAGTTCTCTCAACCTTTGGGTTAAATCGATTTTACCCCCACTGAATTCACCCCCAATTTTTTTTTCAGAACGTTACTAAAACTGTTAAGAGAGTTTGATTTTTAATAGAAAATACACGTGTGCCACGAAAGAGAGAAAATTGAGGTGGTCACTGATTAAAGTTGTGAAAGTGGATATGATTTTTGACTAGGAAAGAAAAGTTGATTCATGTTACAATAATATTTAAAAACAAATTTTTAGAAATAAATTAAAATCAAACTAACAGAACATATTAAAGTAAAAACAAGAAAACAAATTTCTACTCCATTCTTCTTCCTTCCATGACTACCGCCGCTTACATCCACCACAATCGCACATAATTAAATTCCCCCGACAAAACCCAATGAATTTCAAGTTTTTGAAAAGAACCTCTATCAAATCTCCACCGCCAAGCCATAATCGTTTGCCATAATCACCACTGTTTACACACCCGAACTTATACAACAAATCATTTACTCGTAGTCTAAATTCCAACACAACTCAGATTTAGCCCGAGATTCAACTCCATCTAAGCTTCTAAGATCTCAGAACTACGGAAAATAAAGAGACCAATCTTTTATTCCCCAAATCCATAACTCATTTTTCAGTCACAAAAATAAAATAAATTAGTTGTTCATATTCTAGACAATGCCATCATCAACGGTAAACAATCCCAGACCTAGACGAACTTTGTCGGAAAAGGAGAAAATAAAAATAAAAGTTAAGAAATTGGTTGATTACTTGTGAAATGATAGATATGGGAACTTGATTGAAGGAAATAAGACTTCATTAGATGTGTTTGGAGGGAGATTATAGAGAGTCAATATGTCTTTTGCCGCCTCCATTATTTTCTGCTATTATTAACTTTCCAGATCTGCAATGAAAAAGAAGAGATAAGATAAAAATGGTAAGAAGAAGTTCAATGGTCTTGTATTTCCCTCATAAAAATATTTTGGATATTCGTACGGGTGGTTTTAAAGAAAAAGAAAAAAGAAAAAAGAAAAAGGTATTAGCCTATGTAGTCTGGTTATTGCGTAAGAAGAAATGCCATTATGTTTGATTAGTGCAGTGGTGTTTCTTGTTTAATTTAATTTGTTTGTATAATTCATGTGAATTGTTTTAAATGTATAATTAGTATTAAATTTGTAAAAACGTCAATTATTTAAAAAAAATTAATATTTAAATTTCTTGTGGCTTTTTTTTTTAATGTAAATTTTGTTGAGTCATGAATTGATTGTGTTTTTTAATTATTGAATATCCATCTAAGTATCTGATGTGGTACAACATAAACATTCTATTAACTTTTAACACTTGATGGAAATTTCAATTTTTGTAAAAAAATTATAGTTCAATGAGTTGATCGTTAAAATTTTCAGTCCAATGATGTATTTGTAAACCGATGTCGAGTATAGTGAGAAAAGTGTATTTAACCTCTCTCACTTTATATATAGTAGGGTTCGGAATACACGCGTTGCGTGCTCAATTTATATTATTTGTGTAATTAATTTCATAATAATAAATTTAATTTAAAAGATAAAATAAAAATATAAGTAAACTTAAAGGGTAACATATGATTTTTTTTTTAATTTTGAGGCTAAATTCAGAGAAAAAGTTGGATGAGACCAAAGAGACCAAGTGGGATACTCTTGCTTTATATATATAGAAGATAAATGAAGTAAAGACAAATGGTAAGTTTTCTCTTGAGCTTTCAAACGTCTATAGACTATAATGTCCCTCGTATATTGTTAATGTTTTTAAAGGTTTGTACTAATTCCTATACCAAAGGGTTCTCCCTGAAGCTACGGGCGTCAGATCACCAATTTGTTATATTATACAGGTGCATATTTGTTACTTATCCGTAGACGTCATCGTGAAGTGTTGGGGAATGATCTTGTGGGCCCAGACGATTCATTGGAACCTACGCCACATGACAATGTATTTAATAGGACACTTGACATTATGTAAGGTGTACAGTTCGAATTGACTTTGACTTTCTATTATTAAGGAGATTAAATCATATTTAAATATGGTAATTACAGTTATAAGGAGTCATATTTTTATCGGGGGACAAAAGTAATACATTGAGGTGGTGTCGGTAAGGTATAAATACACGGCTATACTTTAGGTTACATGTAATGACTCTTTGTCTAATTTACACACTAAAATATTAATTTGTCTCCATTATTATCGTTCTTCAGCATGTACTTACTCTCACACTGAAGCTATCTCCTGACGGCCTCGATTGTCACGCTTCTCACTATGCTTGTCTGTTTTATGTGCAAGATTTAACTCGTTGTTTGGTGATTTGGCTAGCAGATAAATCTTGGAGTTAACATTAATGTTAGAATGAGGATAATTTTAGTGTTATTTTACAATCACCAATTTTTTTTAGGTTGATCGGAAGGCAAGTAATGGAAGATCGGTTCATAACCAGGAGAGGTCCTGGGTCAACCCTCTAACACAAATATGAAAATCTGTCAAAGATAGATTCGGGGCCAACAACCTAATGGGTGGGTTTTATACTATTATTTTAAATATCTTTAACTTGATAATTTGTGAGTTCTTAAGTATTTTAAGTTATTATTAGGTATTTATTGTATTTTTATGTTATTTTGTAGGAAGAAGTAAGAAAACGCATTTTAGACATATTTAGGAGTACAATATGCAAGCAAATGCAAGAAAGAAAGATTGAAGGGCTTTCAATGCCAAATTGGATGCATGTTATTGGTTTGGAACTCGAATTTTATTGTAGATCTTGTTGAGAGCTTTGATTTGATAGGTGGCACTAATAGACTTGTTTTAGAGACCAAGCCCAAATCTCCAGAAGAATGAATTGTAGAAAGAGAAATAGATTGAGAATTAAGAGAAAAGAATATTCATTACACACATAATTCTACTTATCTGTTACAACTTGTATTTATATTATTTATCCAAGAAAGATCTAAACCATTCAACTCTAACTAATTCCAATCAATGGTCCTAATTGTATTTGACAGCTAACAGCTATTAACCCACTGACTTCTCATCTGTGTTTTACTTCATAGTCCTTCATCTAATTGGGTCTTTTAGTTTCCCTTCTTGCCCTTGATACATTAGTACTAACTGAATCCTCTCCTGTTGTTTCATTTATTTCTGTAGACAAATTAGCTTCCCTTGAATCCCCTATAGCTCTTGAGTCCTCATGTATATCAATAACTTCCCCATTTTCAAACACCTTGTCCTCAAGGTGGAAATTTTGCTGAGACTCCAAAAGAGATTTATCCAGCCAAGTAGATTCCTCTAATGGCAATGTCTCCCACTGAATCAATACTTGAGTCACTAACTGCTTATTTCGCCACATTTGTCTAGTGTCTAAAATAGTTAATGGCTTAAGAAGTGGATGATTCTGATAACTATTCTCTGGTAAGGCATGTACCACAAATTCCTCATTACCGTGAAATTTCCTTAACAAAGAAATATGAAAAACTGGATGAATCTTAGAATGTGTAGGTAACAGCAATTCATATGCCACCATCCCAATCTTTCTGATAATTTGATAAGGCCCATAATACCTTTTGCTGAGTTTATGAGTCTTGGATTTAGCCACTGATATTTGTCTGTAAGGTTGCAATTTAACCAAGACTAAGTCCCCAATTGCTAACTGAAAATCAGTTATGTGTTTATCAACTTGAGCCTTCATTTTATCTCTAGCTGACATTAAGAATTTCTTTAAAACTTGTAACTTGTCATTCCTTACCAGCAACATGTCTTCCAAAGTAGCATTGTCAGTCGACCCACGTATATATTGTGGAATTGATGGTGGGGGTCTGCCATACATAGCTTCAAATGGTGTATGTTTGAGTGAAGAATGAAAAGCTGTGTTATAGTGATATTCGGCCAGCCCCAAAAATTTATGCCAAGTATTCGATTGTTCTCCCACAAAACTCCTTAAGTACATCTCCAGAGTTCGATTTACCTCCTCTATTTGTCCATCTGACTGCGAATGGTATGCACTACTCATGTGCAACTTAGTCCCATGTAATTTAAACAAAGCTTTCCATAAATTACTGAGAAATACTCTGTCTCTATCCGACACGATGGATTTAGGAAACCCATGATATTTGTACACAATATCTATAAACAATATAGCCACTGTGTATGCAGTAAAAGTTGTGGGAAGGGGTCCAAAATGAGCAGCTTTCGTAAGTCTGTCAACTACCACCATTATCACCGTGTAATTGTGTGAAGTTGGTAAACTAGTGATGAAATCCATGCTAACATCTTCCCATACCTGATTTGGAATTGGTAAAGGTTGAAGCAAGCCATAGGGAGCCATGGTCAAAGAGTTCATTTGTTGACAAACTCCACATTTTTTAACAAACTGTATTACATCTGCCTTCATTCCAAACCAGAAAAAATTAGCATATAACCTCTGATAAGTCCTCTCGACTCCTGCATGTCCTCCCATTGGAGTTGAGTGAAATTCTTGAAGCAAATAAGTGATCAACTCAGGCTTAGCAGGAATAAACACTCTCCCCTTAAAAAATAATAACTGGTCCTTTTCATACCACTGATGATCTCCCTTGCCCAACTTGTATTGTTTCAGTTGTTTCACTTGTACATTGGTTAACAACTCTTGTTTCAATTGGTCTAAAAACTGAATTAAGGAATTGATAAGGCCATAAATGATCCTTCTTTGATTTCTAATCCCAATTAAACTCGAGATAGAGCGTCTGCAGCCATGATTGTTTTTCCAGATCTGTAGGCAATTTCATAATGATATCCCAATAATTTTGTAAGATAGTATTGTTGTTCTGGTGTTTGTATTACCTGATCCATCAACCACTTCAAACTTTTTTGATCTGTGAAGATAAAGAATTTAGATCCTAGCAGATATTGCCTCCATTTGGCCACTGCAGATGTAATAGCAAATAATTCCCTTATATAAGCTGAGGCTTGTTGCATTCTTTTAGATAACTTTTTGCTAAAGAATGCCAAAGGATGACCTTGTTACATGAGGACAGCTCCAACTGCCACTCCTGAAGCATCATTTTTCACTTGAAATGGAATGTCAAAGTTAGGCAATGCAAGCATAGGAGCTTTTGTCATAGCAGATTGTAATTGTGTAAATGCTTCTTGTGCTTCTTGTGACCATACAAATTCCCCTTTTCTTAACAGTTCGGTCAAAGCTATAGTAGCATAGTGTCGTATGAACCTTCGGTAATACCCTGTAATACCCAAAAAATCTCGCAACTGTTTCTGATTATTGGGAACTGGCCATTTAACCATAATTTCAATCTTTGTCGGATCTGGTTCCACTATTTGGTTTGTGATGATATGCCCCAAATAATCAATGGAATTTGCAGCAAAAGAACATTTGTTCAACTTCACATAGAATTTGTGTTCTCATAAAGTATGCAAAACTGTCTTCAAATGTTCCTTATGACTCTCCACAGTAGGACTATAAACGAGAATATCATCAAAGAAGACTATAACAAATTTTCGCAAAAATGGCTGAAAAATCTCGTTCATTATGGCTTGAAATGTTGCGGGTGCGTTTGTTAAGACAAAAGGCATAACGACAAATTCATAGTGTCCATGATGAGTCTGAAAGGCTGTTTTATGAATATCAGTGTCATCCATTCGGATTTGATGATAGCCAGCTCTGAGATCCAATTTTGTAAAATATTTTTCCCCAAATAGTTCATCCAACAACTCATCAACCGTAGGAATCAAAAATCTGTCCCTGATTGTTGCTGCATTCAAGGCTCTGAAGTCAATACAAAATCGCCAACTAGAATCCTTCTTTTTAACTAGTAAGACAGGTGAACTAAATGCACTAGTACGTGGTCGTATCACCCCTGTTGCTAACATTTCAGTCACTTGATGTTCAATTTTGGTCTTTTAAAAATGAGGATACCTATAAGGTTTAACATTAATAGGCTTAGTATGTGGTTCTAGATGAATGGCATAGTTATTTCTTCGCATGGGTGGTAACTGTTTTGGTTCAGCAAAAACATCTAGATACTGGTGTAACAGAGTAGAAATAGGTAATGGTAATGTGTCTGGAAATTTCAGAGCTGGATCAGTGTGCAAAAGAGGAGTACTATCAAGCATCAACATATAACAAGAGGCATAGGAGTCAGTTTTCAACAACCTGGTTAAATTCTTAGCAGAAATTGAATCAATACTATGGAGCTCATTACTCTTCAAAATAACCTCCCTCCCTTTCCACAAAAACTTCATAGTGGACTACTTGTAATTCGTAACTACATCCCCCAATTCTACCAGCCACATGACTCCTAAAATTGCATCAGCTCCATGCAAGTTAATAACAAAAAAATCAGTGACAAAAGTATGCCCTTGAATTACAAAAGGGACTTGAAGGCACTGTCCTTCACAAGTTAAACATTCCCTATTTCCAACCAACACTGAAAATTTTGTAGATGCTGTCACAGATAATCCCAAATATTTCACCATGTTCTTAGTTATGAAGTTATGACTACTTCCCCCATCAACTATAATCTGCAATGATTTCCTTTTAATTGCCCCTTGCATCCGCAAAGTTTTATGATTCGATTTACCGAAAAGTGCATGAAAACTAATTTCAGGCATGATTTCATTAGACAAATCTTTTTCCTCTAAATCCACTATATTTGTTTCTGGGTTACCAATGTCAACTTCCACTACTGAGTCATCCTCTTCCATTTCACCATCAAACAATAACAATGTCATTTTAGATTGACATTTATGATTTTTATTCCACTTTTCATCACAAGTAAAACAAAGTCCTTGTTCCATTTTTCGTTGTCTGTCTGCAGCAGACAATCGCTTAATAGGAACCCCATTGTAGTTTGAAGATCCCATCCCCGGTCTACTGATAGAACTAGTAGAGTAAGGTACCATAGACAGCTGATTAGGGGGAGGAAGAGCATTTACAGGTTTGACATGCCAAGGTCTCGGTCCCAAAACAGACCCCTGTGAACCTTTATGGTCTTTGTAACCCCAAGAACCCCCCTTACCCTCAGTATCCTTATCCTCAAACAACCTTGCTAACCCCATTGCTTGATGTATGTTATATAGTTGTTTTGCAATGACCTCTTTCTTAATATAAGGTTTCAATCCAGAAATAAAACAGTTCATCACAAAATGATCAGGCAATCCTACAATTTTAGTGCACAATTCCTGAAACTTTACCTGATATTCGAGAACCGAGCCTTCTTGATACAATTTGACTAATGCTTGAGATGCATTTTTAAACGGAGATGGACCAAACTGTACCTTCAACACAATCTCAAATTGAGTCCAAGAAGGAAGTTTATCAGAAGATTCCAACCATTGAAACCAAGAAGAAGCCGCTCCATCCATATGTAAAGAAGCCAAATCCAACCTCTTTGTCATTGGAATTTCATTTACCTCAAAAAACTTATTAGTTTTGTACAACCAGTCAGTTGGATCTCCGCCTGCAAATCTCGGAAACTCAATCTTGACTCACCGAAAATGGTCCCGTGATCCCATAACTAAAGTCGGTATCGTGTGTGAGGAATTGCCTTTGCTAGCATTCAATTGTTGCAACTGTTGATTAATCGGAGCAATCAACTCAAGGAACTGTTTCTGCATCGTAGCAAATTGGGACAAAAATTGTTGAAAACCCTCTTTTTCTGCCATAGTTAATCAAGAATGAAAGCATCAATAATAGACTTGTTTTAGAGACCAAGCCCAAATCTCCAGAAGAATGAATTGTAGAAAGAGAAATAGATTGAGAATTAAGAGAAAAGAATATTCATTACACACATAATTCTACTTATCTGTTACAACTTGTATTTATATTATTTATCC
The DNA here is from genome assembly GCA_020205555.1 of Panax stipuleanatus. Lineage (NCBI taxonomy): Eukaryota > Viridiplantae > Streptophyta > Magnoliopsida > Apiales > Araliaceae > Panax > Panax stipuleanatus. The sequence goes on along the minus strand of CM035115.1, from coordinate 157,753,163 downwards.
AAGAAAGATCTAAACCATTCAACTCTAACTAATTCCAATCAATGGTCCTAATTGTATTTGACAGCTAACAACTATTAACCCACTGACTTCTCATCTGTGTTTTACTTCATAGTCCTTCATCCAATTGGGTCTTTTAGTTTCCCTTCTTGCCCTTGATACATTAGTACTAACTGAATCCTCTCCTGTTGTTTCATTTATTTCTGTAGACAAATTAGCTTCCCTTGAATCCCCTGTAGCTCTTGAGTCCTCATGTGTATCAGGCACGCACCGCAACTCTTCCCGAATAAAAAGTTATGGCCTTTTCATCTACAGAGATCAATGTTGAGAGTTGTCATGCTTACCATTTACATAACAGCCACTTGGGGCCCAATTTCAAACTTGATCCAACAATAATCTCTCAATTCTCAAAGAATGAAAGTGTTAGATATACTTCTTAGCTTTTCGGAACATCTTAAATCGTCTAAATTAGAGTTCGGATGTGAGAGTTATGATAATTTTACTAAAGGACGTTGCAGTAGAAAATTGACTAGCGCGTCCGCGCCAATTTCTAGTTCATTTTGAGCGCAGTCGCGCCCAACACCAGGGAAGGGTTGCGACCAGATTAAGATTTTATGCGTTTTTGCATATTTTTTACTCCAAATTGGATTGAAGGCTCTTATGAAAATTGGATATGATGGATTATCTTATTAATTTGATTTCTTTTTCAGTTATGGGCTAATATTTAATTAAGATTGCAATTGAACCCAATGTGATGTTTTTATTAATTTGCTTCCTTGTTGGTTATCATTGACTCTATTTAAATTGTCTATTATGATTTGCGTTTAATTGCTTCATTGTCTGGCTAGTAATTATTGTGATAATATATATGAACTCGAGAGATGGATTATAGGTTTAGATCTAATCATAATAGCATGTGATTGTGTTTTCTGTATGTGATGGAATTCATGATTTGTGTCTAGAATAGAGATATACCTATACGCCGTATGTAATCTGATAGAGAACCTGTGCTTTAAATTCTTTTTAATTGTAATTCACATAGATATATAATGAATTAGTTAACTAGGGTGTTCACCTTAATTCTATCATCTTTGGATTTAAGTTGACTCGTTTATGATACATCAAGATATGGTTATAAATATTGACGAGTTATCGGTTAGCAATTCAATATAGTTAAACTAATTTAACATGAAGTGAAATGATTGAAATGAAACATTAGGGAATTTGTAATCTTAAGTATTTTTAATCTGATTTTAATCCTTGTATTGATAGTAAAGTAGTTGTTAATTTTAATTAGATTTTATCTTACAACTTAAAATCAATTGTTTAAATAAAATTAATTTGGTTAATAGTTAGGACTTGGTGATTATTATTAAATAATTCTTTGTGGGAACGATACTCTTGTTGCTATTATATTGCTAGTAGATCGTGTACACTTGCGTGTATTTCCTAGTTAAGAAATTAGGCAAACATAATCCCATTGTGGTCCGAGCAAAAGCTCAATCAAAACCGGTTCGGCGACAATTATTCTCCATCGACAAAGGACTAACGATCCCCAAAGTCACGGGACAGACGGTCAGTCCCAAACACACACTCATTAGGAGCGGGATCGAGGACAAGACATTGAGAGTTAATTCGGAAGTGCAAAATCCAGCAGGGAAGGATGCTCTTGAGACACTGCGCCTGCAACAAGTAAAGTGGGATTCAAAATTGGCTTTGTTGGAATGGGAAGGGGAGGTCCCCCCGCGTAGGCACAGGCATCGAAAATCTACACCACAAAGCCGATCCAGATCTCAGTCGATCGGTAAATTTTTCCAGGGGGCAAAATAGACGCAAGTCACGGTCTCGGTGTTAGGCTTGTAATATTCATGATCATGCAATAAATTACATACATAGAGCGGAAGCGAGATAAATCAGAGTTTTAAAATTTTACAAACCATATACCCGAATCATTCTTTATGCTCAATTATTAATTAAACGAGAGAAATGAAGAATAAGATTCATACCCTTGTAGAAACTAGCTTCCTCAGGTACAAGTTCAACTCCAAATCCTTCTCACGTTCAACTTGAATCCACCGGGTTTGATTCCTTTCTATGATCAATGTTTGCTATCCAAGTATTTGGCCTCTAGAGGTGATCCACCAAGGAAGAATAAGTATTCAAGAAGATGGGTGTTTAGCAAAACCCTAGTTTCTATCTCTATAGAAAAGGTGTACTCTCCTAACTATTGGAATTAAGTGTGTTGTGCAACTTCCCATCCATAATAAAACTCCTCTTTTTTATAGATGTAGGCAACCTTCCTAAACCATTTAGAAATAGGATTTTGTTTTAATCAATTAAACTCCTAATCCAATTAGGAATAATTGAGAGTACTCTTATTAATTAATTCCCAAACTCTTTTAGGAATTAAACTAATAATTAAAAAAATAATAATAATAAGACTCCTCTTATTAATTTATATTTAATATTAAAAAAAATTAAATAATAAATATTAAGCTATTTAATTTATTCTATCATCATAGATTAAATTAAATACACTTAACTTATTATTATAATTATGTCATTTACTTCTTAAATAAATATTCTTCCTTTTATGGTGTGACCCTTTTAGTTCTCCATATTAAACCGGTTGTGAATAAATCAATTATAACAATTCTAATCTTATTTAAATAAATATATTAAACTATTTAATTTATTTAAATAAATAATATTTATTCTACAATAAGGGTAAGCCCCCTTAGCACTCAACGACTTTCCAGATAATATAGATTTTAACATTAATCATAAAAGAACTTTTGAGTAAATAGTTACCGTACAATTCATTCCTTCCACCATACAATGTCCCAATTAAATATAAAACCTAGAATTACTATCAAGTTTTATTTTATTTAATCATATGTATTTCGATCCTTAAATGCACAACTCTAGATAATGCAAATTAGAAACTACTTTCTAATTTCATTATGCATTGGCCAAGGACTACTGAGTTTGTCATTTATCGAATCATATATGACATTCTCTTCTTTTACTAGAAGCGGTAGATTCTTTATTGCTCATTCATTATCTTCATATATAAATTATTATACCCAAGCATACCCTTTGATATACCCTTAGGGTCTTAAGGGACATATCAAAGTATAACTCACCATACACAAGAGATACTATGCTGATCTCAAGTCTAAGGATTACTTATACTACGTACTATCACTACATGCTTTCCTATTGACAGGCAAGTAAAACTCCATTAGGTATTCCTCAGCGAGCCACGTTCAGTGTACTTATTTTTTAATAAGCACTTACATACTTGCTTTAGTGTCTCCACACAAATGAGTATGAGATCGATCATTTTCTTCTAAAGAGTAAGCAACATATGTACCTATCTATCCGGATTCACTAATCCCTTTTTTAGTAATCCAAAGATTGGGAACTATTTTAGTTTTAAGCTATCTAAGAATTTAGATCTCACTAGCATGATCATCATCATGATTCTAAAAGCATTGCTTAAAATTATTGTTTTATCATATTTATTATAACAACACTATGTAGATAAATTAAAAGTCTTTAATAAACAATTCATTTATTAATAAATGAATAAGATTGTTACAAAGTATATGTTATATCATCAAACATGATTGGCTTGTGTGCATATTACTTTCACTCGGGACAATGATGATAGAAGCGAGATGTCTGATCGACGACAACTGGTGGCCTCCCTAGAATATGCAAAGGATCAGCGCAGAGCAACTCCCCCGAGGGAGGTACCTAATCTCGTCATGCAGAAGCTGGCAAAGCTAGAGCAGAGGATCGCGGCAGAGACCCAGGTGAACTAATTGTTTACAGACCCGAATTCGCCCTTCATGCTGGAGGTTGATCAGGTTTGGGCTGATCTGACAAAGAAGATGCCCGTTGACTGCTTCCCTCATGCAGATAAAAAAATAATCCAACGAGGGCCTGAGTCAGTACGTGAAAAGGTTTAGGGATGCGGTTGGCACTATAATAGATAGACCTGGCCCAAACGGGCCAGGCCATCGGCGGGCGGGCCAAAAAATGCCCAGCTTTTGCTGGGCTAAAATTGTACAGCCCAACGCCCGGCCTGCGGGCTTGGACAAATCTATGCCTATATTTTGCTATTTTTTTAGGTTTGGCCCAAACGGGTCGGGCCATCAATGGGCAGGGTCGTCGGCGAGTAGGCCAAAAAGGCCCAGCTTTTGCTGGGCTAAAAATGTACAGCCCAACACCCAACCCGACCCGCGGGCTGGGCCAAGTTTTTCCAGGTCTAATAATACATCTCAACGTACCTTAGGCCCTCGGTTTCTTCACTACGGGATTGGATTTGGAGAAGACGAAAAAGTTAATGAATGTCATTATGTTTAATCCTCCGAAGAACCCATCAAAGGCTTACGAAAGAGCAGAGAATTTTATTGCGATCGATGACACTATGGGGAGTCTCAAACCCTAGACACACAGAATAGAAAGGCCTCGGGATAGATGTGCCGAATGAGATTTTGTAATTTAATTTGAATATTTATTAAATTAAATAAATATTTAATGTAATGTGTAGGACGTTGAGGAATTGTATTGTAACTAGATTTGTAGCTTGCGCACGAGGCAAGTTTCTTTACCCTAACTCGTTTACGATTATGCAAGTTTCCTTACCCTAACTTGTTTACGATTATGCAAGTTTTCTTACCCTAACTCGTTTACGTTTATGCAAGTTTCTAAACTTTACTTTTACATTAAGTAAGTATTCTATCCCTAACTCATTATCGTTAAGTAAGTTCTTTATCTAAACTCTTTAAATTGAATAAGCGTTCTATTCCTTATTCTTATGTCAAGCAAGTTACTAAATTCAAAGTTATTATTCAATTTGAATATCGTTTATTGCTAAACCTTGTAAGACTAGCGAACCCTTATTGATTCGGCTAGTCCATAGTTGATGAGCGTTCTAAATTCTAGAACTATTATTGAGCCTATCCAAACCAAACTTCCTTTGGTGCGGACTCTGATGTCAAACTGAGATGAACAACCATGTATAGGGGATTATTTACGTTTTAGCATTGAGATATTGTGCACAGTATGGTACTAAGGGCTGATCCCCCTAAGTACGAGAAGTAGAGTCCATAGTCTTATGACTGTTAAAGGTTTAAAGTATAAATATTTCACAACCTAGGACATAGTTCAAGGTCTTATGACCCTCAGATGTTCTTTTGATTCTTATTATTCACTCTTGATTCAAAAGTCGAGTTTCTTATTCAGAAGTCTTTGATTCACTCACATGTTATTATATTGTTGTTATATTGTTATACTTATGGGCAATTATGCTCACTCTTGCGTAATAATAACATTGCAGTTAAGAACGAAAGGTCCGAAGAGCCTTCTACTAGCAAAGACAAGGGCAAGGTCAACAAGTGATGAAGACTTGTTATTTATTTGATATGTTATTGTTTAAGACTTATGTTAAAGTTGTGTAAGACTGTTTATTTGTTTACGTTTCCGCATTTAAGATTTAAGGTTAGTATGACCTGGGATTGATGTATTTATATTCAGATATTGTAACCCCATAAGGGGAGGATTTATTCCTATCTATTGCATGGTTTGCATTTATTATGGGTAGATAGATAGATGATATTTGTACAGTGAACACCAAATCCCGTGTAATTAAAGTACCCGAATTTGGGGGTGTCACAATAGGAGTTATGATCCCAAGTCAGAGACACAACCGAAGAATGGTTTCAACCAACCACCTTTTTCGGCCGTGTAAGGATTCTGGAGGAGAAATGCGAATTTATTTTGCCACTATCACGAAACAACCGGGCATACGACAAAGGGATGTTGACAGCTGAAGAATTTAATTAAGAAGAATGTCTAGAATGGTGAGCTGGTAAACTATGTTGTCAGTTGAGGAGGTTAGAGAAGGAGGCAGGAGGCGGAAGGTCGGGAATGTTGTGGAGATCGACAACTCGAACAAGATGCACCTGTAGGACGAGTAGTTTATGTCATCAATGGAGGATCTTATTAAGACATATCATGAGTCCTATGTGAAGTAGAATAGTTTGTAGAATAGTTATCTGATCATTTAGTTATTCCTTATCATAACAGCATTCATGAGTCCTATGTTAAATATAATAGTTTGTGTACGTACATACGTACTTAAGTGATATGGTTCTTAGTTATCATGTTGATCAAGGACTCTTGTACTATAAGAAACTCTATGTAATCACTATAGAGATCAAGGAAAATAATATAATTTTAGCATAAATTTTCTCATGGTATCAGAGCTTTGTGGTTCTTGATAAACCATCAACATCGATTACGTAAATATATATATATGGGCTATATGTATATACACAGCCGTGAAGTACGCAGTCGTGCTATGGTGACAATTTTAACGTTTTAACCGTCGCCAAAGACCAGAATATCTACGACGACGTTTGAACCGTCGCCGTAGCCCAAAAAAATGTCGACATATGCGACTGTGTATCTATACATTTTTCCCTATATATATATATATGTATATAAATGGCAGGGCTATCTCTCACCACTTCGCAACTTCACCAATTGATTGCGATATGTGTAAAACTCGAACCGTTGAACTACTTGATTTGGAGATGACAAATGCAACAGCTGATCTGGGCCTTGAAAGTGACTGATCTTCTTTAGAATGATCCACTAATGGCTAAGTTACGGATAACAGACGAAAAAGTAGTGAAAATCCTAGTTTTACAGAGTGGCAAGATAGAGATGCACTACTGCATAGTTAGTTATCGGGAACATTGACTGAGGAATGTATGTACTTGATCATGGGTTGTGACACGACAAAGGCTATATGGCTTTGTCTGGAGGAGAATTATCTACAAGCTACGAAGGATAGAGAGTTTCAATTGAAAGACCAACTACAAAACATTAAGTTGGAAGGTAAAACAATTGACCAGTACATAAAGGAATTTGATATGGTCTTGCAGCAATTAACAAACCTATTGATGAGGATACTAAGGTGATAACATTTGAAAGGATTGGTCCATAAATATTAAACCTTGATGACAGTTATGCTCAGCAAGCCACCGTATCTCACCCTGCCACAATTTATAAATTCATTGCGGTCATTTGACATAAGGGAATAGGAATCTAAATAACTAGCTATGACACAGCAATAGGTAGACTACAACATGGCATTTACGGTGTAGAGAAACTACAATGGTGGTGGCTTTAGAGGGAACTCAACTCCACAACATGATTACAACACAGTGTTTACGGCACAAAGAAACTACAATGGTGGTGGATTTTGAGGAAATTCAAAACATGGACGAAATTATTCACAAAAAGAAATATGTAATTTGTACAATAACAATCAGTCTCAATTTCACTATAGTTTTAATTCTAGAGGTCGTGGGTTTAGACGTACAGGTCAAAACTCTCTTAGGCCATCTAATGGATTCAATGGTGGCAATCAAAATTTCATGCGTCCTTCTAATCAAAATAGTTAGAGGTCACAGGCTAATCAAAATGCAGAATATCAAATTTGTGGTAGAAATAATCATATTACACTTACTTGTTTCTACCGTTAGGATTTCTCTTATCAAGCTTCTAAGAATATCTCACAAGCCTTGACAGCACAAACAGGTTCCTATGTGAATGATAATATTCTCTATTTGGATTCAGGAGCTAGCAATCATATATTTTAAAATTCAGGTCAGCTTTCAATTTCAACTTCATATTGTGGTTTAGATAAAATTCAAGTAGGTAATGGTTCTTTGCTTGATATTTCACATACTGGAGAAACAAATCTTACATCAGATTTAAAATTGAAAGACAGCTAGTGTTCCTAAATTAACAAAGAATTTAATTTTCGTGAGTCAGCTTGTAAAAGACATTCACTGTTATTTAGAATTTACTAATACGAATTTCATTGTTTAGGATTAGATGACCCACAAAGTGCTAGTAAAGGGGAGCAGGTGGAATAATTTTTATACCCTAGATTGCAAGCTTAAAGCTTTGACAGCAACTAGAACTTCAAAAGGTTCTTCGAACATATGGAATCAAATATTAGGGCATCCTAATGTTAAGAAGTCGAAGTTTTTAAGTTCTTTAAACAAAATAGACATTATTTGTTGGAATAAATCACCAGCTGTGTGTGTTAGTTGTCAGTTGGGTAAAAACTGCAAATTACCTTTTGAATTAAAGGACGTACTATCTGTTGAACCTATTTTAGTTATTTATTGTGATTTATGGGGTCCATCTTTTTTTATCTTCTCAGTTGATGAAGTATTATGTTATTTTTATTGATGAATACACAAGGTTCACAAGGTTTTATCATTTAAAGTATAAATCAGATTTATATACTGTGTTTATTAAATTTCAAAACATGGTAGAGAAATAATTTTCAAAATCAATCAAGGTGTTTTAATGTGATGGCGGTGGTGAATTTAATAAATGGGATTTTCTAAATCATTTGAGCAAATTTGGATTTGTAAGGCACATATCTTGTCCTGACACTCTTGAGCAAAATGGGATAGTAGAAAGGAAACACATACATATAGATGAAACAGGCTTGATGTTTTTCTTTTATAGCAAATTGTCATTCTTCTTGTGGGTAGATGTATTCTATCCCTAACTCATTATAGTTAAGCAAGTTCTTTATCTAAACTCTTTAAATTGAATAAGCGTTCTATTCCTTATTCTTTTGTCAAGCAAGTTACTAAATTCAAAGTTATTATTCAATTTGAATATCGTTTATTGCTAAACCTTGTAAGACTAGCGAACCCTTATTGATTCGACTAGTCCATAGTTGATGAGCGTTCTAAATTCTAGAACTATTATTGAGCCTATCCAAACCAAACTTCCTTTGGTGCGGACTCTGATGTCAAACTGAGATGAATAACCCTGTATAGGGGATTATTTACGCTTTAGCGTTGAGATATTGTGCACAGTATGGTACTAAGAGCTGATCCCCTTAAGTACGAGAAGTAGAGTCCATAGTTTTATGACTGTTAAAGGATTAAAGTATAAATATTTTACAACCTAGGACATAGTTCAAGGTCTTATGACCCTCAGATATTCTTTTGATTCTTATTATTCACTCTTGATTCAAAAGTCGAGTTTCTTATTCAGAAGTCTTTGATTCACTCGCATGTTATTATATTGTTGTTATATTGTTATACTTGTGGGCAATTATGCTCATTCTTGAGTAATAATAATATTGCAGTTAAGAACGAAAGCAAAGGCAAGGGCAAGGTCAACAAGTGATGAAGACTTGTTATTTATTTGATATGTTATTGTTTAAGACTTATGTTAAAGTTGTGTAAGACTGTTTATTTATTTACGTTTTCGCATTTAAGATTTAAGGTTAGTATGACCTGGAATTGATGTATTTATATTCAGATGTTGTAACCCCATAAGGGGAGAATTTATTCCTATCTATTGTATGGTTTGCATTTATTATTGGTAGAGAGATAGATGATATTTGTACAGTGAATACCAAATCCCGTGGAGTTGAAATACCCGGATTTGGGGGTGTCACAGGTTGGTATCAAAACTATAGGTTATGAACCTTAGGTTGGGGAAAACCTTAGGATAGTAGCCTTTTAGAGATCAAGAACATAGTAATGATAACCCTTATCGAGTTCTAAGAAAGATAATAACTTACCTTGTGTGCTATGTGCTTATACTTATATACTCGAGTATCGATTAGCATCACGTAATAACTAAGACTTAAAATTTTATTTGTCAGGATGACGGATACTGGAGAACCTAGTCAGTCCAGGGACATTGTACCCCGAGAGGCTAGGGAGGAGGAGTCCCGAGATATCCACACAGTCTGGGAGCAGTTAGTTCTACGAAAGCCATCTCCCTTTGTAACGACCATGAATTTTAAACTCCTTACTTATTAAATATGTGATTTAATTTTTAACAAGTTAGTTTTGTGAGCTTATTTAAACCTTATGTGGTTATATGATTATGCGAATTGAGCCTATGCGAATAAATGCTAAGATTATATTAAAGGAAGTCACTAATGGTTTATTAAATTAGTGAACTAGCCCTGAGACTTTTATATCAAAAGAATTAATAAGATAATTAGTAATTAAATATTCAATTACTTGAATATAGTGTAGAGGTTTAAACGTAATTGATTAAGTGATATTTTGGGTAATTAATCGATAACGTATGAATTTATGGTTGTTGAGAATAATAAAACATAAGCGTGAAAAGGATTAATAAATATAATGAGATTATATTTAACCGATTAATTGTTTTATACAAGTATGCGATATATTAAACCTTATAATATATGGTGGTTACCTTCATATTATATAAAGTGCAATGTGACACATTAATGTGGCTATGTATTAGCTATATAGACTATATAGTAAGATTTATTTTATTGTGTAAGTTACATAATAATGTGACATGATGTGTGTGGATAAAAATTAATGTATACCCTATTGACATATAGTAATAAACTATTATTATTTGATAATGATTTTAATAAGTTATTATAATTGTAATAATAACAATAATGATAATACATAATGATAATACCCAATTGAATTATATTCGGTATTAAGGAAATGTACATGGAATATATGATAATATATATGTACCCTTATTTAATACATTGCATTATAGATTCCTTATTAAAAATGACATTGGGACTTAAATGTATATGGAATGTATTTATATAGAGCCTAAATATATATACTATATGTATATATATATAACATTAGTAAGTGGAATGCAAGTGGCTGATTTATATTACATTGTCCCAGTATTGGAGTCATTCTTCCTCTTCATTCTTCCACACGTGAACTCCCAATAGGCTACTACTCTACCTTCCTTCTCAATTTCAACAATTCTAGCCATAATGATTAAGAGGGGAGTGGGATTGATGATGGATTTCACCAACTCCTCACCAACTTCTTGTTAACCTTTATGTTATTGTACAATCCGTTGGTTTGAATTAGTGGGAGACAACATTGTATGGACAATCAAAACTCTATTAGTATAGCCTCTCTTCCTCTCATTTTCTTTTGCTGAGTTATTGTTAAGTAGAGCTTACATTCTGAGTTCTATTGATTTGAGAGGGTGAGAGATAGCAGCTAGTCCATATAACAGAGGTACAATTCCTATAGTTTCCCATTCTTGTTCTTCAATGTCAATTTCTTGATTATGCTATTTAGATGTTAATTGAATTATGGAGTATGCTTGTTAAGTGTTAATTTAGTTAGTAGCATGTCGGAACTGGTTTATGGCTGGTAAAAGAATGAATTTCGTAAGCAATCTTGATTTGGGTCTACAGTTCTGCCGAAAACAGCCTGCTCAAGCACTGGCCGGACACCGGCGCAGCTGCGCTGGGTTTATACCTGGTGCCTGCGCAGCTGCGCAGGTCCCTGTTGCCAGTTTTTGTTTCCTGCTTCCTGTTGAGGCCAATTATGTGATAACTTGTTGCTATAGTTTAAGGCAAGCATGAAAATTAGTATCACTTCTATAACCATGTTTCTTGATACTACATGTATAATGTTAACCATGTTAGTATGTACTCCATGAAAGGAAAACTTGTGATTTGTAATGAAACTTATAGATTTAATTATGAATTTAGACACATATGGGGCATGTATATATTCTGATATTCTAATCATGATCGTATAGGTTATATTAACTTGAAATGCATGTTTAAAATGTTAAACACGTTAGCATACGAGATTGATGGATTTAAAGGTTTTTGAAATGAGAAACTTAAGACTTTTCAAAGTGAACTTGACCAAGACTTTTATCTTGTAGATTCTGACCATTTGAATATGTTTATAGGGCGTTGATATGTGTTTCAAATGCATATAAACTATATGTCGAGATGCCTTGTATATAATAAGTGTACTTTTCAATGAAAACTAAATAGCGTCGATTACCATGAAAATGATATTATGATCATGCGAGCATGTGTATTAACGTTCATTATACCTATAAGCATATTAACATAGACCTCATTTGGTCAAAGCGTGAATTTCGCATATGCACGTATTCATAAGAAATGAATTTCTGAAGCATGAACTACGTGATTAAAGTATATTGGTGTAGTATACTCAAGCATGCATATTAAATATTATTTAGCCTTGTTATGTGATGATATGACTCTAGTAACCGATTTTGAAGCATGAACGTGTATTGCTTAAAGTATGTAAATGGTCGGCATAAAGACATATGATTTTAAATTGGATTAGGATGAGCATGCTAGGTTTTCAAACTTGAAATTATAATCATAAAGCATGTGTGTTGATTAAAAATAAGTAACTTGAAGTACTATGTGTTCAAGCCTATATTGATGCATCGAAACTAGATAATTTAAAGTTATTAAATCTATGACATGATTAGATTGACTTACGTGAATTATGGATAGATTTATATGATAAGCAGATTCTTGTAAGTGTAGACTTGTATTAGTTTACACATGCTAATTGGAATACCGACTTGTTAATGTTAGGTTATTTCAACAAGATTTAATTAAAGCTAGAACTTAATTGTAGCTGAGCAATCAGGCAAGTCTCCGAACTTCACTCTTTGGTTGTGCAAGTTCTTTAATTCTTATTTGTGCAAGTATTCTAAATTCTTGCACTACCTTATTCAATGAATCGTGTAAGCGAGTTTCTTAACTGCACTTGATTTGAATGCAAGTTCCCTTACACTCTTTATTGTGCAAGTTCCTATCCTTCTCATATTGTATTGAGCAGGCTATTATCGTATTGTCAGTTAATTATTTAAAGCTTGAACTCTATTTCCAAGCATGCTATTAGGTGGTTTAATTACTTCACAATTATTCCACATCGATATTATTGTTATTCGCACTTGGTGCACTTGAGTTTGTACAGTCTTGGACTTGTACCTTATTTAAAAGTTCTATAATTCTTGAACTGCGTCAGATAGAGTCTGAACCCTTGTTCGGTCAGACAATTGTATGAAGTTTTATAAAAGCTATCCAGACTAATTGATGGTATGGATTCTTAGACTGATAAGAACACCCCTTATATATAGGGGAGTATCCCAGGTATCTAATATAAGATACGAACAGCAGAGTTGAATGTTATGCATATACATGGCGTACGCGAGGCTGATCCCCTCAAGTACTTATTCTGTAGCCGTAACCAAAGGGTCAATCAGCTATTGGTTCCATTGGAGTTTTATAGTTCAAAAATCTACTTGACTATCAGTTATTCTAAAACTAATTATTATTCTGCTTCCGATATTCATATTGTTGAATTCATTATCAGATATATTCTTTTCATCATGATATATCTTTTATTGTTGTATTTAAACTTACTGAGCAAACTTGTTGCTCACTATTGCTATATCATGACTTATATTGCAGTTAAGCCCGAGACTTCAGGGAATGACAAGGGTAAAGGGAAGATGTAGGATTAGTTTGCAAGGAGCAGACTTTATCTTTATGTTTAATTAACTTACTATTATGTAATATGAACCCTAATAACTATTCTAGGGTATGTTTGTATATTTGTATTCAGGTTATCGAATCTTGGGACTAGTAACACCTTTTGAATGAACGACGTACGTTTATTATATTCCGCATTTAGTTATTGTATGTTGTTTAGAGGTGGATATTTGTTTTGTTTCGTGACGACCGGACCAGGGTCAGAGGACCCGAATTCGGGGGTGTCACAGGTTGGTATCAAAGCCTTAGGTTATAAACATTAGGAATGCAAAACCTAGGTTATAACCTTAGTAGAAGCTCAAGTAGAGTATGTAAGTGATGGGTTGAGGAGATCCATCGGGTTTTATTGTGATATTGAAGTTGTTTATTTGAATCACATATGATTGATAGACGTCTTAAACTTCTTAATGTTAACATAAATAGCATATCACATAAAATCTAATGTTTTCTTCCTTTCCTCAGGATCATGCCGCCTAGGAGACTACCGCGAAACTAGAGGGAGGAAGGATCCGTTAATAATGGCAGAGGGGAAAATATCGACCCTATGCAAAACTTCGTTAACTTGTTAACTGAGGCAATGCAGAATAGACCCCAGCCAGCAGCAGGGCAGCCAGGACATCACTTGGCTAGTTTTAAAGATTTTAAATTGGTAGGACCACCAGAGTTCTGGGGAACCTTAGACCCGATCGAAGCCCAAACCTGGATAGAAGAGATAGAGAAAGTGTTTGAGGTCGCACGAGTGGCCGAAGCATAGAAGACTAGTTTTGCCACTTTCATGATGAAGGGCGGGGATAACTATTGGTGGAAGGCCAATAAGGGACGAGCAGGCGAAGGAGTTATTCTTTGGGATAAATTTAAGGAGCTATTTCTGGAGAATTACTTCTCCGAGAATACACAACAGGATATGGAAGTTAAGTTTCTGGAGTTGAAGCAAGGTAGTATGTCTATCGCAGAGTACGCGGCAAGATTTAACGAGTTGGCCCGATTCGCTTCACATCAAGTGGACACGGAAGCCAGGAAGGCAAGAAGGTTCGAATTAGGACTAAAACCTTGGGTGCAGAAAGCAGTCGCTGTATTGAAGATTAAGACTTACTCTGATCTACTGGAAAGGGCTATCATTGTCGAAGGAGGCAACGAAGCCATTGCTCGATTTAAACAAAAAAAGAAGACCGGACATGAAGGACCGAAAGGGGGAAATAGCAGAGGCAGCAACCCCAACAAGCATAAATGGACGGAGAGCCAATCCTCTGGGGGTAACAAGTCCGAGGGAGAGGCCAAGAAAAGTGTAAAGTGTAACAACTGTGGGAGGAATCACTCGGGGGAGTGAATGAAGGGAAAGAGTGTTTGTTACCTTTGTGGACAACCGGGGCACATGGCTCCTCAGTGTCCGAATAAGCAGAAAGGAGGGTGTTTCTCGTGTGGAGCCCTAGACCATCAAATTAAGGACTGGCCGAAGAGAAAGGGCGATGCAGCTAGCGGTAATCGCAACAACAACAACAACAACAATGGACTGAGCATCGGAGGGCCAGCCAGTCAAACCAACAGACCAACGGCACGCACGTTCAACATAACCGTTCTGGATGCGGTGGAGTCTAAGGACGTGGTGTCAGGTATCATCCCGATCAATGATATTGATGCATATGTGTTATTTGATTCGGGTGCTACCTGCTCTTTTGTTTCCGAAGAATTTGCTAAACGGTTAGACTAACCTCATGAAAGATTAGAACACCCTATGAATGTAGAAGTAGCAAACAAGGAAATTATCCCCGTAAAATATATTCATAGGAACTGTTATACTAAATTACAAGGATTTAAGCTCAGAGTGGATTTGATACCGATTCGTTTGGGGGAGTTCGATGTAATCCTTGGAATGGATTGGTTATCGAATCACGGAGCAGTTATCGACTGTAAGAAGAAGTGCGTACACCTTAAGACTCCAAACAAGTCGAAGGTGGTATTTTATGGTAGTAAATCGCCGAGACAATCTCATTGTCTGACGGTGATACAAGCGTAGAAATTGCTTAGGAAGGGTTGTGTAGGTTATTTGGCTTACGTGGTTGATACTCGACGAGTCGAGGGTGAACTGGGTCAGATACCTATTGTAAGGGAATTCGCCGATGTCTTCCCATACGAGATTCCGGGATTGCCACCGGATAGAGAAATTGAGTTTGTCATTGATTTGGCACCGGGGACAGCACCGATATACAAAGCGCCGTATCGTATGGCACCGGTAGAGATGAAAGAACTGATGGCTCAATTACAAGAGTTGTTGGATAAGGGATACATTCGACCGAGCGTATCATCGTGGGGAGCGCCAGTCTTATTCGTGAAGAAGAAAGATGGATCGCTCAGACTTTGTATCGACTACCGAGAGTTGAACAAGGTCACCATTAAGAACAAGTACCCATTGCCTAGGATCGATGATTTGTTTAATCAGTTGAAGGGGGCGAAGTACTTTTCAAAGATTGACTTGAGGACTGGTTATCATCAACTGAAGGTGAGGCCAGAGGATATTCCAAAGACGGCATTCAGAACTCGGTATGGACACTTTGAGTTTCTGGTAATGTCATTCGGATTGACGAACGCGCCGGCAACATTTATGGACTTGATGAACAGAGTGTTCAAACAGTATTTGGATAAGTTCGTTGTCATATTCATCGATGACATTCTGGTGTATTCGGAGACGGAGGAAAAGCACGCCGAGCATCTTCAAATAGTGTTAGAGACATTAAGGAGAGAGAAGCTGTATGCAAAATTCTCCAAGTGTGAGTTTTGGTTGCAGAGAGTGCAGTTTTTGGGGCACGCTATCGACAAGAAGGGTGTTTCGGTGGATCCTGCAAAAGTAGAAGCGGTTATCAATTAGGAGCAGCCGAAGACGCCAACAGAAATCAGGAGTTTCTTAGGATTAGCGGGATACTATCGGAGATTCATCCAGGATTTTTTGAAATTAGCATCGCCGTTGACCAATCTTACTAGAAAGACAGTTAAGTTTGTTTGGACGGAGAAGTGTGAAGAGAGCTTCCTAGAATTGAAGAAGAGGCTTAGTCAAGCACCTGTGTTAGCTTTACCGGATAACACGGGAGGATTTGTAGTGTATAGCGATGCGTCACACAAGGGTCTTGGCTGTGTACTAATGCAACGCGACAGGGTCATTGTGTACGCTTCACGTCAGCTGAAGGACTATGAGAAGGGTTATCCGACTTATGACCTGGAATTAGCAGCAGTAATTTTTGCCTTGAAGATTTGGAGGCATTATTTGTATGGTGAGAAGTGTGAGATATATACGGACCACAAGAGTCTGAAGTATATCTTCATGCAGAAAGAATTAAACCTAAGGCAGCGCCGATGGCTAAAATTGATCAAAGATTATGATTGTGAGATTCTGTACCATCCAGACAAAGCAAATGTGGTGGCAGATGCCTTGAGCAGAAAAGGCAGAGAGAAGTTATTGAAGTTAACCATTCAAGAAGAGTTAGTGAAAGATTTCGAACGACTAGATTTGGAGGTTAAGTATCCGATGGAGACCAACGAGAAATTATTTACAGTGACAGCGAGCCTGACTTTATTAGATAAGGTTAAGGAGGCACAAGAGAAGGACGAAGATTGTGATATTATCAAGAAGCGGATTGTTGAAGGTGATGATTTGAAATTCAAGATTGATAGCACTGGACTACTAAAGTTTGAAGGACGAATTTGGGTATCGTTAGTACCGGAACTGAGAGAAGAAATTTTGCAAGAAGCGCACAGTACGAGATACTCGATACACCCAGGAAGCACGAAGATGTACTAAGATTTGCGTCATCACTTTTGGTGGCCAAACATGAAGAGGGAGGTTGTAGAATGCGCAAGTAGGTGTTTAACTTGTCAGAGAGTCAAGGCAGAGCACCAACGACCAAGCGGGTTATTACAGCCGTTAGAGATTCCAGAATGGAAGTGGGAACATATCACGATAGATTTTGTGGTGGGACTTCCGGCAACGCAGAAAAGGCATGACGCCATATGGGTAATTGTAGATCGTCTTACAAAGTCAGCTCACTTTTTGCCGATTAAGATTAAGTATAGTTTGGACCAACTAGCCAAATTATATGTCAAGGAAATTATCTCGAGACATGGGGTGCCAGTATCTATTGTATCTGATAGAGATCCGCGATTCAAGTCAAATTTCTAGAAGAGTCTTCAAGAGAGATTGGGGACACAGTTACGAATGAGTACCGCGTATCATCCACAGACCGATGGGCAAAGCGAAAGAACAATTCAAACACTTGAAGACATGCTCCGAGCTTGTGTAATGGACTTCAAGGGTAGTTGGGAGGATCACCTTCTATTAGTAGAGTTCGCATACAACAATAGTTATCACGCTAGTATTGGAATGCCACCGTACGAAGCGCTATATGGGAGAAAATGTCGAACACCATTGTGTTGGGACGAAGTTGGAGAACGTCGACTGTTGGGACCAGAATTAGTACAACAGACTACAGAGAATATCAAGGTGATAAGAGCACGGCTGGTAGCGGCTTAAGATCGCCAGAAGAAGTATGCGGATTTACATCGCAAGAAGAAAGAATTTGAATTAGGAAGCTATGCTTTTCTGAAAGTATCTCCCTGGAAGGGGAAGATTCATTTTGGGAAGAAGGGCAAGTTGAGCCCTAGGTTCATAGGACCGTTTGAGATTCTGAGACGAGTCGGTGAAGTGGCGTACGAGGTGGCGTTACCTCCTGAACTTGAGCACATTCACAACGTGTTTCATGTGTCAGTATTACGGCCGTATAAACCAGACTACAAGCACGTTATCTCCTATGAACCTATCCAAGTCGAGAAAGACTTATCGTATGAGGAAGTTCCTGTCCAGATACTAGATAGGAAGGAACAGAAGCTGAGGAATAAGATCATTCATTCCGTTAAGATTCTTTGGAGGAATCACGCAGTTAAAGAAGCTACATGGGAGCTAGAAGAGAAAATGAGAGCAAATTATCTATTTTTATTTGAGTAACCTTATTTTTACAATTCCGATGACGGAATTTTTATAAGGGGGGAGGGATGTAACGACCATGAATTTTAAACTCCTTATTTATAAAAAATGTGATTTAATTTTTAACAAGTTAGTTTTGTTAGCTTATTTAAACCTTATGTGGTTATGTGATTATGTGAATTGAGCCTATGCTAATAATGTGACGCCCCCAAAATAGGTTCAATACTCCACCCATTTTGAGTCTCCAAATACACTCAATAAAATTCAAATACAAACTTTATATCACACGGTCGTGTAAAATACGACCACACAACTGTGAGTGTCAATACAAATCGTATATAATACGAAATATTAATATTCAAATTCATTCTTTATTTATTACAATTATTATCCCACTATTTCGCAAAAATAGCGAGGACTACTACTGCTCTAACTCGGACCATCACTCCATTCCCCGACTAGTACCCGCGACATTCTCATTTCCTGAAGAGAACAATGGAAGAAAAGGGTGAGCTCAACTAGCCCAGTAAAGAATATTATGACTAAGATAATAAAAAATAAATTATCGTTAGCCTTCAATAAATCGGATAAAATATTATGGACAACAAGTTTTAGATCAAAATTCGCAGCGGAAATAATAATTCATTAGAAGAGTTAAGTAGAGAATGATGTCTACTATCTTCTTTGATTTAAAAGTCCATCATCAATATTTTATCCCTGTAACATCAATCAATATACATCTCGAATCAAATATCCATCTTTGCACTATGGGCCAAAGATATTCATTTGTATCATCAGTTGGTCATGTTCACCTCAACACCTGTCCATCTTTGCACTACGGCTAAAGATATTCATCAGGTAATCATTCATCTTTGCACTACAGGCCAAAGATATTCAGTTATATCACCATTTAGGACAGAGGATGATGAAATACAATATAAAGAACGAATCCAGTGAGATAAAGGACAAGGATTCGGGATTCGTAATTTAGTTTATCCAAGTTCAATAATACTCCGTAATAATCAATTGTGGAGCAAAATTCAAGAATGAAGTTCAAAACTTGGATACAATCAAAAATGATTTGGAAGAAGAAGAAAAAAAAAATATTTTTTTTACCGTGAATAGTACCCCATGAATAGTAACTCGTGAATAGTAATTCGACATGAAAAGATAAAAATTTCACAAGAAAGTTCAGACCAATATTCCAGTGAAATAATATTAGATGAAGCGCAAAACTCAAGTAATATTTGATCATTTCAGGAATTATAGAAGCAATACTTACCGTAGTAAGTTTAGAGTTAAGAATCTGAAATGAAACAATATACGAAATTTCAATTGGATTTTCACCTGTCTGGCGGTAGTCCGCTCAGGCAGATTATTTCCATAATTTAATAACAACTGAATACGAAGATTCACCCGTCTGGCGGTAGTCCGCTCAAACAGATTATTTCCACAATTTAATAACAACTGAATACGAAGATTCACCCGTCTGGCGGTAGTCCGCTCAAACAGATTATTCCAACAGAATAATAAGGAATGGAATAACAACCCTTACGAGTATTGAAAGAAAGTAACTCTCTTCATGAACACGAAAGAAATAATACCCCTTACCTTAAAATTTGGAGACTGCACTAGCGTAATATCAGAATACTCCTCTTCTTTCTCTCTTACTCTCTCTATACTTTCTCTCTCTATAGCTTTAATGAATTGGTAAGAAATAATGAAGAAATGAGCTTCTATTTATAGGCTCGGCAGAGTAAGGGTAAAATAGTCTTTTCGCCATAATTTATGACATCATCGTTTGCATCATCGCTCCGATGACATCCTTGCTTACCTCATCGCTCCGATGACATCATTGCTTGCATCATCGCTCCGATGACATCATTGTTTGCATCATAAGAGTTCAAATTTAATTTGCACTCTTCCACCTCGTTTAGCTTTTATACCATGAATTTACTATAATAATGATGCCATTCAAATTATAAAAATCATACTATTATATAATCACATCATACTACTATAATGTAATATTATAATAATATATTTGAATGAATTATTTTATCAGACAAAATAAAATACCAACTTTTAACAAATATCACATGTTAAAAATTCCTCCGTCTAAATCCACATTGAATAAATATTTCCTTATCATATATATCAAAAATTAATTATTCACAAATAATATTACAGAACTACAATATTGACAACCAGGTCGTTCTCAGGAAAGAGGGGGCCTTCCGATAAGGATTTTTTTTTCTTACTGGCGCGCAATTAATCAACCCCTTTCCTAGACAGAACTTCCTTAGACATTGCCAATAATGCTATCTAATAATATTATTCAAATAATATGAATTATTAATTTGATAATTTGAAATAATGTGCAATGACAATTATTGAATCAATAAAATATTATGCAATTATTGAATCAATAATATAAAATATTGAACAGTAATTACTGTAACAATAATTGAGTAAGTTCCTTCCTACGTAAGAATCAATAACTCGAAATACTGTGCAATACCGTGTGCTACCGTGCAACACCGCGTATTACTGTATTTTAACCACCGAGTATTTCAACAGTACTAACGGTAATAGTTTTGCCATTATAATATAAAAAGGTTATTTCTGTCGCTTTCTATATCCGACATTCATTCCATTGTGGGGTCCACCAATGACTGCGCCGTCGTACGAATATTCTCCGACAAAAAGAATATTCCTCGACCAACCGAATATTCCCCGACACAACAAATATTTTATAACCACTTGCTTACTTTGTAAACTTTGCACATTTCACCCATAACTTATCATATTTATCAAATCAACACCTTACTATTTCAAAATAATATATAAAAAAAATTAAATCTTATTCATAAAAATTGGGGTCTTACAACCTCCCCTCCTTATGAAATTTCGTCCTCGAAATTGACGTACGTACCTGGTATGTCGAAAAGGTGAGGATACCTCGTTTTCATTTCTGATTCT
The DNA here is from genome assembly GCA_020205555.1 of Panax stipuleanatus. Lineage (NCBI taxonomy): Eukaryota > Viridiplantae > Streptophyta > Magnoliopsida > Apiales > Araliaceae > Panax > Panax stipuleanatus. The sequence continues at coordinate 157,731,780 of CM035115.1, read as the reverse complement.
AACTCCCAGGTCATTTCCTCGATATCATGGTTCCTCCACAAAACTTTAACTTGAGGTATAACCTTTGAGCGTAAGACATGTTCCTTCCTATCCAAGATCTTAATAGGTACCTCCTCGTATGTTAAATCTTCGGCTATCTCGTCTGGTTCTAACTCAATAATGTGGTTTGGATCTTTCACATATTTACGAAGCACAGATATGTGAAAAATGTTATGAACACGAGACATGCTTGGAGGTAAGGCGAGTCTATAGGCCACATTTCCTACTCGGTCAAGGATTTCAAATGGACCAATGAATCGTGGGTTGAGCTTTCCTCTCTTTTTGAATCTTGTAACTCCATTCCATGGAGCAACACGTAATAATACATGATCTCCGACATTAAACTCCACGTCCCTTTGATGAAGATCAGCGTAATTCTTTTGTCGATCTTGTGCAGTTTGTATACGTTGCCGGATCATTTGAATCATTTCCGTAGTCATACGTACTAACTCCGGTCCCAACAATGTTGCTTCACCCACCTCGTCCCAGCATACTGGAGAACGACATTTTCGTCCATACAACGCCTCGAATGGAGCCATGCCTATACTTGCCTGATAACTGTTGTTGTAGGAGAATTCCACCAATGGTAGGTACTTATCCCAACTCCCTTTGAAGTCTAGAACACAGAGTCTCAATAGATCTTCAAGAGTTTGGATAGTCCTTTCCGATTGCCCGTCCGTTTGTGGATGATATACCGAACTGAATAGTAAATCCGTGCCCATAGCTTTCTGCAAGCTGACCCAAAATCGTGAAGTGAATCTTGGGTCACGATCCAAAACTATGGATACTGGCATGCCATGCAATCTCACAATCTCATTCACATACATACGAGCAAGACGTTCAAGGGAATAAGTCTCTCGTATCGGCAAGAAATGAGCAGACTTGGTTAATCTATCAACAATAACCCAAATCGCATCTATGCCTTGAAAAACCTTGGGAAGACCAGTAACGAAATCCATGGTAATGTGTTCCCACTTCCACTTTGGAATCTCAAGTGGTTGCAATGGACCCTTTGGCACTTGATGCTCCGCCTTGACACGTTGACACGTTAAGCACCTCGAGATGAATTCCGCGATCTCTCTCTTCATATTGCTCCACCAAAATGTATGTCGAAGATCACGATACATTTTGGTACTCCCAGGATGAATTGCAAACGGTGTGTTGTGTGCCTCCATCATGATTCTATACTTCAAATCAGAATCGTCAGGAACACAAAGTCTGGAGTTGACTCGAAGTATTCCTTCTTCATCAATCCTTGCTTCTGGAATAGCACCTTCTTGCACCTTCTTCCTCATATTCATCAGTTCTGGATTTGTAGCTTGAGCAGTTTTAACTTTATCAATCAAAGCTGGTTCTACGCATATACTTGATATCATCGCATGGGTCCCCAGAGTCTTGAACTCTATCTCCATTTTTTGTAAATCACACAAAATAAGCCTTGAAAGCATCGCATTTGTTCCAGCATATGATCTTCTACTCAACGCATCCGCAACCACGTTCGCTTTTCCAGGATGGTATTGGATGGTATGATCGTAATCTTTCAACAGCTCAAGCCAACGTCGTTGCCGCATGTTGAGTTCCTTCTGGGTGAAGAAATACTTGACGCTCTAATGATCCGTATAGATCTCCACTTTCTCCCCATACAGGTAGTGTCTCCAGATCTTCAACGTGAAAACGACTGCTGCCAACTCTAGATCATGAGTAGGATAATTCCTCTCATATTCCTTGAGTTGTCGTGAGGCATAGGCTATGACTTTCCCATGTTGCATGAGAACACATCCTAACTCTTTGTCCGAAGCATCGCTGTAAATGACAAATCCATCCGAACCAGATGGTATCGTCAGAACAGGTGCCGAAATGAGTCTTCTCTTGAGCTCTTGAAAGCTCTTCTCACATTCCTCGTTCCATACGAATTTTATATCTTTCCGAGTCAGCTGAGTTAATGGAGTAGCGATTCGAGAAAATCCTTCCACGAATCTCCGATAATAACCAGCTAAGCCCAGAAAGCTACGTACTTCAGTCACCGACTTCGGTTGCTCCCAACTTTGTATTGCTTCAATCTTCGCCGGATCCACAGATACTCCATGTTTTAATACTACGTGCCCAAGGAATGCTACCTCCTCAAGCCAGAACTTGCATTTCTTCAGCTTGGCATATAGCTTATTTTCACGAAGCCTTTGAAGTACCAGCTTCAAGTGGTGCTCATGATCTTCACGGCTTTTGGAATAGATGAGGATGTCATCAATAAAGACAACCACGAACTGATCCAAATATTCCTTGAATACACGGTTCATCATATCCATAAAAGCAGCAGGAGCATTAGTCAATCCAAAAGACATGACTAAGAATTCATAATGCCCGTATCGAGTTCTGAATGCAGTCTTCGGAATATCCTCAGTTTTAATCTTCAACTTATGATATCCAGAACGAAGATCGATCTTTGAAAAGAATTGTGCACCTTGCAACTGGTCGAACATGTCATCAATACGAGGTAACGGATACCTATTCTTGATGGTGACATGGTTCAACTCTCGATAGTCAATACAAAGTCGCATACTCCCGTCTTTCTTCTTTACGAATAAAACAGGAGCACCCCAAGGAGATGTACTAGGACGTATAAAATCGATGTCTAACAACTCCTGTAGTTGGACCTTTAACTCCTGAAGTTCTATAGGAGCCATTGGATATGGGGTTTTAGAAATGGGTTTTGTACCGGGTTCAAGGTCAATAAAGAATTTAACTTCACATTCCGGAGGTAGACCGGGAAGTTCTTCGGGAAATACATCAGGAAACTCATTAACAACAGAAATATCATTCAAACCTGACGTATTTTGGTTTAGATCAGTGACATGGGCTAAGAAAGCTTGACATCCATTTTTCAATAAACGAATAGCTTTATGACTTGAAATAACATCGATTGATTTTAGTGGTTTGGTTGTTTGAATTCGCACAATAGGTTGGTTAGGAATATGAAAACTAACAACCTTACGAAAATAATCAATTTTGGCATGATAAGTGGTCAACCAGTCAATTACTAAAATCACGTCAAATGCAAGTATTTTCAAAGATATAAGATCAACAGGTAAGGTAAGGGTACCAATCTGAATTAAGCAAGATTTGTAAACTGTAGATGTAACGAAAGTTTCTCCTAACGGAGTTTCAATAGATAAGTCAAAGTTTAACTTCTCAGGTGTCAAATTTAATCGTTGAGCACAAGCAGGTGAAATAAATGAATGGGTAGCACCGGTATCTAACAAGGTGTAAACTTCGCAAGAGTTTATGATTAGCTTACCCGTAATCACCTCGTGTGGGTTCCTCACGTTTTGGGCTGTCACGACAAACGCTCTTCCAGGAACCACCGACTTTGACTTGTCCGAAACCGCCTTTGGAATCACCACCCCTGCTGGACTTGGTTTAGCTACAGGACAATCTCGAGCTATATGTCCTTCTTTTCCACAGTTATAACATGCTTTGAATTGTTGTGGGCAGTTTGGGCTGATGTGTCCCTCTTTCCCTCATTTATAGCATACGACCGGTGGTCGTTCTCCTCCCCTAGAAACAGTTGATGCTGGTGCTGATGTCGACGTCTTCACGTTCTCATTGTTGTTCTTTCTCTTTTTGAAATCTCCTCCCGATTCGCTTTTTCTACTATCATGGCCACGATTACCACCGGAGTGGTTACCGCTTCTGTCATGATACTTTCCTCCCTTTTGGTTGTCATTGTTCCGATGACTGCTGCCACGGGTACGACCTTGGTTGTTGTCCCTTGGTTGAACATAATCATTATCTCGTTCTAATAACTGGGCCCTGTTCACTACGTTCGAATATAGAGAAAATTTATGAGAAATGAGGTATTGACGAATCTCTAGTTTCAAACCTCTCAGAAACATCCGCGTCATACGTTCCTCATTCTCCACCAAATGAGGTGCAAATCTGGACAACTCCGCGAACTTAGCCTCGTACTGGGACACCGTCATGTTGTTTTATTCCAGTCTGATAAACTTTACCTCTTTTATGTGACGAATACTTTCTGGAAAGTACTTGTCATTGAATAGTTTCTGGAATGCCCCCCAAGTCATCTTGAGTGCGGCAGGCTGGGTACGCTTCACAGATTCCCACCAGTAATCTGCTTCTCCACGGAACATAAAGGTGGCAAATGGAACCTTCTGTTCCTCCGTGCATCCCAAGACATCAAATATCTTGGTAATTTGTTTAATCCAATTTTCTGCCTTGATTGGATCTGGCTTTCCCTGAAATTCTGGTGGTCCCAATTCTTTAAACTGCTTGGCAGTGACAAGCCGCGAGTTGTTATTATCTCCACTGGTATTATGAACACGAGTCTCCCTCGCCTGGTTTTGCATGAACTGCAAAAAAACTTCTAAACATCTCATCGTTTGTCATTTCTTCGGTAGGGTTGTTTACAGCAGGAATATAGCCTTCCTGTTGCACGTTCTCCTCGTTGGTGATTAAAGGTGTCTCCACGGTCTCATTCACTTCATTGTTAACATTCTCAGCTGCCATTCTCAAATACTGCCATAAAACAAGAGTTAATTAAATAAATTAACATATCACATATTAACCCTATGCTCCGACTGACCAATTAAATAACAATTAAGCTTAGGTAGGACACACTAGCGAAGGTTTTACTCGTCTCTCCCCTCCTAGTTCTATTCCCAGATCTCCGCCAGAGATCATATCTCTAAGCTCTGATACCAACTGTGACGCCCCCAAAATAGGTTCAATACTCCACCCATTTTGAGTCGCCAAATACACTCAATAAAATTCAAATACAAACTTTATATCACACGGTCGTGTAAAATACGACCACACAACTGTGAGTGTCAATACAAATCGTATATAATACGAAATATTAATATTCAAATTCATTCTTTATTTATTACAATTATTATCTCACTATTTCGCAAAAATAGCGAGGACTACTACTGCTCTAACTCGGACCATCACTCCATTCCCCGACTAGTACCCGCGACATTCTCATTTCCTGAAGAGAACAATGGAACAAAAGGATGAGCTCAACTAGCCCAGTAAAGAATATTATGACTAAGATAATGAAAAATAAATTATCGTTAGCCTTCAATAAATCGGATAAAATATTATGGACAACAAGTTTTAGATCAATATTCGCAGCGAAAATAATAATTCATTAGAAGAGTTAAGTAGAGAATGATGTCTACTATCTTCTTTGATTTAAAAGTCCATCATCAATATTTTATCCCTGTAACATCAATCAATATACATCTCGAATCAAATATCCATCTTTGCACTATGGGCCAAAGATATTCATTTGTATCATCAGTTGGTCATGTTCACCTCAACACCTGTCCATCTTTGCACTACGGCTAAAGATATTCATCAGGTAATCATTCATCTTTGCACTACAGGCCAAAGATATTCAGTTATATCACCATTTAGGACAGAGGATGATGAAATACAATATAAAGAACGAATCCAGTGAGATAAAGGACAAGGATTCGGGATTCGTAATTTAGTTTATCCAAGTTCAATAATACTCCGTAATAATCAATTGTGGAGCAAAATTCAAGAATGAAGTTCAAAACTTGGATACAATCAAAAATGATTTGGAAGAAGAAGAAAAAAAATATATATTTTTTACCGTAAATAGTACCCCATGAATAGTAACTCGTGAATAGTAATTCGACATGAAAAGATAAAAATTTCACAAGAAAGTTCAGACCAATATTCCAGTGAAATAATATTAGATGAAGCGTAAAACTCAAGTAATATTTGATCATTTCAGGAATTATAGAAGCAATACTTACCGTAGTAAGTTTAGAGTTAAGAATATGAAATGAAACAATATACGAAATTTCAATTGGATTTTCACCTGTCTGGCGGTAGTCCGCTCAGGCAGATTATTTCCACAATTTAATAACAACTGAATACAAAGATTCACCCGTCTGGCGGTAGTCCGCTCAAACAGATTATTTCCACAATTTAATAACAACTGAATACGAAGATTCACCCGTCTGGCGGTAGTCCGCTCAAACAGATTATTCCAACAGAATAATAAGGAATGGAATAACAACCCTTACGAGTATTGAAAGAAAGTAACTCTCTTCATGAACACGAAAGAAATAATACCCCTTACCTTAAAATTTGGAGACTGCACTAGCGTAATATCAGAATACTCCTCTTCTTTCTCTCTTACTCTCTCTATACTTTCTCTCTCTATAGCTTTAATGAATTGGTAAGAAATAATGAAGAAATGAGCTTCTATTTATAGGCTCGGCAGAGTAAGGGTAAAATAGTCTTTTCGCCATAATTTATGACATCATCGTTTGCATCATCGCTCCGATGACATCCTTGCTTACCTCATCGCTCCGATGACATCATTGCTTGCATCATCGCTCCGATGACATCATTGTTTGCATCATAAGAGTTCAAATTTAATTTGCACTCTTCCACCTCGTTTAGCTTTTATACCATGAATTTACTATAATAATGATGCCATTCAAATTATAAAAATCATACTATTATATAATCACATCATACTACTATAATGTAATATTATAATAATATATTTGAATGAATTATTTTATCAGACAAAATAAAATACCAACTTTTAACAAATATCACATGTTAAAAATTCCTCCGTCTAAATCCACATTGAATAAATATTTCCTTATCATATATATCAAAAATTAATTATTCACAAATAATATTACAGAACTACAATATTGACAACCAGGTCGTTCTCAGGAAAGAGGGGGCCTTCCGATAAGGATTTTTTTTTCTTACTGGCGCGCAATTAATCAACCCCTTTCCTAGACAGAACTTCCTTAGACATTGCCAATAATGCTATCTAATAATATTATTCAAATAATATGAATTATTAATTTGATAATTTGAAATAATGTGCAATGACAATTATTGAATCAATAAAATATTATGCAATTATTGAATCAATAATATAAAATATTGAACAGTAATTACTGTAACAATAATTGAGTAAGTTCCTTCCTACGTAAGAATCAATAACTCGAAATACTGTGCAATACCGTGTGCTACCGTGCAACACCGCGTATTACTGTATTTTAACCACCGAGTATTTCAACAGTACTAACGGTAATAGTTTTGCCATTATAATATAAAAAGGTTATTTCTATCGCTTTCTATATCCGACATTCATTTCATTGTGGGGTCCACCAATGACTGCGCCGTCGTACGGATATTCTCCGACAAAAAGAATATTCCTCGATCAACCGAATATTCCCCGACACAACAAATATTTTATAACTACTTGCTTACTTTGTAAACTTTGCACATTTCACCCATAACTTATCACATTTATCAAATCAACACCTTACTATTTCAAAATAATATATAAAAAAAATTAAATCTTATTCATAAAAATTGGGGTCTTACAAATAAATGCTAAGATTATATTAAAGAAAGTCACTAATGGTTTATTAAATTAGTGAACTAGCCCTGAGACTTTTATATCAAAAGAATTAATAAGATAATTAGTTATTAAATATTCAATTACTTGAATATAGTGTAGAGGTTTAAACGTAATTGATTAAGTGATATTTTGGGTAATTAATCGATAACGTATGAATTTATGGTTGTTGAGAATAATAAAACATAAGCGTAAAAAGGATTAATAAATATAATGAGATTATATTTAACCGATTAATTGTTTTATACAAGTATGCAATATATTAAACCTTGTAATATATGGTGGTTACCTTCATATTATATAAAGTGCAATGTGGCACATTAATGTGGCTATGTATTATATATATAGACTATATAGTAAGATTTATTTCATTGTGTAAATAACATAATAATGTGACATGATGTGTGTGGATAAAAATTAATGTATACCCTATTGACATATAGTAATAAACTATTGTTATTTGATAATAATTTTAATAAGTTATTATAATTGTAATAATAACAATAATGATAATACATAATGATAATACCCAATTGAATTATATTCGGTATTAAGGAAATGTACATGGAATATATGATAATATATATGTACCCTTATTTGATACATTGCATTATAGATTCCTTATTAAAAATGACATTGGGACTTAAATGTATATGGAATGTATTTATATAGAGCCTAAATATATATACTATATGTATATATATATAACATTAGTAAGTGGAATGCAAGTGGTTGAGTTATATTACATTGTCCTAGTATTGGAGTCATTCTTCCTCTTCATTCTTCCACACGTGAACCCCCAATAGGCTACTACTCTACCTTCTTTCTCAATTTCAACAATTCTAGACATAATGATTAAGAGGGGAGTGGGATTAATGATGGATTTCACCAACTTCTCACCAACTTCTTGTTAACCTCTATGTTATTGTACAATCCGTTGGTTTGAATTAGTAGGAGACAACATTGTATGGACAATCAAAACTCTATTAGTATAGCCTCTCTTCCTCTCATTTTCTTTTGCTGAGTTATTGTTAAGTAGAGCTTACATTCTGAATTCTATTGATTTGAGAGGGTGAGAGATAGCAGCTAGTCCATATAACAGAGGTACAATTCCTATAGTTTCCCATTCTTGTTCTTCAATGTCAATTTCTTGATTATGCTATTTAGATGTTAATTGAATTATGGAGTATGCTTGTTAAGTGTTAATTTAGTTAGTAGCATGTCGAACTAGTTTATGGCTGGTACAAGAATGAATTTCGTAAGCAATCTTGATTTGGGTTTACAGTTATGCCGAAAACAGCCTGCTCAAGCACTGGCCGGACACCGGCGCAGCTGCGCCGGGTTTATACCTGGTGCCTGCGCAGCTGCGCAGGTCCCTGTTGCCAGTTTTTGTTTCCTGCTTCCTGTTGAGGCCTATTATGTGATAACTTGTTGCTATGGTTTAAGGCAAGCATAAAAATTAGTATCACTTCTATAACCATGTTTCTTGATACTACATGTGTAATGTTAACCATGTTAGTATGTACTCCATAAAAGGAAAACTTGTGATTTGTAATGAAACTTATAGATTTAATTATGAATTTAGACACATACGGGGCATGTATATATTCTGATATTCTAAACATGATCGTATAGGTTATATTAACTTGAAATGCATGTTTAAAATGTTAAACACGTTAGCATACGAGATTGATGGATTTAAAGGTTTTTGAAATGAGAAACTTAAGACTTTTCAAAGTGAACTTGACCAAGACTTTTATCTTGTAGATTCTGACCATTTGAATATGTTTATAGGGCGTTGATATGTGTTTCAAATGCATATAAACTATATGTCGAGATGCCTTGTATATAATAAGTGTACTTTTCAATGAAAACTTAAAGTATGAAAACTAAATAGCGTCAATTACCATGAAAATGATATTATGATTATGCGAGCATGTGTATTAACGTTCATTATATCTATAAGCATATTAACATAGACCTCGTTTGGTCAAAGCGTGAATTTCGCATATGCACGTATTCATAAGAAATGAATTTCTGAAGCATGAACTACGTGATTAAAGAATATGGGTGTAGTATACTCAAGCATGCATATTAAATATTATTTAGCCTTGTTATGTGATGATATGACTCTAGTAACCGATTTTGAAGCATGAACGTGTATTGCTTAAAGTATGTAAATGGTCGGCATAAAGACATATGATTTTAAATTGGATTAGGATGAGCATGCTAGGTTTTCAAACTTGAAATTATAATCATAAAGCATGTGTGTTGATTAAAAATAAGTAACTTGAAGTACTATGTGTTCAAGCCTATATTGATGCATCGAAACTAGATAATTTAAAGTTATTAAATCTATGACATAATTAGATTGACTTACGTGAATTATGGATAGATTTATATGATAAGCAGATTCTTGTAAGTGTAGACTTGTATTAGTTTACACATGCTAATTGGAATACCGACTTGTTAATGTTAGGTTATTTCAATAAGATTTAATTAAAGCTAGAACTTAATTGTAGCTGAGCAATCAGGCAAGTCTCTGAACTTCACTCTTTGGTTGTGCAAATTCTTTAATTCTTATTTGTGCAAGTATTCTAAATTCTTGCACTACCTTATTCAATAAATCGTGTAAGCGAGTTTCTTAACTTCACTGATTTGAATGCAAGTTCCCTTACACTCTTTATTGTGCAAGTTCCTATCCTTCTCATATTGTATTGAGCAGGTTATTATCGTATTGTCAGTTAATTATTTAAAGCTTGAACTCTATTTCCAAGCATGCTATTAGGTGGTTTAATTACTTTACAATTATTCCACATCGATATTATTGTTATTCGCACTTGGTGCACTTGAGTTCGTACAGTCTTGGACTTGTACCTTATTTAAAAGTTCTATAATTCTTGAACTGCGTCAGATAGAGTCTGAACCTTTGTTCGGTCAGACAATTGTATGAAATTTTATAAAAGCTATCCAGACTAATTGATGGTATGGATTCTTAGACTGATAAGAACACCCATTATATATAGGGGAGTACCCCAGGAATCTAATATAAGATACGAACAGCAGAGTTGAATGTCATGCATATACATGGCGTACGCGAGGCTGATCCCCTCAAGTACTTATTCTGTAGCCAGTAACCAAAGGGTCAATCAGCTATTGGCTCCATTGGAGTTTTATAGTTCAAAAATCTACTTGACTATCAGTTATTCTAAAAGCAATTATTATTCTGCTTCCGATATTCATATTGTTGAATTCATTGTCAGATATATTTTTTTCATCATGATATATCCTTTATTGTTGTATTTAAACTTGCTGAGCAAACTTGTTGCTCACTCTTGCTATATCATGACTTATATTGCAGTTAAGCCCGAGACTTCAGGGAAGGACAAGCGTAAAGGGAAGATGTAGGATTAGTTTGCAAGGAGCAGACTTTATCTTTATGTTTAATTAAATTACTGTTATGTAATATGAACCCTAATAACTATTCTAGGGTATGTTTGTATGCTTGTATTTAGGTTATCAAATCTTGGGACTAGTAAAACCTTTTGAATGAACGACATACGTTTATTATATTCCGCATTTAGTTATTGTATGTTGTTTAGAGGTGGATATTTGTTTTGTTTCGTGACGACCGGACCGGAGTCAGAGGACCCGGATTCGGGGGTGTCACACCCTTGATCATAGTCATTGGTCAAGAGCATGTGCCAGTGTTTGACTCAGAGGAGGACTCTAAGGAAGTCCCTGAGGAGGTTGAGGTTCAGGCTAAAACAGCCGAAGAGGAGGAGGAAGACCCTAAAGAGTTCCCACCGAACTCTATCAGTGCCGAGATGTACGATGAGCTGTATGACCGTAACATCGAGTTACGTGATACTGTTTAGGAGCTGAGGGAGCGGGCGGTTACTCAACAGTCTACCATCGAGCAAAGGGATGGAGAGGTTGAGGCTCTTCACACACGTCTAGGAAATATAGAGTGGGATTTGGTTCACGAGAAGGGCCAAACCGAGCAGAAGTCAAAGGAAATAGAGAAGTTGAAGAATGAACTGAAAGTGAAATCAGCAAGGCTGGCCATAGCAGAGAAGGCCTGGGTAAGGGAATCACGACGTGCAGATCTTGCAGAAGATAACTATCGGGCGAAGAAGGCCAAGCTTGAGGAGACACACTCTACACTTCAAAATGCAATTCATGAGGCCCAAGATCGGGTTATGAGATACCCAATTCAGTTCGAATGACTACCGTTGTACATGCTAGATCGCAGGATGATGTCCCGCATGATGGAAGAAGAGCGTAGCAAAGCTATTCAACGCCTTAGCAGGCTGTGATAGGAATAGTTTAATTATGTGAAAACCTATCTGGTTGTTAATAATGTCAATTCCAATGTGCTTATAAACAGAGGAATATTTGATGATTTAAATCCTGTAGATTCTTTATCTCAGGATAGTTGATGTAAATGGCAGAAATGCTATCGTATTATGTTAAAACTTTTGATTAAATAATATATCAGAGTTTTTTTGAGAAAATGTGTTGAAGTGATTGTGTCTAAATGTTTAAGTTAAGCCTTAGATATTTAGAGAATTGAATAAAGATCTAATAAGCGTATTTCTTAACAGAAAAATCCCCCAAGAAGACGACCTAACCGTCAACAGGCCCAAGAGGGGTCAACAAACAACAACAACAACGCCAATGCTAACCCCGTTCATCAGTTGGCGAACTTACTTGCTGGAGCGCTTAACAACCAACCTCAAGCTCCACTGAACACAACGTTCAAGGACTTCAAGGCGGTGGGACCGCCAGAGTTTAAAGGCACCATGAACCTGATAGAAGCTCAAACCTGGGTTATGGAGATAGAGAAAGTTTTCGACGTCGCCAGAGTCAGAGAAGACCAGAAAACCGCCTACGCAACGTTTATGCTAAAATCCGAAGCTAGTTATTGGTGGCAAGCAAATAAGGTCCAGGGATGAGAAGGTGTGATTACCTGGGAGAGGTTCAAAGAGATGTTCTTCGAGATGTATTTTTCGACTAGCTTGCAAAATCAAATGGAGGTTCAGTTTCTGAAGCTGAAACAGAGAGTATGCAACCAAATTCAACGAGTTGGCTAGGTTTGCCACGTATCAAGTGCATACCAATGAGAGGAAGGCAAGGAGGTTTGAACAGAGCCTGAAGCCCTGGTTGTATAGCAAAGTGTCAATGTTCCAATTGAACACTTTTGTTGGGGTACTGGAGAAGGCCATACTCGCTGAAGGTGGAAGTGATGCGGTAACCAAGTATAACCAAGATCAGAAAAAGAGGAAGAGTGAAAATGAAGGAAATAACAAAGCTAGTGGCAGCAACACGGGAGGAAGTAACAATCAGAAGAGGAGGTGGACTGATAACTCATCAACTGGAAATCAGCAAGGAGGTCAGAAGAAGAGGATCAAAGCATGTCCGACCTACGGAAAAGCTCACCTGGGGGTCTATATGAAGGGAAAACGAGTGTGCTACAATTGTGGTCAGGAAGGCCACATAGCACCTAACTACCCTAACCAAAGAAGGGCGCTTGCTTCACTTGCGACTCAAAGGACCATCTGGCAAGGGATTTCCTAAGAAGGGATCTGGAGGGTCAGGATCAGGAGAGAATAGGAAAAATAGCGGTGGAAGTACTCTAACTATCACGGGACCAACCGATTGACAGCCAGGACCTTCAACATGACCGTGCAGGATGCTGTGCAGTCTAGCGATGTGGTGTCAGGTATCATTCCGATCAATAAAGTTAATGCTTATGTACTATTTGATTCGGGTGCTACTTGTTCATTTATATCCGATGACTTTGCTAACAACTTAAAATTGCCTATGGACGAGTTAGAGTACCCCATGAACATAGAGATTGCGAATAGAGAGGTGATCCCTGTTAAGTACGTACACAAGAACTGTAAGGTGGATATTAAGGGTAACATTATGAACGTAGATCTTATCCCGATTAGGCTTGGGGAATTCGATGTTATCCTGAGAATGGATTGGCTATTCAATTATGGGGCTGTAATTGATTGCCAGAGGAAATGTATTAACCTTATGACTCCGTCAAAGGTTGTGTTTTATGGCAGCAAGTCGCCTAGACAAGCGAGTTGTCTGACGATGATGCAGGCTAGGAAGTTGTTAAGACAAGGCTGTGTAGGATATTTAGCCTACATAGCCGATAGTCGTAAAGAGAACCCGAAATTGGAAGATATACCAGTTGTGAGGGACTTCATAGACGTATTTTCGGATGATCTGTCAGGACTTCCGCCAGACAGAGAGGTTGAGTTTGTGATCGATTTGGCGCCAGGAACGGCTCTAATATCGAAGGCACCGTACCGGATGGCTCCGGTAGAGATGAAAGAGTTGATGGTACAACTGCAAGAGTTACTGGACAAAAAGTACATCCAACCGAGCGTATCGCCGTAGGGAGCGCCGGTGTTGTTTGTGAAAAAGAAGGACGAGACGATGCGGCTTTGCATCGACTACAGAGAACTGAATAAGGTCACAATTAAGAATAGATATCCATTACCAAGAATCGACGACCTGTTTGACCAATTGAAGGGAGCAAGGTACTTTTCGAAGATAGACTTGAGGAGTGGTTATCATCAACTGAAGGTGAGGCCAGAGGATGTTCCGAAGACAGCATTTAGGACTCGATATGGTCATTACAAATTTTTGGTGATGTCATTTGGGCTAACGAATGCTCCTGCAGCATTCATGGGCTTAAAGATTGGAGTGTTCAAGTCGTTTTTGGGCAAATTCATGGTGGTCTTTATGGATGACATTTTGGTATACTCGAAGACCAAGGAAGAACATGTAGAACATCTGAAGTTAACATTAGAGGAGTTGAGAAGAGCGAAGTTGTACGCCAAATTTTTGAAATGTGAATTCTGGATTGAAAGAGTATAATTTCTCGGACATGTGATCGACAAGGACGGAATTTCGGTAGATCCCTCTAAAGTCGAAGCTGTGATGAACTAGGATCAGCCGAAAACGCCATCAGAAGTAAGAAGTTTTCTTGGATTGGTGGGCTATTATAGAAGATTCATTCAGGACTTTTCCAAGATCGCAACTCCACTGACGAATTTGACTAGGAAATCGATGAAGTTCGTTTGGATGGAGAAGTGTGAGGAAAGCTTCCAAGAGCTTAAGAAGAGGTTGAGTTCAGCACCTGTGTTATCTCTTCCGGACGACACAGGAAATTTTGTGGTTTATAGTGATGTGTCGCACAAAGGACTTGGCTGTGTGCTTATGCAAAACGGCAGGGTCATTGCGTATGCCTCACGGTATTTGCTTTGAAGATCTGGAGACACTATCTCTATGGGAAAAAGTGTGAAATATATACAGATCACAAGAGTCTAAAATATATTTTTACACAAAAGGACTTGAATATGCGCCAGAGAAGGTGGCTAGAGTTAATTAAGGACTATGATTGCGAGATCTTATACCATCCGGGTAAGGCTAATGTGGTTGCCGACGCCTTAAGCAGAAAGGGTCGGGAGAAATTGATGATGTTGACTGCTCAGGAGGAGCTAATTTCAGCAATGGAGAAGTTGGAATTGGAAGTGAAGTATCCGATGGAGATTGACGAGAAGCTATTCCAGATGCAAACTGGTACAACTTTGCTGAATAAGGTTTAGGAGGCTCAACTTTAGGATGAAGAATGTGAGAAGGTGAAGAAGAAGATATTTAAAGGAGCCGAACCGAGATTCAAGATAGACAGTGAGGGACTATTGAGATTTGAGAGCAGAGTTTGGGTATCACCAGTGCTAAAGATTAAGGAGGACATTTTGAGCGAGGCTCATAGCTCACGATATTCGATACACCTCGGTAGTACCAAGATGTACTAGGATCTTCGACAGCACTTCTGGTGGCCGAATCTAAAATGAGATGTTGCTGAGTATGTTGCAAAGTGTCTGACCTGTCAGAAAGTGAAAGCAGAACATCGGAGACCGAGTGGTTTGCTACAACCCCTGGAAATCCCAGAATAGAAATAGGAACACATTAAGATGAATTTCGTGGTTGGCCTTCCGACGACTCAGAAAGGTTACGACGTGGTATGGGTTATCGTTGACCGATTGACAAAGTTCGCCCACTTTCTTCCGATCAAAATCAGATTCAACTTAGACCAGTTGGCAAGGTTATATGTGAAAGAGATTATTTCGAGACCGAGATCCGCGCTTCACATCGAACTTTTGGAAGCGACTACATAAATGCATGGGGACACAGTTGAGAATGAGTACTGCTTATCACCCTCAGACAGATGGGCAGAGAAAAAAAATGATCCAGACTTTAGAGGATATGTTGAGAGCGTGTATCATGGATTTCAAAAGAAATTAGGATGATCACCTATCGCTTGTGGAATTCAGTTATAAAAACAGTTACCACGCTAGTATTGGCATACCGCCTTACGAAACGTTGTACGGAAGAAAATGCAGAACTCCATTATACTGGGATGAAGTTGGCGAGAGACAATTACTAGGTCCAGAACTGGTACAACAGACAGCAGAGATAGTCAAAGTGATCCGAACAAGATTGGTAGCAGCTCAAGATAGGCAAAAAAATAAGCCGATCCACACCATAAAAATGTTGAGTTTGAATCGGGTAGCTATGTGTTTTTAAAAGTCTCTCCCTGGAAGGGAAAGATCAGATTCGAAAAGAAGGGGAAATTGAGCCCGAGGTCCATTGGACCCTTTGAGGTACTGCGAAGGATTGGAGAAGTTGCGTATGAGGTAGCCTTACCTCCGGCTCTCGAGAATGTCCACAACGTCTTCCATGTTTCAGTTTTACGACCCTACAAACCCGATTACAAGCATGTGATTGAATATGAACCCCTACATTTTGACCAAGACTTATCCTATGAAGAAATTCATGTTCAGATTGTTGACAGGAAATAACAAGTTCTCAGAAACAAAGTTATACCTTCTGTTAAGGTCATTTGAAGGAACCACAATGCTGAAGAAGCTACGTGGAAACTCGAAGAGCATATGATGAAGAATTACCCACATTTATTTACTTAGTTTATGTGTAAGCGATTCTGGGGACAGAATCTTTGTAAGGGGGGAGAATGTAACATGACGAATTTAATTGAACTGTGATTCTGAGGACAGAATCCTTTTAAGGGAGGAAAGATGTGACAAACGAGATTTTGTAATTTAATTTGAATATTTATTGAATTAAATAAATATTTTTCGATGATTTAATTATTGAATTTAATAATTAATTGATGAATTTGTGGTAGATTAATTTTATTATATGTATTACATTAGTTAAATTAATGTGGAGAATTTTTATATTCAAAGTATGTATTTAATTAAGCTTATTTGATTAAATGAATTATTTAATAAGCATAATGTTATTCTAATTAATTAATAATTAATTAGAGATTTAAAGATTTGACATAATTAATAAAGAAGAATTTTAATTATGTGATAATATGATTTAATGTGGAGTTATGATATTTTATTTAATTGATTTAAATATGATTATTTGATTACTTAGAAGTGTGACATTAAAACTATACTATAAAGCTTTTAATTAAATTAAATGGAAAGGGGAGTAAGGGACAAACAAACAAAGCCTTAGTGGGAGTTGGGGCCAGTTAACCCATTATGGAATTAACGGACGACCCATCACTCCACGATTAATTATATACGTATATCATAGTAGCCTTATATCATATATCATTATATTACTTTCATCAGTTAGAGAATAGAGAGAAAAAACTTGAGAGAGATTGAGAATTGAAGAAGAAGACTTAAGGTTCTAGAGTTCTTTATCATCATCTTATCAAGAAGCAAAGGGTAATTTCTTATCTAAGATTCTAAGTTCGTGTTTTTATACCTTCTCCATGAAAACTATTTTTAAAGCTCTTTGAAATTAAAGTATGGATGAATTATTGTGTATATGATGATATGTATGTTAGTATATATTCTTAATATGTTTTATATCATGTATTCATGTTTTAAAACAATCAATTTCATGTAAACATGCTTTAATCAAAGTTTCATGAATTACAGAGTATGAAAAATATGAAGAACACGTATATATAGCCTTATATACAATTTTTATGCTTTAAATTGGTTGTTTAACTTAGATTTGATAATGGATTATAATTATACATGTTAAAACAAAGAAAACAAACTTTGAACGGACGAATTCGGAGTTATAATGAATCCGTGACGATAATTTTCGTGTTTTTCTTTAAAACTGTCAAGAACACCAAGAACGGTGAAATTTTATGATTTTATTCGAGTAATTGCATGATTTAAGATGTTAAAAATATGTTAGTAACATTGTATGATATTTCTATGAAGTTCATACTTCATAGAAATCACTGTGTTAGTTTAATTTGCATTTAATTGGAGTATTTGGGCTAAAAACTATCAAAATTGCGAATTAGGGCTGAACCGCCAAGGCACGCCTGCCCCAACGGCTCTAGACTCGCCCCAGCGGGCCCCATATAGCACCACACCAGCCCCAGTGGGCCTAACCCTCGCCCCAGCGGGGGTAGTGCAAGGAATTTTTTTTTAACCTCCTGTAGTAAAATAAGCATAACTTTTTCATACGAACTCCGATTAAAGTGATTCAAGATGATTCGGAAAGATAACGAGTATACCTACAACTTTTATTCTTTAAGTTTTTCAATTTGAAGTCGTTAAAATGGGTCAAAATGGCCATCTTTGTGACTGATGCGTGTTTGGAGGCAATCTGAGGGCGTCGAACATGCACATACGCTAGTGTAGTGCTCTTGACAATAAAAGATGTTGTTCTAAGTTAAATACATGAATATTCTATGATTTGAAGTTCATGATTAATAAACTAAGTTATTGACATGTATAAGATAATGTGAAGGTTTAAGTTAACAAACTAAGTGCGAACTTGAATATTGTGATTGTAAAACTTAATTATGATTGTTTAAAGGGTTATACATGTGTGATATGCATATTGTGAGTTTACATTCATGTTATGTGGTTAGTAATCGAGTAACATTATAAACCAAGTTGTAAGTTGAACTTAAGTGAATAGTTCAAACATGGTAGTTATGAAAACTAATCGACATCGTATGCATAATGTAATGTGTAGGACATTGAGAAATTGTATTGTAACTAGATTTGTAGCTTGCGCACGAGGCAAGTTTCCTTACCCTAACTCGTTTACGATTATGCAAGTTTCCTTACCCTAACTCGTTTACGATTATGCAAGTTTCTAAACCTTACTTTTACATTAAGCAAGTATTCTATCCCTAACTCATTATCATTAAGTAAGTTCTTTATCTAAACTCTTTAAATTGAATAAGTGTTCTATTCCTTATTCTTATGTCAAGCAAGTTACTAAATTCAAAGTTATTATTCGATTTGAATATCGTTTATTGCTAAACCTTATAAGACTAGCGAACCCTTATTGATTCGACTAGTCCATAGTTGATGAGCGTTCTAAATTCTAGAACTATTATTGAGCCTATCCAAACCAAACTTCCTTTGGTGCGGACTCTGATGTCAAACTGAGATGAACAACCATGTATAGGGGATTATTTACGTTTTAGCGTTGAGATATTGTGCACAGTATGGTACTAAGGGCTGATCCCCCTAAGTACGAGAAGTAGAGTCTATAGTCTTATGACTGTTAAAGGTTTAAAGTATAAACATTTTACAACCTAGGATATAGTTCAAGGTATTATGACCCTCAGATGTTCTTTTGATTCTTATTATTCACTCTTGATTCAAAAGTCGATTTTCTTATTCAGAAGTCTTTGATTCACTCGCATGTTATTATATTGTTGTTATATTGTTATACTTGTGGGCAATTATGCTCACTCTTGCATAATAATAACATTGTAGTTAAGAACGAAAGGTCCGAAGAGCCTTCTACTAGCAAAGGCAAGGGCAAGGTCAACAAGTGATAAAGACTTGTTATTTATTTGATATGTTATTGTTTAAGACTTATGTTAAAGTTGTGTAAGACTGTTTATTTGTTTACGTTTTCCCATTTAAGATTTAAGGTTAGTATGACCTGGATTGATGTATTTATATTCAGATGTTGTAACCCCACAAGGGGAGGATTTATTCCTATCTATTGCATGGTTTGCATTTATTATGGGTAGATAGATAGATGATATTTGTACAGTGAACACCAAATCCCGTGTGATTGAAGTACCCGAATTTGGGGATGTCACAATAGGTGTTATGATCCCAAGTTAGAGACACAACCGAAGAATGGTTTCAACCGACCACCTTTTTCGGCCGTGTAAGGATTTTGGAGGAGAAATGCGAATTTATTTTGCCACTATCACGAAACCACCGGGCATACGACAAAGGGATGTTGACAGCTGAAGAATTTAATTAAGAAGAATGTCTAGAATGGTGAGCTGGTAAACTATATTGTCAGTTGAGGAGGTTAGAGAAGGAGGCATGAGGAGGAAGGTCGGGAATGTCGTGGAGATCGACAACTCGAACAAGATGCACCTGTAGGACAAGTAGTTTATGTCATCAATGGAGGATCATATTAAGACATATCATGAGTCCTATGTGAAGTAGAATAGTTTGTAGAATAGTTATCTGATCATTCAGTTATTCCTTATCATAACAGCATTCATGAGTCCTATATTAAATATAATAGTTTGTGTACGTATATACGTACTTAAGTGATATGGTTCTTAGTTATCATGTTGATCAAGGACTCTTGTACTATAAGAAACTCTATGTAATCACTATAGAGATCAAGGAAAATAATATAATTTTAGCATAAATCTTCTCATGGTATCAGAGCTTTGTGGTTCTTGATAAACCATCAACATCGATTACGTAAATATATATATATATATATGGGCTATATGTATATACACAGTCATGAAGTACACAGTCGTGCTATGGCGATAATTTTTTTGGACTACGGCAACGGTTCAACCGTCGCCACAGACCAGAATATCTACGGCGACGTTTGAACCGTCGCCGTAGCCCAAAAAAATGTCGACATAGGCGACTGTGTATATATACATTTTTCCCTATATATATATGTATATAAATGGCAGGGCTATCTCTCACCGCTTCGCAACTTCACCAATTGATTGCGATATGTGTAAAACTCGAACTGTTGAACTACTTGATTTGGAGATGACAAATGCAGCAGCTGATCCGGGCCTTGAAAGTGACTGATCTTCTTTAGAATGATCCACTAGTGGCTAAGTTACGGATAACAGACGAAAAAGCAGTGAAAATCCTAGATTTGTAGAGTGGCAAGATAAAGATGCACTACTGCATAGTTAGTTATCGAGAACATTAACTGAGGAATGTATGTACTTGATCATGGGTTGTGACACGACAAAGGCTATATGGCTTTGTCTGGAGGAGAATTATCTACAAGCTACGAAGGATAGAGAGTTTCAATTGAAAGACCAACTACAAAACATTAAGTTGGAAGGTAAAACAATTGACTAGTACATAAAGGAATTTGATATGGTCTTGCAGCAATTAACAAACCTATTGATGAGGATACTAAGGTGATAACATTTGCGAAAGGATTGGTCCATAAATATTAAACCTTGATGACAGTTATTCTCAGCAAGCCACCATATCCCACCCTGCCACAATTTATAAATTCATTGCGGTCATTTGACATAAGGGAAGAGGAATCTAAATTACTATCTATGACACAGCCATAGGTAGACTACAACATGGCATTTACGGTGCAGAGAAACTACAATGGTGGTGGCTTTAGAGGGAACTCAACTCCACAACATGATTACAACACAGTGTTTACAGCACAAAGAAACTACAATGGTGGTGGATTTTGAGGAAATTCAAAACATGGACGAAATTATTCACAAAAAGAAATATGTAATTTGTACAATAACAATCAGTCTCAATTTCACTATAGTTTTAATTCTAGAGGTCATGGGTGTAGACCTACAGGTCAAAACTCTCTTAGGCCTTCTAATGGATTCAATGGTGGCAATCAAAATTTCATGCGTCCTTCTAATCAAAATAGTTAGAGGTCACAGGCTAATCAAAATGCAGAATATCAAATTTGTGGTAGAAATAATCATATTGCTCTTACTTGTTTCTACCGTTGGGATTTCTCTTATCAAGCTTCTAAGAATATCTCACAAGCCTTGACAGCACAAACAGGTTCCTATATGAATGATAATATTCTCTATTTTGATTCAGGAGCTAGCAATCATATGTTTTAAAATTCAGGTCAGCTTTCAATTTCAACTTCATATTGTGGTTTAGATAAAATTCAAGTAGGTAATGGTTCTTTGCTTGATATTTCACATACTGGAGAAACAAATCTTACATCAGATTTAAAATTGAAAGACAGCTAGTGTTCCTAAATTAACAAAGAATTTAATTTTCGTGAGTCAGCTTGTAAAAAACAATCACTGTTATTTAGAATTTACTAATACGAATTTCATTGTTTAGGATTAGATGACCCACAAAGTGCTAGCAAAGGGGAGCAGGTGGAATAATTTTTATACCCTAGATTGCAAGCTTAAAGCTTTGACAGCAACTAGAACTTCAAAAGGTTCTTCGAACATATGGAATCAAATATTAGGGCATCCTAATGTTAAGAAGTCAAAGTTTTTAAGTTCTTTAAACAAAATAGACATTATTTGTTGGAATAAATCACCAGCTGTGTGTGTTAGTTGTCAGTTGGGTAAAAACTGCAAATTACCTTTTGAATTAAAGGACGTACTATCTGTTGAACCTATTTTAGTTATTCATTGTGATTTATAGGGTCCATCTTTTTTTTATCTTCTTAGTTGATGAAGTATTATGTTATTTTTATTAATGAATACACAAGGTTCACAAGGTTTTATCATTTGAAGTATAAATCAGATTTATATACTGTGCTTATTAAATTTCAAAACATGGTAGAGAAACAATTTTCAAAATCAATCAAGGTGTTTTAATGTGATGGCGGCGGTGAATTTAATAAATGGGATTTTCTAAATCATTTGAGCAAATTTGGATTTGTAAGGCACATATCTTGTCCTGACACTCTTGAGCAAAATGGGATAGTAGAAAGGAAACACATACATATAGATGAAACAGGCTTGACATTTTTCTTTTATAGCAAATTGTCATTCTTCTTGTGGGTAGATGTATTAATGACTACTGTTTTTCTTATAAATAAACTGCCTTCTTTAGTATTACATGATGATATTCCTTTCCGTAAGTTATATGGTGAACATGCAAATTACTCTATGTTAAAAGTTTTTGGTCATAGTTATTTTCTTTATCTTAAAGGAAACAACAGACATAAGTTTCAACCCAAAACATATCCATGTGTTTTTATTGGATATAGTAACTTGCATTAAGGATATAGGCGTTATAATCCAATTTCCAGGAGAGTTTATATATTAAGACATGTGATATTTGATGAAGGCATTGTTCCATATGTTTATACAGAAAGGTCTAGCACAACTCCAGACTCTACCTTCATGTCTACTTTTAATGAATTTCTTCGTTGTGACAATGATAAAACATAGGAAGATATTTCATATGTCAGGGCTCCAACCGAAGTTATTACAAATGAGTCCTCTATTCTGATTAATAATTATGCACCAAATGGAGATCGAGTACATAATGAATTGCCACATGACAGTGAAGACATTTGTGAAAGTAGTCACACCAATGAAGGCACCAGATTTTAATTACAAGTAGAATTGCCCATCAGACACGAAGGGATTGAAACAACATTAAATACAACTGCTTTCAATCATCCTACGAGCACGAGGTCTAAGTCTAAAGTTGTTTCTTCTATGATGCATCAATCTCTTCTAGCTGAACAATTAGTTGAGCCTTCTAATGTCGCCGAAGCTCTAAGGAAACCACATTGGGTAACAGTTATGCATGACAAAAATAAAGCTCTTTGTATCAACCAAACATGGGAATTGGTACCTCGAACTACTAATATGCATATCATATGTTCCAAATGGGTATTTAAAACTAAATTAAAGCCAGATGGAAGATTTGACAAATACAAGGCTCGGCTTATTGCTAAGAGATATAATCAAGTTGAAGGTGTGGACTTTGCTGAAACTTTCAGTCCAGGAGTGAGACATGCTACCATAAGAATTGTGTTATCAATTGCAGTTACTAAAGGTTGGTGTATCAATAACTTGACGTCAAAAATTAATTTCTCCATGGTACACTTACTGAAACAGTGTGTATGGAACAACCACCTGGATTTGTTCATCCATTTCTTCCTCAGCATGTTTGCAAATTGCGCAAGGTATTACGGTCTTAAACAAGCTCCTCGTGCTTGGTTTGATCAATTTAGCTCCTATCTTTTGACATTGGGATTTTTCTGCAGTCTTGTTGATCCTTCACTTTTCATACTCCATTGTGACATATGTAGATGGCATTATAATTACTAGAGACAATTAATCTTTACTAGCTGCTGTTATTTCACAATTGAGCACCGAATTTGCTATGAAAGACCTTGGATCACTCCATTATTTCTTGGGTATTGAGGTGTCTTCCTTTCCTGGTGGTTTTTTCTTAAATCAAAGGAAGTATGTCACCGATCTCTTGGTAAGAACACACTTACTTGACTTTAATCCAGTTCCTATTCCAAGTGTTCCTAAACTTGATCTAACTGTTCCTGCAAGTACTTATGTTGATCCTTATGAATATCGGTGCATTGTAGGAGCATTGAAATATCTCACCTTGATACGACCGAATATTACATATGATGTGAATCTTGTATGCCAATTTATGCATCAGCCAACTCAATTACATTCTCAGGCGATGAAGCGTATTTTAAGATATGTCAAAGGCACACTTGGCTATGGTATTCGCATTCATTCTCAGTTTTCATTTAACCTATATGGTTTTTCAAATGCTGATTGGGCAGAGATGTTTTTTAACTCGTCGTTCCACAAGTAGTTATTGTGTTTATTTAGGTTCTAATTGTGTCTCATGGAGTTCTAAGAAATAACCAATTGTGGCTCGATCAAGTGTTGAAGCCGAATACCAGTCTTTAGCTAGTGTTGTAGTTGAACTCATGTGGCTTACCTATGTTCTTAAAGATCTAGGTATAAAGCTTCATGCCTCTCCAACACTCTTTTATGACAATTTGAGTGCCTTATACATGACTGTAAATCCTATTCTCCATTCACGTACGAAGCATATTGAGCTTGATTACCATTTTGTTCGCGAGAAGGTTGCAGCAGGTCGACTTATTACTCATTTTGTTCGTTCCCACGACCAGATTGCTGATTTATTTACCAAAGGATTGTGTTATTTGCAATTCAGTACTTTGCGTGGAAATCTTGGAATTACTAATGTCCCATCTAGCTTTAGGGGGAGTATTAAGACATGTCATGAGTCCTATGTTAAGTAGAATAGTTATCTGATCATTCAGGTATTCCTTATCATAACAGCATTCATGAGTCCGATGTTAAATAGAATAGTTTGTAGAATAAATTGTGTTTATCAGTAATTAAGTGATATGGTTCTTAGTTGTCATGTTGATCAAGGACTCTTGTACTATAAGAAATTCTATGTAATCAATACAATTTTAGCATAAATATTCTTAGATCGATGGGGCACGTGACAGGGAAAAAGCGTCGGGGCGCACTAGATTCCATCCTTACTATATCTGAACAGCTGGATATAAGGGAACGACCTTACCCAAACACGATGATCTCCTTTTCTGATGAGGATTACCCACAGGACACGGTGGAACCACATGAAGGATCGTTAGTAATTACTACACAGGTCGAGCCTGTGGACATGAGGAGAATCATGATAGATAACGACTCCTCAGTGGAAATCCTTTATAACCACGCCTACCAAAGGTTGGATCTAGAGGAGAGAAAGATGGAGATAAGACAGGAGGCTCCACTCTATGGGTTTAGCAATGATCTGGTGAACGTAGTTGAAACCATCGAGCTGCCTGTCACTTTCGGCTCAGCTCTTCAGCAGGTGCAAGTGGATATTAAATTTTTTGTAGTTTAGGTCAATTCGGTCTATAATGTCATATTGGGTAGGACGACATTGACAACTTTATAGGCGGTGGCGTCCATACCCCACTTCAAAATCAAGTTTCCTACACTAAATGAGGTCGGCAATGACAAATGGGATTTATATTTTGTCCGACGTTGTTACCATAACATGTTGATCTCATCAGGAGTCGAGTTCAGTAAACAAAGGCATACAATGGCGATTGAGGTGGAACCTTTCACTGAAGGTAGTATCGAATCCCTCGTTTTACCTACTGAAGAGACAGAGGATGTAAAACTAATCTCAGGTAATTCATAGAAGATTGTTAAGATTGGATCAAGATTAGGGGAATCTCTTCGGATAGGGTTGTTGGAACTGCTACAGGTGTATGCTGATATCTTTGCATGGGTGCCTAGCGACATACCGAGTATTAGTGATTCAGTAACTGTGCATAGGCTCTGTATAGATCCTAACTAAAAACCTGATGACAAAGTGGCCAAGCTGTTAGTGGTCGACTTCATTTTTAAAATTGACTATCTAGAGTGGTTGGGCAACGTGGTGTTGGTTAGGAAGCAGAACAGGAAGTGGAGGATATGCATTGACTACGCAGGTCTAAATAACGTTTGCCTGAAGGACTTATATCTTTTTTCACACATCGATCAGCTCATTGATACCACTTATGGATATGTTTTATTGAGCTTCTTAGACGCCTTCTCGGGTTCTAACTAGATTTTAATATGTAAGTAGAACATCCCAAAGACGGCCTTTATCACCTACCGTGCTATTTACGTTTATAAGAAGATGACATTCAAGTTACTTAACTTAGGGGCAACTTATCAGCATATGATGAACAAGGTTTTCCAGAGGTAGATTGGTCGTAATATGGAGGTGTATGTCGAAAGCATGATCCTCAAGAGAGCAACATTTCAAGATCATCTAAATGACTTAGAAGAGTGCTTCTAGACTATCCAGGACCACAACATATGCCTGAACCTGACCAAGTGCACATTTGGTCTCGGTTCGTGTAAGTTCCCCAGGTATCTGGTTAGCAAGCGGGGAATCGAGGCCAATCCAAAAAAAATAAAGGATGTACTTGATTTGAGGTCGCCGCATATCTTTAAATATGTCCAACGGCTGACAGGACGAATCGCAATGCTTCGAAGGTTCATGTCTCGATCAGCGGAGTGATGTCTTTCTTTCTTTGACACTCTGAAGGGGCAGAAGAATGAGAAGACCTTTTAGTGGACTTCGAAGTATAAAGACGCATTTTAAGGGATCAAGAAGTATCTGTCTTTGGCGTAGTTATTAATGAAGTCAGTTACTTCGTAACTATTGTATTTGTATTTGGTGGTCAGTTCTTTGGCGGTTAATGCGGTTCTATTAAGGGAATCGGGCGAGAAATAATATTATGTCTACTATGTCAGTCACGCTCTTCGAGATGCTAAAATCAGATATCCAAACCTGGATAAGTTCTCCTACACGTTGATAATAGTTAGTCTTCGGAATAATTTCCAGGGTCGGCTGGTTGTGGTATATATTGATCAGCCTCTAGAAAGGATCCTACATAAGTCAGACACTTAGGGTCGGCTTATCGCATGGGTAATAGAGTTAATTCAATTTTCCCTAGAGCACCACCCGTAGACAACTATAAAGGGCCAGACATTAGCTGATTTTGTGGTAGAGTGCTCATTTTTCTAACCAGATCGTCTATTTTAGTCGGATGGTGAGATGCGTTAGGTTACTGATGTTCCGCTGACACATTATTCATTGGTTCTTTATGTTGACGGATCCTCAACTTCGGGTGTTAGTAGAGCCGGGGTGATATAGACAAGTCCTGAAGAATTCAAGGTTCAACAGGTTATCCTCTTTCGGTTCAAGACCACTATCAATGAAGCAGAGTATAAGGCAATTTTAGCTAGGTTGCGGTTAGCCAGAAGCTTGGAGTTTTGACATCTGATCATATTCAACGACTCATAATTGGTGGTTAAGGAGATTGCATGGGAGTACAAAGCTCAGGGGGGCAAGGATGACAAGGTATTTGGCTAAAGTTAAGGATCAACTCCATTACTTTAATTTTTATTCATTTTTAGGGGGTAGATGGGATGCCTTGTCAAAGTTGGTCACAACAGAAGTGACTTGGTTTGGTGGATCGATGTACTTGGAGGTTCTCGATCCCCCAAACATTAAGAGGATGGAGATCTTGGTGGTCGAGAAGTCAAATTGCTTGCTCACCCCTTATCTAGATTATCTCAGTGATGGGAAACTTCCTTCGAATATGGTTTTGGCTAAGAAGATAAAGCATAAGAGTTCTTACTTCTGCTTGATCAATGGCGACCTATACCGACATGCTTACTCTTCCCAATTACTAAAATATTTGGTGTCATACAAAGAAGCTTATGTTCTTCGAGAGGTGCATGAAGGGATCTGTGGAGATTATATGGGGGCTTATGCGTTGGTGTGAAGCCCCCAAAATAGGTCCACACAACCCATTTTGAATCACCAAATACATGGTAAAGAATCCAAATACAAATCTTTCTATATGAAATTGTCGTGCAAAATACGACCACACAAACTGTGAGCTTCGATACAAATATTATGTCGTATATAATACGAAAATATCAAAGCTCAAATTCAGTCCTCATTACAATTATTATCACACTATTTTACAAAATAGTGAGGACTACTATAGCACTATCTCGGACCATCACTCAGTTTCCTGGCTAGTTCTAGCTATATTCTCATTTCTTGAAGAGAGCAATAAAAGAAAAGGGTGAGCTCAACTAGCCCAGTAAAGAATATTATGACCAAGATAATGAAGAATAAATTATCTATAGCCTTTAACAACAACAAATCAGATAAAATATAATGGACAACAAGTTTTAGATCAACAACTGTAGCGAAAATAGCAATCCATTAGAAAAGTTAAGTAGAACATAATGTCTACTATCTTCTGTGATTTAAAAGTCTATCATCAATATTTTATCCCTGTAACAACAGTCAATAAATATTTCAAATCAATAATTTATCTATACACTACGGGCCAAAGATATTCATTTGTATCACCAGTGGTCATGATCATATCAAACACCTTTCCATCTTTGTACTACGGGCCAAAGATATTTATCAACCAACAGTTCATCTTTACACTACGGGCTAAAGATATTCATCAATCAACAGATCATCTTTGCACTACGGGCCAAAGATATTCATCAATCAAAAGTTCATCTTTGCACTACGGGCCAAAGATAACTTTCACCACAATTTAAGATTGAGGATGATAAATAATGATATAAAGAACGAATCAAGTGAGATCAAGGACAAATATTAGATATTTGTAATTTAATTTATCCAAGTTCAAGAATGTTCAAATTGTCAACATAATAATCAATTGTGGAGAAAAATTCAAGAATGATATTCATATATCAAAAATAATTTGGACAGAAAATAAACCAATTTTTATCGTGAATAGTTCCCCGTGAATAGTACCGTATAAATAGTATCCCGTGAATAGTACCGTTTAAATAGTACCCCGTATGAAAATATTAAAATTTGATAAAAAAGTTCAAACCAGTATTCCGGTGAAATGATATTAGATGAAGCGCAAAACTCAAAGAATTTCTAATCATTTCAGGAATTATAGAAGCAATACTTACCATAGTAAGTTTAAATTTAAGAATATGAAATGAAATAATATCACTTTCATATTATGGAGTATGAAAGAAAATAATATTGTTTACGAATATTGAAAGAAAATAACATTCTTTACGAGAAAAAAAATATCATTTACCTTAGTAGAAAACTAGATTTGACTGGTATACCGGATATTATTCTGAGAAAATCTTGCACTATAAACTACACTCAAAATATCCTTATACTCAAAAAAAATACTCACAATATAATAGTAGAAACACTTATGTTTTGGTGTGTTTTGGATGAAGGGCAACCTCCCTTTTATAGTGCAGCACGGAGGAAAAAAATAAGCAAACCTGCAAAAAAAATTATGCCTAACTTCCTGCCAAACTGTCCTTTTTTTTTCTTTCCTTTTCTGCCTAATTTTTCTCCCGCCTTTCTTTCTTTCTTTCTTTCTTTCTTTCTTATTGGTTGAGGGCCCACACATTTAGAAATAAAAGGATTTTGTAGGAAGTATTCTTCCCATTAGGAAAAAGAGAAGTGCACGTGAAGTTTTGAAAAAAACTTAACAATCTTACAAAGTTAACATAATATTATAATATTATATATAAAAAAACTATACTATTATAATATAATATTATAATAATATATTTGAATGAATATTTTATCGGAGAAGATAATTATAATTCCACAGAAAAATATGTTAAACTTTCAACAAATATCTCATGCTAAATTCTTTCATTTATAACAAAAATTGGATAATTATCCACCACATACCAATTATTCACAATTAATATTATAAGCTCACGATATTGACAACCAGGTCGTTCCTAGGAAAGAGGGAGTTTTTCGATAAGGATTTATCCTTATTGGCGCACAATTATATAACCTAACCCCTTTCCTTGACAGAACTTTCTAGACATTGCCAATAATGCTATCTAATAATATTATTTAAATAATATGAGTTACTATGTTGTGATAATTATTGATTTGATAATATAAAATACTATGCAATTATCACTGTAGCAATTATTGAATGAAATACTGAGTGACTTCTTACGTAAGCATCAATTATCAAAGATATTGTGCATTATCGTGTGCTACTGTGAAACAATCGCGCATTACTGTACTTTTATCACCGGGTATTTCAACAGTTAACGGAAAAAGTTTCACCGTCAATTTTTAGAAAACTTATTTTTGTCGTTTTCTTCATCCGACAGTTATTCTGTTATGAGCTCACCAATGATTGTGCCGTCGTACGAATATTCTCCGAATATTTTATGACAACTTGTTTACTTTGTAAAATTTACACATATTACCCATAACTATCACATTTATCAAATTCACACCTTACTATTTAAAATAATATATAGAGGAAATTAAATCTTATTCATAAAAAGTTGTGGTCTTACAACCTCTCATCCTTATAAAATTTCATCCTCAAAATTGAAGTACGTGCTGATATTTCAAAGAGGTGAGGATACCTTGCTTTAATTTTAGATTTTAACTCCCAGGTCATTTCCTCAATATCATAATTTTTTTATAAAACTTTGACTTGAGGTATAACCTTTGAGCGTAGAATATGTTCCTTCTTATCCAAGATCTTGGCAGGTACCTCCTCATAAGTTAAAATCTTCGGCTATCTCGTCTTGTTCTAATTCAATAATGTGTTTTGGGTCTTTCACATATTTACGAAGCATGGATGTGAAAAACGTTATGAATACGAGACATATTTGGCGGTAAGGCGAGTCTATAGGCCACAGTTCCTACTCGATCAAGGATTTCAAATGGACTAATAAATCGTGGGTTGAGCTTTTCTCTCTTTTTGAATCTCGTAACTCCTTTCCACGGAGCAACACGTAACAATACATGGTCTCCGACATTAAATTCCACGTCCCTTTTGATGAAGATCGACATAACTCTTTCGTTGATCTTTTGCTGTTTGTATACGTTGTCGGATCATTTGAATCTTTTCCGTAGTCATACGTACTAACTCCGGTCCCAACAATGTTGCTTCACCCACCTCATCCCAGCATACTAGAGAACGACACTTTCGTCTATACAATGCCTCGAATGGAGCCATGCCTATACTTGCTTGATAACTGTTGTTGTAACAGAATTCTACCAATGGTAAGTACTTGTCCTAACTTCCTTTGAAGTCTGGAACGCAGAGTCTCAATAGATCTTCAAGAGTTTGAATAGTCCTTTTCGATTGCCCGTCCTTTTGAGGATGATATGCAGAACTGAATCATAATGCCCATACCGAGTTCTGAAGGCAGTCTTTGGAATGTCATCAGTTTTAATCTTTAACTGGCGATATCCAGAACGAAGATCAATCTTTTAGAAGAATTTAGTACCTTGTAACTGGTTAAACAAGTCATTAATGCGAGGTAACGAATACCTATTCTTGATGGTGACATAGTTCAACTCTCGATAGTCAATACAAAGTCGCATACTCCCGTCTTTCTTCTTTACTAATAAAACAGGAGCACCCCAAGGCAATCTACTAGGACGTATAAAGCCGATGTCTAACAACTCATGTAGTTGGACCTTTAACTCCTGAAGTTCAATAGGAGCCATTCGATATGGGGTTTTGAAAATAGGTTTGGTACCGGGTTCAAGGTCAATAAAAAATTCAACTTCACGTTCCGGAGGTAGGCCAGGAAGTTCTTCGGGAAATGCATTAGGGAATTTATTAACAACAAAAATATCATCCAGATCTGACGTATTCTTGTTTAAAGCGGTGACATAGGATAATAAAGCTTGACATCCGTTTTTCAATAAACGAATAGCTTTATGACTTGAAATGGCAGTGATTGATTTTAGTGATTTGGTTGTTTGAATTCGTATAACAGGTTGGTTAGGAATATTAAAGTTAACAACCTTACGAAAACAATCAATTTTAGCATGATGAGTGGTTAATCAGTCGATTCCTAAAATCACATCAAATGCAAGTATTTTCAAAGAGATGAGATCAACAGGTAATGTGAGGTTGCCAATTTGAATCAAACAAGATTTGTAAACTGTGGATGTAACGAAGGTTTTTCCCAACGAAGTTTCAACAGATAAGTCAAAGTCTAATTTCTCAGGGGTCAAGTTCAAACGTTGAGCACAAGTAGGTGAAATAAAAGAATGGGTAGAACCGGTATCTAATAAGGTATAGACTTCACAAGAGTTTATGATTAGCTTACCCGTGATAACTTCGTTCGGGTTCCTTGCTTTTTGGGTAGTCACAACAAAAGTCCTCCCTTGAACCACTGACTTTGACTTGTCTGGGACAGCCTTTGGTGTCACCATCCCAGCTGGACTTGACTTCGCTATAGGGCACACTCGAGCTATTTGACCTTTTTTTTCCGCAATTGTAGCACACCTTAGATTGATGTATGCAGTTTGGACTGATATGTCCCTCTTGTCAGCATTGGTAACATACGACCGGTGGTCGTTCCCCTCCCCTAGAAACGGTTGTTGGTGTTGGAGCTACTGCCGATGTCTTTTCGTCGTCATTATTGAATCTTCTCTTTTTGAAATTTCCACCTGCCTCACTTCTTCTATTATCTTGGCCATGATTACCACCGAAGTGGTTACCATTTCTGGCATGATAATTTCCTCCACACTGATTATCATTGTTCCGATGACTGTTGCCACCGGTACGACTATGGTTGTTGTCCTTTGGTTGAACAGTCTCATTATCTCTCTCCACTAATTGAGCCATGTTCACAACATCTGAATACAAACAAAGTTTATGAGAAACGAGGTATTGACAAAATAACCGTCGGCTATAGAAAGCGACAGAAATAAACTTTTTATAAAAATAACGGCAAGACTGTTACCATTAAACTGTTGAAATACCCGGTGATAAAGGCACAGTAATACGCGTTGTTGCACAGTAGCACACGGTATTGCACAGTATCTCTGATTATTTATGCTTACATAAGAAGTCACTCAGTATTTCATTCAATAATTGCTACAGTAGTTGCTGCATAGTATCTCATATTATTGATTCAATTATTGTCACAGTATCATCTGCACAATACATTATATTATTAAATCAATAATTGACACGACACATTTACTAATATTATTATTATTAGCATTATTGACAATGTCTGGAAAGTTCTGTCAAGAAAATGGGTTAGGTTATTTAATTGCGCGCCAGTAAGGAGAAATCCTTATCGGAAAGCCCCCTCTTTTTTGGGAACGATCTGGTTGTCAATATTGTGAGTTATAATATTAATGATGAATTATTGATATAAATATTTCTATTGTGTTGGGAATATTAATGTTAGTGAAAATCGACATTTAATTTATTTCGATAATAGTTGATTTCTGGATATTAAATTGACCAATCGGGAAATTAATCGGATAAAATGAGCAATTAATTGCTATTGGTTCACATACAAGGAACTTGTTCACATGTAAGGAACTATTGGTTCACATTCGGGTACTATTAGGGGAGGTGGTGCAAGATTGATGATACTTGAGGGACTAAATTAAAAATCGAGATAAAGATGAAGGTACTAAAGTGTAATTAATCTAGTAATTTGCCACCTTTACCTAGCCTATAAATACTTCTCCATCCATTCATTATTTCCTACCATTTTGAAGAGCAAAGTTATAATTACAAGCTATAGTGAAAGAAACTATAGAGAGAAAATAAGAGAGAAAGAAGAAGAGTATTCTGCTACTACCCTACTTCAGTATTAAATTTTCTACTAAGGTAAAGGATGTTATTTTCTTTCAATACTCGTATGGGTTGTCATTTTATTCCTTATTAAGCTGTGGGAATAACCTGTCTATGCGGACTACCGCATGCATGGTGAATAACTCTTCGTATTCATTCTTTATTAAGCTGTGGGAATAACCTGTCTAAGCGGACTACCGCATGCATGGTGCATAACCCTTCATATTCATTCTTTATTAATCTGTGAGAATAACCTGTCTACGCGGACTACCGCATGCCTAGTGAAAATCTATTTGCAGTTTCGTATATTATTGCATTTCAGATTCCTAAATATAAACTTACTATGGTAAGTATTGCTTCTACAATTCCTGAAATGATTAGAAATTGCTTAAGATTTTTGCTTCATCTAATATTATTTCACTAGAATATTGTTCTGAACTTTTTATTGAAATTTTAATCTTTTCATGTCGGGGTACTATTCATTCGAGAACTATTCACGGGAGTACTATTCACGAGTTACTATTTATGATAAAATTAGTTTCTTTTTCTGTCCAAATTATCTTTGATTTATGAATCTTATTCTTGAAATTGGATCAATGTTTTGATCTTCACGTTGATAATTTGGATATTCTTGAACTCTGGATAAATTGAATTACAAATCTCTAATATTTATTCTTGATCTCACTTGATTCGTTCTTTATATCATTTTTCATCATCCTCAGTCTTAAATTGTGATGAAAGTTATCTTTTGCCTGTACTGCAAAGATGAACAGTTGATTGATGAATATCTTTGGCCCGTAATGCAAAGATGAACAGTTGATTGATGAATATCTTTGGCCCGTAGTGCAAAGATGGACAGGTGTTTGGCATTATCATGACCACTGGTAATACAAACGATTATCCTTGGCCCGTAGTGCATAGACAATTCGTTGATGAGAAATAATTATTTATTGGTGTTATAGAGATAAAATATTGATGATGGACTTTTAATCATAGAAGATAGTAGACATCATTCTCTACTTGACTCTTCTAATGAATTGCTATTTTCGCTGCATTTGTTGATCTAAAACTTGTTGTTTATTGTGTTCTATCAGATTTTTCCCTGTTGAGGACTAAGGATAATTTGTTCTATATTATCTTAGTCATAATATTCTTTACTGGCTAGTTGAGCTCATCTTTTTTTTTCATTGTTCTGTTCATGAAATGAGAATATAGCGGGAACTAGTCGGGGAATGGAGTGATGGTCCGAGATGGTGCTATAGTTTTCCTCACTATTTTGTAAAATAGTGTGATAATAATTGTAGTGAGAACTTAATTTGAGTGTTTATATTTTCGTATTATATACGAAATAATATCTGTATTAAAGCTCACAGTTGTGTGGTCGTATTTTGCACGACCGTATAATAGTTGAAATTTGAAGATATGTATTTGGATTTTGCCATATATTTGGCGACTCAGAATGGGTTGTGTAATGAACCTATTTTGGGGGCCTCACAGTTGGTATCAGAGTTTAGGGATATGATCTCTGGCGGAGATCTAAGAATAGAACTAGGAGGGGAGAGACAAGTAAAACATTCGCTAGTATGTCCTACCTAAACTTATTTTGTTATTTAATTGGTCGGTCGGAATATAAGGATAATATGTGACATGTCAATTTCTTTCCCTTATTTTGTGGCAGTATTTGAGAATGACATCTGAAAATGTGACGAACGAGATTTTGTAATATAATTTGAATATTTAATGAATTAAATAAATATTTTTTGATGATTTAATTATTGAATTAAATAATTAATTGATGAATTCGTGGTAAATTAATTTAATTATAGGTGTTACATTGATTATATTAATGTGAAAAATTTTATTATTCAAAATATGAATTTAATTGAGCTTATTTGATTAATGAATTATTTAATAAGCATAATGTTATTCTAATTAATTTAATAATTAATTAGAGATTTAATGAATTGACATAATTAATAAATAAAAATTTTAATTATGTGACTATGTGATTTAATTTGGATTTATTCTATTTTATTTAATTGAATTAAATAAGATGTTTGATTAATTGCTTAAATGAGTGTGACATTACTAAACTATATTATAAGAGATTAATTAAATTAATGGGAATGAGTTAGTAAGTGGCTAGCCAAACTAGGCCCTAAAGGGAGTTGCACCAGTTAACCCATTACGGATTAACTGACCCACTATCTTGTCAATTATAATACATACGTAATATTATATACACATTATACATATATCATATACATCAGTCTTCTATTTTGATATCATTCATCAGTTAGAGAGAAAATACTTAGAGAGAGTTTGAGAAAGAACTTGAGAGAATTGATAGAGAATTGAAGGAACAAAGGAAGTTTATATCATCTAATCTCACAAATAGCAAGGGTATATTCTTCATCCCAATTTCTATTTCACGTACTATGTTTTCTCTTTCAAGTTCTCTGTAAAAAGTCTATTTTGGGATTAAGCCATGGATTGAAGTATGTGATTCTAAATGATTATAACATGATTTCTACCATCTATGCATGTTTTAAAACAATCAAATCCATGTGAATATGTTTTAATTATGTTTTTCAAAAGTTTTTAGAGTTTTCCGTTAACGTATTTTAAAAGTTCTCTGTGAAGAACAATTGTTATGATTTACTTAAGATATGATCACATGTATGCTATTATATGTTAATAACATGTTTTATTTCATGCATACATGAATTACAGTGACCAACACCATATAATTATGTTTCAATTGGGTTTTTTTGAAGTCATAGAGTATAAAAGTTGTATATATAGCCCTTATGGCCCTTACGAACAATTGTATGCCATGAATTGTTTTTTTAACTTAAATTTGACAGTATATTATGATAATATATGTTAACACAAAGAAAACAAACTTTGAACGAACGGATTCGGAGTTATAACGAATTCGTGACGTCAAATTTTATGTTTTCTTCAAAACTTCAAGAACACCAAGAACAGTAAAATTTCGTGATTTGATTCTAGTAATTGCATGGTTTAAGATGTTAAAAAAATATTAGTAACATTGTATGATGTTTCTATGAAGTTTCTACTTCATAGAAATCACGGTACTAGTTTAATTTGCATTTAATTAGAGTAATTAGCCTACGATCTGTCAAAAATCGCGAACCAAAGTTCCACCAGCAGAGTGCCCAACCCCAACGGGTCCTCATAGGCATAAAGCCACGCCCCAGCGGGGGTGGGTGCTATCCGGGAACCTTGCTTGGTTTTCGAGAAATTTTTTAGACTGTTTTGACCTCCTGTAGTAAAATAAGCATAACTTCTTCATACAAACTTCGATTAATGCGATTCAGGGTGATTCCGAAAGATAACGAGTAGACCTACAATTTTCATTCTTTAAGTTTTTCGATTTAAAGTCGTTAACAGGGGTCAAAATGGTCATCTTTGTGACTGATGCGTATTCGGAGGCAATCGGAGGGAGTCGGACATGCACGTACGTAAATGTAGTGCTCTAGACAATAAAAGATGTTCTAAGTATAAAACATGAATATTATGAAATATAATGATGTTTAACATTAATCAATGACGTTTTAGACAAGTTGTATAAGCATGTTAAGCGTACGCAAGAGGGACGAATCGGGCGTGCGACGAATGAACGTCGAAACGTCGTGTCAAGTGTAATACTATGCTATAACATACTTGAGAACTTGATAAACATATAATGCTATATGCTATAACATGTTATTAACACATATTATATGATTTTAATTTCATGTTAATAAACTAAGTTGTTGACATGTATAAGATAATGTGAAGGTTCAAGTTAACAAACTAAGTGCGAACTTGAATATTGTGATTGTAAAACTTGATTATGATTATTTAAAGGATTATACCTATATGATAAGCATATTGTGAATTCATACCTATGTTATGTGATTAGTTAATAAGTTATCACTTGGAACCAAGTTGTAAGTTGAACTTAAATAAAAAGTTCAACAGTTGAACATAGAAGTTATAAAACTAATCGACATTGTATACATAATGTAATGTGTAGGACGTTAAGGAATTGAATTGTAACTATAATTGTAGCTTGCGCACGAGGCAAGTATTCTATCCCTAACTTATTATCGTTAAGCAAGTTTCTTATCTAAACTCTTTAATTTGAATAAGCGTTCTATTCCTTATTCTTTTGTCAAGCAAGTTACTAAATTCAAAGTTTACTTTTATTGAGCAAGTTTTTTTTGTTCTTGAAATACTATCATGATGTAAGTTCTTATACTTGTTAATCAAGTTGAGATTCCATATGAGATATTATAATACCTTTTAAAGCATGATTCCAGTTATACAATACTTATTCGATTGTATACTCTTGAGAAGTTATTATTCAATTTGAATATCGTTTATTGTTGAATCTTATAAGACTAGCAAACCCTTATTGATTCGACTAGTCCATAGTTGATGAGCGTTCTAAATTCTATAATTGTTATTGAGTTTATCCAAACCAAACTTCCTTTGGTGCGGACTCTGATGTTAAACTGAGATGAACAACCCTTTTAATAGGGGATTGATGACGCTTTAGCGTTGAGATATTGTGCACAGTATTGGTACTAAGGGCTGATCCCCCTAAGTACGAGAAGTAAAGTCCATAGTCTATGACTGTTAAAGGTGTAAAGGTAAACATACTTCACAACCTAGGACATGGTTCAAGGTCTTATGACCCTCAGATGTTCTTTTGATTCTTATTACTCATTCTTGATTCAAAAGTTGAGTTTCTTTATTCAGAAGTATTTAATTCACTCGTATGTTATTATATTATTGTTATATTGTTATACTTGTGGGCAATCGTGCTCACTCTTGCTTAATAATAACATTGCAGATAAAAACGAAAGGTCTGACGAGCCTTCTACTAGAAAAGACAAGGGCAAAGTCAACAAGTGATGAAGACTTGTTGTTTATTTAATATGTTTATGTTTAAGACTTATGTTATAGTTGTGTAAGACTTATTATCTGTTTATGTTTCCGTACTTGAGATTTAAGGTTAGCATGACCTGGGATTGTATTTATTATTCAGATGTTGTAACCCCATAAGGAGAGAATTTATTTCTATCTATTGCATGGTTTGCATTTATTATGGGTAGATAAATGATATTTGTACAATGAACACCAAATCCAGTGAAATTGAAGTACCCAGATTTGGGGGTGTCACAGAAAATCTAACCAATGGAGCATATGAGACCATTGAGACACCGCCAATCAATAACCAGGATAATGTGCATCAGGAAGGCAATAATCCTCATATAAACAACACCACCGACCAAACGATGAATGATGGGGTGTTTAGGAGCTTTCTACAATTCATGCAAAATCAGATGAGAGAGACTCATGTTCAAAATGCAGATGAAAACAATGGTAACTCGCGGCTTGTCACTGCCAAGCAATTTAAGGAATTGGGACCGCCGGAGTTTTTGGGAAAGCCAGCTCCACTCAAGGCAGAAGCTTGGGTTAAGCAAATCACCAAAATATTTGATGTCCTGGGATGCACAGAGGAGCAAAAGGTTCCCTTCGCCACCTTTATGTTCCGTGGAGGGGCAAATTACTGGTGGGAATCTATGAAGCGTACTAATCTTTCCGCACTTAAGATGTCTTGGGAGAAGTTCCAGGAATTGTTCAACGACAAGTACTTTCCAGAAAGTATTCGTTATATGAAGGAGGTGGAATTCATCAAACTGGAACAAAACGATATGGCTGTATCACAATACGAGACCAAGTTTGCGGAATTATACCGATTTGCATCCCATTTGGTGGATAATGAGGAACAAATGACACGAATGTTTCTAAGAGGTTTGAAACCTGAAATTCGTCAATACCTCGTTTCTCATAAACTTTGTTTGTATCCAGAAGTTGTGAACAGGGCTCAATAATTGGAGCGAGATAATGAGACTGTTCAACCAAAGGACAACAACCATAGTCGTACCAGTGGCAACAATCATCATAACCAACGTGGAGGAAATTATCATGAAGCGGTAACCATTTCGGTGGTAATCATGGCCAAGATAATAGAAGAAGTGAGTCAGGTGGAAACTTCAAAAGGAGAAGATTCAACAACGACAACGGAAAGACATCAACACCAGCACCAACAATCGTTTCTAAGGGAGGGGAACAACCACCGGTCGTAACTGCCCAAAAAGCGAGGAACCCGAACGAAGTTATCACGGGTAAGCTAATCATAAACTCTTGTGAAGTCTATACCTTATTAGATACCGGTTCTACCCACTCTTTTATTTCACCTACTTGTGCTCAACGTTTAAACTTGACCCCTGAGAAATTAGACTTTGATTTATCTGTTGAAACTCTGTTGGGAGAAACCTTCGTTACATCCACAGTTTACAAATCTTGTTTGATTCAAATTGGCACCGTCACATTACCTGTTGATCTCATCTCTTTGAAAATACTTGCATTTGATGTGATTTTAGGAATCGATTGGTTAACTACTCATCATGCTAAAATTGATTGTTTTCGTAATGTTGTTAGCTTTTATATTCCTAACCAACCTGTTATACGAATTCAAGCAACCAAACCACTAAAATCAATCACTGTTATTTCAAGTTATAAAGTTATTCGTTTATTGAAAAACGGATGTCAATCCTTCTTAGCCCATGTCACCGATTTAAATAAAAATACGTCAGATTTTAATTATATTTCTGTTGTTAATAAATTCCCTGATGTATTTCCCGAAGAACTTCCTGTCCTACCCCCGGAACGTGAAGTTGAATTTTTTATTGACCTTGAACCCGGTACAAAACTCATTTCCAGAACCCCATATCGAATGGCCCCTATTGAACTTCAGGAGTTAAAGGTCCAACTTCAGGAGTTGTTGGACATTGGCTTTATAAGTCCTAGTACATCGCCTTGGGGTGCTCCTATTTTATTTGT
Organism: Panax stipuleanatus; assembly: GCA_020205555.1. Classification (NCBI taxonomy): domain Eukaryota; kingdom Viridiplantae; phylum Streptophyta; class Magnoliopsida; order Apiales; family Araliaceae; genus Panax; species Panax stipuleanatus. Next base: position 157,691,123 of record CM035115.1, on the reverse strand, counting down.
AAAGAAGAAAGACGGGAGTATGCGACTTTGTATTGACTATCGGGAGTTGAACTATGTCACCATCAAAAATAGGTATCTGTTACCTCGCATTGATGACTTGTTTGACCAGTTGCAAGGTGCTAAATTCTTCTCAAAGATCGATCTTCATTCTGGATATCATCAGTTAAAGATTAAAACTGATGACATTCCAAAGACTGCCTTCAGAACTCGATACGGGCATTATGAATTCTTAGTCATGTCTTTTGGATTGACTAATGCTCCTGCTGCCTTCATGGATATGATGAACCGGATATTCAATAAATATTTGAATCATTTTGTGGTTATCTTTATTGATGACATCCTCATTTACTCAAAAAGACGTGAAGATCATGAGCACCACTTGAATCTGATACTCCAAAAGCTTCGTAAAAATAAACTATATGCCAAGTTGAAGAAATGCGAGTTCTGGATTGAGGAAGTAGCATTCCTTGGGCATGTGGTATCGAAACATGGAATATCAGTTGACCCGGCGAAGATTGAAGCAATACAAAGTTGGGAGCAACCTAAGTCAATAACCGAAATACGTAGCTTTTTGGACTTAGCTGGTTATTATCGAAGATTCGTGGAAGGATTTTCTCGAATTGCCACTCCATTAACTCAGCTGACTCGAAAAGATACAAAATTTGGATGGAGCGAGGAATGTGAGAAGAGTTTCCAGGAACTCATGAGGAGACTCATTTCAGCACCTCTTCTGACAATACCATCTGGTTCGAAGGGATTTGTCATCTACAGCGATGCGTCAGGCAAATGGTTAGGATGTGTTCTCATGCAACATGGAAAAATCATAGCCTATGCCCCGCGACAACTCAAAGAATATGAGAGGAATTATCCTACTCATGATCTAGAGTTGGCAGCAGTCGTTTTCGAGCTAAAGATCTGGAGACACTACCTGTATGGGGAGAAAGTGGAGATCTATACGGATCATAAGAGCCTTAAATATTTCTTCACTCAAAAAGAACTCAACATGCGGCAACGACGCTGGCTTAAGCTGTTGAAAGATTACGATCATACCATTCAATACCATCTTGGAAAAGCGAACGTGGTTGCTGACGAGTTGAGTAAAAGATCGTATGCGGGTACAAGTGCGATATTGGCAACACAAAGCCCCATTTTGTATGACTTACAAAGGATGGAGATAGAGTTAAAGACTCCAGAGACCCACGTGAAGATGGCAAATATTTGCGTAGAACCAACTTTAATTGATAAAGTTAAAGCTGCTCAAGCTACAGAACCGGAGCTGATGAATATGAAGAAGAAGGTGCAAGAAAGTGCTATTCCAGAAGCAAGAATCGACGAAGAGGTAATACTTCGAGTCAACTCCAGACTAACTAGAATAAAAAATAATGAGTTTTAAAATATTGTTTATTAACTAATGAATGTTAATTTATTTATTTTTAATAAATATTTAAATACAATAATCAATGTTCTTAATTACAATTCAAATAAGTTTTCATCATTTTTGAAATTCTAAATTTCAATACTATTTATTAATATTTAAATGTCCAATATTATAGTGTGTATGAATATTTATAATTTATAATTAGATTCAAAAGTTTACATTAAATATTTAATTATTATTTTTCAAATACTTGATTAAAATTTTAATAATATGTTTATGGGAACTTTTATTTATAATTTATCCTCAACACATAGATTACAATTTACATAGTTATAAAAAGTTTATTTTATTTCATTATATTTATGGAGAGTGCGAGTTCTAGTGTATATGTGACAACTAACAATTGGTTAATCCAACTTCATCCAAAATTTACTTTGGACTTACTTTAAATATTTGGACTTCTAATTTTTAAATAATTGGGCAAATGAAAGTGATGAATACTCCTTTCACCTGAAAATTCATAAACGTGAATTAATTATTTAACCCCATTCTAGATTAATTCTAAGTTAATTCGGACTTAACACATTTTAACAATAAAATTATATTGTTCATTGGTCTCGCCTCCCAACTTTGCAAGTAAGTTTTAAAAGTAAAAAACTTATAACAAGCTAATAACTATAGGTTTGTTCTTCTAATATATAATTTTCTTGGTAAATGATATATTTTAGATATTTTAACTTTATAATAGTAAAAATCTATTAACTATATTTAAATTAATTTATTTCAGTTTATTAATATTAAAATAAAAATATTATTTCCTACTTTTTAGATGTGAAATGATATATTTTTAAAATAATTTTTGTATGATAGTGAAAACTAATTATTATATAAGGAATATCACTTTAAAAAAATTATTTTGCTTATTATATATATATAAGTTATTTGGATACGAATTTCCGATACGGATCTGAATCCGGATATTCGTTATCCGTCGGATATATTTACGGTCGGATGTTAAACGAATAAGAATACGCATATATCCGTATTCGTATCCGTTTAGTTGCGGATACCTTTAAACCGTATTAGAATACGGATATATCCGATTTTTTTCGAATACGAATAATATTCGTTTTTTTTGGAATACGGATGCGGACGAATACGAATTTTTCGGTTACCATTTACAGCTCTAATGACAGCAATGAAAATGATATTTAAAATTTAAAATACCCACATAAATTAAAGGGCTACTAAATACATTAATTTTGTAAATAAACTATTAAAAATATATTAATACTGTAAATATTTTGTGAATACACTGCTGTTGTAATTTTTTCTAAAAATGTACTAGAAAATATAATTTATTCAAAAATTATATATAGATGAAATAGTTGTTTAGCCCAATAAGTTTGATCAAAAGTATAACCTTTACCCAGAAAAAGTAAATATTATCTTCTTCAGAAAGAAAGACTTTCAGCGTAGGCTATTGGTACGTTCTGGTCTAGATTATGAATCCAATTTGTGTAAAGCCCAACCCAACAACTTATCAGAAAGGGTGGACCAATAAAACACCAACGTGTCGCAGCTTATAACCACCGAGGCCGGAGACTCACACGTGTCTATCTATACGCTGTTGTATTATGATACCTACGTACATACTCTTGTATGTATATATCTGTTCTCATCTTGTTCAGTACACTAATCCATCAGTATTATCAACGATCATATATTCATTCATCCGTACAAATCTCAAAAGGGTTCCCAGATTTTCACATAATATAATTCGTGGGAGAAAAATAGAGGGGAAGGGAGAGAATTTTTGAAGCTTCAATTCACAGGTCGGTCAGTTCATTTATGTATCAATGTAAACATCACAATTGTATTGTTTATTTCTGGATTTAGCTTTTATATATTTCCATTATGTATATGGGATCGATCAAGACTTTTGTACCCAATTGGGTATTTTTTATATAAAAGTTGGACATCTTCAAGATATAGGATTTCACTATATATTGGACTGCAAGTAGTATAGTTTTTTTTTGGGTGCTAATTTGAGGGGAAATAGAACGGTCTAGCTTGGCAAGAGGCGTAGAATACCACTCACTCAGTACCTCCTGTTTATGTTATACTTGTCTATTGAAGATTAATGGAATCCCAAACATTATTATGCATTTTATTTGTTTATGTTATAGTGCAAACTATGTATGTATATATGTTAAGCAGTGTTTTTTTTGGGTCTATAATGAGTGGAATTGTACTTTTTCGGACTCAGAATTTAAGGGTTCAATTTGGGAAAATTTACTTGTGGGAGAGCATGACTAAGGTGGTGTTTGATAAAATCAGTTGTTAAAATCTGAATAGTTTAGACATTTGAATAATATAAAATATCTGAATAGAATTGTATCTGAATGAAAAAATGTTGTTTGATAATTACTTTTTTCAAAATGTCTAAATAACATGTTTTTTATTATTTTAACCCTTAGAAAAAAAAAATAAAAAAACAATAATTCTTCTCCTTCCTTCCCCACCCCCACCCCCCTCCCCCTCCCCCTCCCCCTCCTCCCTCCTCCCTCCTCCCTCCTCCCCCGCCCCACCCCCTCCTCCCCCATCCCCGTCCCACCTCCTCCCTCCTCCCTTGCCTTCCCCGCCCCCGCCCCCGCCCCCGCCCTCGCCCTGCCCCCCACCACCCCCCCGCCCCAGCCCCCGCCCACCCCACCCCCTCCCTCCACCCCACCCCACCCCTCCTGCCCCAGCCCCAGCCCCACCCCCACCCACCTCCTCCCTCCTCCCTCCTCCCCCGCCTGTGCTGTCGACTTAATCTCTTTCTCCTCGATCTATTGTAGCTTTAATTATATTTTTTAGATAGATTTGTTGTATAATAGGTTCCATACTTTTAGATCTCGGGGTTTATCTTTTTATGCATGTGTTTGATTTCAGCGATTTGGTTTGAATGGATGAGATCTTTGAGTTTTGCTTGAAGTTAATAAATTTCTATTTTGGTGTTATCAATGAGATTTCTGGGTTTGTTTTGAGTTTGGTTTGAATGAAATTTTCAGGCGAGGCGGAGGTGGCGAGGCGGTGGTGGCGCCGGAGGTGGCGAGGCGGTGGTGGCGCCGGTGGGTAGCAGTGGGTGGCAGTCATGGGATAGACAAGAAAATTGATAATATTAAAGAGGGTATTTGTGTCTAAAAAATAGCAAGTTCATTAAGAGGCATGTCTGTATAATTTAGATTTGATTTTCTATCTCAACCATTTAGAGCCATTAAGAGGTAAAAAAAACAGCCACATGCCTCTGACCGAATAAGAGGCAATAAGTGGTAAACAAACAGCACCTAAGTTAAAAAAGTTTTGTTTTTCTAAAAAGAAGAAGATTTCATTAGAAAGAGGATTTTATTTGAAGAAGAATGCTTAATTATTCCCACCTTTTGCCTATGGTTGGTTGAAACATGAAGTGAACGATTTACAGAGACGCTTGATTACAGAAAAGTGCAGAGATGCATTTTAGCTCAATGTGGCCCATCTAATTAGTGTAATTTTGTCATAATTGGATAGTAGGTTGTTGAAGACATCACCATTAGGATTAAGTTAGATACTGTGGAAGATGCACGCGGCATGGTGTCAGTCTACATCGACCAGCATGCATATAGAGAGAGAGATCTTCGTCAACCGGGCATCATTTTTGCAGGATGCTTTGTCTTGATAGCATTGGTCCTCTCCACCCTTCTAATTCTCCAACATCTTAGATCCTACACTAAACCTGCGGTTAGTTAACATGATATCTCCTTTCAAAATAAGTTTCCAACTTCTTCTGGGTGACAAGTTTTAGTAGGAGCCTCATTCCCTTATTTTTGATTTCTTTTCAGGAGCAGAAATGGATTGTTGCAGTTCTCTTCATGGTTCCCGTATATGCTGTTGAGTCAGTAAGGATCTATCCATCTAAAACATTTGTGTCAATAATGAATTCATTATTCTTTCACTATCTTTCTAATACATGAATCCAAACAGAAAAAGTGTCCATATATTTATTCATACCTATGAACAGTGATTAATTTCACCACCAAACCTTGGATTAATCATGTGATGAGACATCCTACGGGAGCTTATGTGCTATCAAGGCTTCTCATGGACAACAGTATTATATTATATATGGAGCATGGATGGTATGAAATCAATTGGAATTTTATGAATGAAGTAGTGGTTTATCTATTGTTTGAGATTGCAATAGTGAAGCCAGCTAGGGTTGGGCTTGACACACACTTGGTTTTTTACTTTACATTGCATGTATTGCACTTTCACTTGAACTTCTCATTTTCGTATGTTAACCGGTGTCTTCTCTATCCCATGTAGAAAGCGTGATTTATTATAGAAAAAGATGCTATTTGGAGTTAAAAAGGGGGAACGAACCGTTGGTTAAATGGGGCAGGTAAAACGAAATAAATCAGCAAGCTATTTATCACATTGAACCAGGAAAAGGAAGATTGGAGATTGATTGACACATTACTGAGACTCGACTTAAAAAATTACCTCTTCCATGAGCTGATAACTTCCATGTTTTCCCCAGATTCTATCTTTGTGGAACCCAAGGTTGTCCCTTGCCTGTGACATTTTAAGAAATTGTTATGAAGCATTTGCGCTTTATTCTTTTGGGAGTTACTTGATCGCCTGTCTTGGTAAGTTACACATTTTTGGCTGTTTTCTCAAGTACCACTATATAGTCTACATTAAATTAAATCATTAAATATTCTCTCTCTCTCTCTCTCTCTCTATATATATATATATATATATATATATGTATGTATATTCAATTGTGGGAATTATGTTGATTAGCTGAAAGCTGTCAAGCTTGAAAACTGTATGATTACATTAAGTGCATTTATCTACGTATTTGTTTTTGGAACTAGAATTTCACATTTTCCCGTTCTGATGCTTTATAGTTTAGATGCATATGTACTTTGTCAGTGTTGTGTTACTGCATTTCTTGAAAAAAATGTATCTTGACAAACTTTTGCGAAAAAATCTATTTAGTACGATATATAATCTATGTTAGGGGGTGAAGAAAGAGTCGTAGAACTACTTGAAGATGAATCAAGAAAGTCCCTAAACAAGCCATTGCTGGAGGGAGTGGATGAGAAACCACCGCTGCAACAAAGGACTTTTTGGAATTTCTTCCGTAGACCAAATGTGCTTGGTGAAGACTTATTAACAATTGAAAAGTTTGGTCTTGTACAATATGTAAGTTATGAAATTAGTCCCTTATGTTTATGCTACGTTTGATGACTCATTCCTATGGAATAAAAAATAGTATTTGGTTGTTTCATTAGAATGGAATGAGTCATTCACATTCTTGTCAAATTTGTGAACTTTATTCCTTGGGAGAAGTTATGGAATGACTCATTTTAGTTGAAATAGAATTACTCATTTTACTCTCCATTTCATTCCTTTTATCTATTCCATTCTTTCAATTCAAACGTAGCCTTAGCATACTTTTACGTGAAACCTGTTAAATTCTAATATATTGGATAGCTCAGATGATTTTAAAAGACATTCTGCGCATTCTTAGCTCTTGTATTGGAGCTCTTTGGTGTATATGGTGACGGGGAATTCAAGTGGAACAAAGGGTATGTTTCATTTACATTAATGACTATTAACATCCATAGAACTATTTATGTATGAACTTCATGAGCACTTTTCTTGCACATAATTAAGCTAATTGAATGTCATCCTTATTTGTTATTTTGCCGAAATTATTTAAAGTTTCTTTTATAACATCAATCATGACTGTCATTGATGTACACTTTTTATACGTGTTAAATTCAAGTATAAAAAGTAGATTTTTAAACAAACATAATTTCTTGGTCTTTAGGATATACTATTATTTCTCCATTTTTAGCTTATTACTTGATCATTTTTGTTGCAGGTACCCATACACGGCCGAAGTATTGAACTTTAGTCAGATGTGGGCTTTTTATTGCCTTGTACAGTTTTACAATGCAACTCATGAAAGACTTGAATCGATAAAACCCCTTTCAAAGTTCATCAGCTTCAAGGCTATTGTGTTTGCAACTTGGTGGCAAGGTGTTGTTATTGCTCTATCGTGTTCTCTTGGAGTTCTTGATAGTAGTGTGCATACAAGCCAATCATGTATGATGATAAAGCACGTACTTTGTAAACAATCTTATTTATTTATTAATGAAATATTCATTTATTAAAGGCATTTAATTATCTACATGTTGCTGTTTTTATAATATGTAAATAACCCATAGTTTTAAGCAATGCTTTTAGAATCATGATGATGATAATGCTAATGAGATCTAAATTCTTAGAAAGTTTTAAAACTTAAATAGTTCCCAATCGTGGGATTACTAAAAAGGGGATTAGTAAATCCGGATAGATTGGTACATATGTTGCTTGCTCATTGGATGAGGATGATTGATCTCATGATCATTTGTGTGGAGACACTAAAGCAAGTATGTAGGTGCTTATTGGAGAATAAGTTCACTGAACGTGATTCGCTATGGAATACCTAATGGAGTTTTACTCGCATGTCAATAGGAATTCCTAATGTGATAGTAGTACAAGTGATCCTTGGACTTGAGATCATCATAGTATCTTGTATGTAACAAATTATACTTTGACTTATTCCTTAAGACCTTTTAAGGCATATATAGGGTATGCTTGGGTATAATGAGTTACATATGGAGATAATGAATGATCAATAAAGAATCTACCACCTCTAGTAAAAGAGGAGATATGTCCTATGTGATTCGTTAAATGACAACCCAGGAATCCTTGGCCAAGGTGAAATGAAATTAGAAAGGAGTTTTTTAATTTGCATTATTTGGAGTTGTGCATTTTCTAATCGAAATACATATAATTAAATAAAATAAGACTTGACAGTAAATCCATGTCTTATATTTAATTGGGACATTGTATGGTGGAAGGATTGAATTGTATGGTAACTATTAACTCACAGGTTCTTTTATGATTAATGTTGAAATCTATATTATCTGAAAAGTCGTTGATCGCTAGGGAGGCTTATCCCTATTGTAGAATAAATATTATTTATTTAAATAGATTATTAGTTTAATTTATTTATTTAAATAAGATTAAAATTGTTTTAATTGATTTATTCACAACCGGTTTAATGTGGAGAACCTAAAGGGTCACACCATAAAAGAAAGAATAATTATTTAAGAAGGTAATGGCATAATCGTAATAATGCATTAAGTATAATTAATTTAATCTATGATGATAGAATAAATTAAATAGCTTAATGTTTATTATTTAATATTTTGGAAATATTAAATATAAATTAATAAGAGGAGTCTTATTAATATTATTACAATTATTATTATTTTAATTTCTAAAGGAGTTTAGTAATTAATTTAATATTTAGTACTCTCATTTATTCCTAATAAGATTAGGAGACAAATTAATTAAATAAATTTAATTAATTATTCCCATGTGGTGGGAAGCCTAAATTAATTAAAGGAGTTTAATTAATAAATAGAAATCCCATGTCTAATAGGATTAGAAGGGTTGACCAATGTCTATATAAGAGGAGTCTTATAATAGATATTACTAGATGAAATTCCAATTGTTGGAGAGTACTCCTTTTCTATAGAGGATAGAAAACTAAGGATTAGCCAAACACCCTCCTTCTTGATAATTCCTTTTCCTTGGTGGATCACCTCTAGAGGCCAAACACTTGGGTGGCTAACGTTGATCAAAGAAAGGAATCTAACCCGGAAATTCAAGGAGATCACGAAGAACAAGGAGTTGAACTAGTACCTGTGGAAGCTTCGTTCTACAAGGGTATGATTCCATAACTTCTTATTTATCGTTTTAAATTAATAATTTGCATAAAAGATGATCCGGGTAATGGTTTTGTAGAAATTTTTTAAACTCTGATATAACATGCTTCCGCTAATTTTTGCAATTTGATTGCGTCACGATTTCGTACCATGTCCTACCATCATGTCCTTCAGTTATATGACTAAACTGCCTCTGTTTTTAAGTGATTTAGTCCTACCATTTTAATATTGATAGTTTCAGTCAACTTATATCCTTTAGCAAGATTGTACCTTGCTCATTACATTTCTTGTTTGTCAGATGGCTCTTGCAGCTGTTGCTCATGTCTTTGTCTTCCCCGCAAAACCCCATCATTTTGTGCCAGTTTCCGAGTACGGAAAGGTTGACGCCACAGAGACGGCCAAAGCAACGCTGAAGATAGAGAAGGGTAACAAGGAAAACCCAGATGTTTATGAGAAGACTGAAACTAAGGTTGAGGCGCCTGGAACAAGCATGAAAGAAAGTGTTCAGGACATTGTTGTTGAAGGAGGTCAACATGTGAGCCATAACTCTCTTCTTTTATCATGTCATTTTTCTTTTTAGAAAAAGATCCAAAACTAAAAAGTTTTTGTTTTTATTTTTTATGAATTGCATAAGCAGGTTGTGGAGGATGTTGTGTTGACTATAAACCAGGCCACTGAGCCTGTAGAGAAGGGAGTGACAAAGATTCAGAAGACTTTCCACCAAATAGCAGTCAGCGATGACAAGAAGAAAGAGTCCGAAGTAAAAGTTGAAGAATATGAACAAAACCTTACACGAGGAAATGCAAAAGGCCGGATAAACTAAAAAACCATTTAAACTAAAAAACCATTTTGATCCTCAGTTGCTTAGAATGTTTTAAATTTATGATAGAATCAAACTGTGAATATTTTCACTGTGTATTGGAGTAAATTTGTTTTGCATTTTAGGATTTGGTGAATTAGCTCAAGGTCAGATATTTGAGCCAATAAATTTTATTATATGATCTGGCAGAGCAGAGCCTGTGCACGACTTTATATTCATTTTTATCTTATTACTTGATCATTTTTGTTGCAGGTACCCCCCCCCAATACATGGCCGTAGTATTGAACTTTAGTCAGATGTGGGAAATTCAAGTGGAACAAAGGGTATGTTTCACTTACAAGTGAGCAAATCTCAAAAGTGCATACATTAATGACTATAACATCCATAGAACTATGTATGAACTTGATGAGCACTTTTCTAACACATAATTAAGCTAATTGCATGTCATCCTTTTTGGTTATTTGCCGAAACTATTTAAAAGTTTCTTTTATAGCATCAATAATGACTTTCGTTGATGTACAATTTGTAGACTTGTTAAATTCAAGTATATAACGTAGATTTTTTAACAAACATAGTTTCAAGGTCTTTCAGGTATAAAATATTATTTCTCCATTTTTATCTTATTACTTGATCATTTTTGTTGCAGGTACCCCCATACATACATACATGGCCGTAGTATTGAACTTTAGTCAGATGTGGGCTTTGTATTGCCTTGTATAGTTTTACAATGTAACTCATGAAAGAATTAAATCGATAAACCCCTCTCAAAGTTCATCAGCTTCAAGGCTATTGTGTTTACCCGGCCTTCTGCATTTCCTCATGTAAGGTTTTGTTCATATTCTTCAACTTTTACTTCGGACTCTTTCTTCTTGTCATCGCTGACTGCTATTTGGTGGAAAGTCTTCTGAATCTTTGTCACTCCCTTCTCTACAGGCTCAAAGGCCTGGTTTATAGTCAACACAACATCCTCCACAACCTGCTTATGCAATTCATAAAAAATAACAACACCTTGCCACCAAGTTGCAAACACAATAGCCTTGAAGCTGATGAACTTTGAAAGGGGTTTTATCGATTCAAGTCTTTCATGAGTTGCATTGTAAAACTGTACAAGGCAATACAAAGCCCACATCTGACTAAAGTTCAATACTACGGCCATGTATGGGTACCTGCAACAAAAATGATCAAGTAATAAGCTAAAAATGGAGAAATAATAGTATAACCTACAGACCAAGAAATTATGTTTGTTTAAAAATCTACTTTTTATACTTGAATTTAACAAGTATAAAAAGTGTACATCAATGACAGTCATGATTGATGTTATAAAAGAAACTTTAAATAATTTCGGCAAAATAACAAATAAGGATGACATTCAATTAGCTTAATTATGTGCAAGAAAAGTGCTCATGAAGTTCATACATTAATAGTTCTATGGATGTTAATAGTCATTAATGTAAATGAAACATACCCTTTGTTCCACTTGAATTCCCCGTCACCATATACACCAAAGAGCTCCAATACAAGAGCTAAGAATGCACAGAATGTCTTTAAAATCATCTGAGCTATCCAATATATTAGAATTTAACAGGTTTCACGTAAAAGTATGCTAAGGCTACGTTTGAATTGAAAGAATGGAATAGATAAAGGGAATGAAATGGAGAGTAAAATGAGTAATTCTATTTCAACTAGAATGAGTCATTCCATAACTTCTCCCAAGGAATAAAGTTCACAAATTTGACAGGAATGTGAATGACTCATTCCATTCTAATGGAACAACCAAATACTATTTTTTATTCCATAAGAATGAGTCATCAAACGTAGCATAAACATAAGGGACTAATTTCATAACTTACATATTGTACAGGACCAAACTTTTCAATTGTCAATAAGTCTTCACCAAGCACATTTGGTCTACGGAAGAAATTCCAAAAAGTCCTTTGTTGCAGCTGTGGTTTCTCACCCACTCCCTCCAGCAATGGCTTGTTTAGGGACTTTCTTGATTCATCTTCAAGTAGTTCTACGACTCTTTCTTCACCCCCTAACATAGATTATATATCGTACTAAATAGATTTTTTCGCAAAAGTTTGTCAAGATACATTTTTGTCAAGAAATGCAGTAACACAACACTGACAAAGTACATATGCATCTAAACTATAAAGCATCAGAACGGGAAAATGTGAAATTCTAGTTCCAAAAACAAATACGTAGATAAATGCACTTAATTTAATCATACAGTTTTCAAGCTTGACAGCTTTCAGCTAATCAACATAATTCCCACTATTGAATATACATACATATATATATATATATATATATAGAGAAAGAGAGAGAGAGAGAGAGAATATTTAATGATTTAATTTAATGTAGACTATATAGTGGTACTTGAGAAAACAGCCAAAAATGTGTAACTTACCAAGACAGGCGATCAAGTAACTCCCAAAAGAATAAAGCGCAAATGCTTCATAACAATTTCTTAAAATGTCACAGGCAAGGGACAACCTTGGGTTCCACAAAGATAGAATCTGGGGAAAACATGAAAGTTATCAGCTCATGGAAGAGGTAATTTTTTAAGTTGAGTCTCAGTAATGTGTTAATCAATCTCCAATCTTCCTTTTCCTCTCTGGTTCAATGTGACAAATAGCTTGCTGATTTATTCCGTTTTCCCTGCCCCATTTAACCAACGGTTCGTTCCCCCTTTTTAACCCCAAATAGCATCTTGTTCTATAATAAATCACGCTTTCTACATGGGATAGAGAAGACACAGGTTAACATACGAAAATGAGAAGTTCAAGCGAAAGTGCAATACATGCAATGTAAAGTAAAAAACCAAGTGTTTGTCAAGCCCAACCCTAGCTGGCTTCACTATTGCAATCTCAAACAATAGATAAACCATTACTTCATTCATAAAATTCCAATTGATTTCATACCATCCATGCTCCATATATAATATAATACTGTTGTCCATGAGAAGCCTTCATAGCACATAAGCTCCCGTAGGATGTCTCATCACATGATTAGTCCAAGGTTTGGTGGTGAAATTAATCACTGTTCATAGGTATATCGACACATTTTCTGTTTGGCTTCATGCATTAGAAAGATAGTGAAAGAATAATAAATTCATTATTGACACAAATGTTTTAGATGGATAGATCCTTACTGACTCAACAGCATATACGGGAACCATGAAGAGAACTGCAACAATCCATTTCTGCTCCTGAAAAGAAATCAAAAACAAGGGAATGAGGCTCCTACAAAAACTTGTCACCCAGAAGAAGTTGGAAACTTATTTTGAAAGGAGATATCATGTTAACTAACCGCAGGTTTTGTGTAGGATCTAAGATGTTGGAGAATTAGAAGGGTGGAGAGGACCAATGCTATCAAGACAAAGCATCCTGCAAAAATGATGCCCCGTTGACGAAGATCTCTCTCTCTATATGCATGCTGGTAGATGTAGACTGACGCCATGCCGTGTGCATCTTCCACAGTGTCTAACTTAATCCTAATGGTGTAGTCTTCAACAACCTACTATCCAATTATGACAAAATTACACTAATTTAGATGGGCCACATTAAGCTAAAAATGCATCTCTACACTTTTTCTGTAATCAAGCGTCTCTGTAAATCGTTCACTTCATGTTTCAACCAACCATAGGCAAAAGGTGGGAATAATTAAACATTCTTCTTCAAATAAAATCCTCTTTCTAATGAAATCTTCTTCTTTTTAGAAAAACAAAACTTTTTTAACTTGGTCATGCTCTCCCACAAGTAAATTTTCCCAAATTGAACCCTTAAATTCTGAGCCCGAAACAGTACAATCCCACTCATTATAGACCCCCAAAAAAAACACTGTTTAACATATATACATACATAGTTTGCACTATAACATAAACAAATAAAATGTATAATAATGTTTGGGATTCCATTAATCTTCAATAGACAAGTATAACATAAACAAGAGGTACTGAGTGAGTGAGTGGTATTCTATAACATAAACAAGAGGTACTAGACCGTTCTATTTCCCCTCAAATTAGCACCCAAAACTACTTGCAGTCCAATATATCTTGAAAATGTCCAACTTTTATATAAAAAATACCCAATCGGGTAAAAAAAGTCTTGATCGATCCCATATATATAATGGAAATATATAAAAGCTAAATCCAGAAATAAACAATACAATTGTGATGTTTATATTGATACATAAATGAACTGACCGACCTGTGAATTGGAGCTTCAAAAATTCTCTCCCTTCCCCTCTATTTTTCTCCCACTAAATATATTATGTGAAAATCTGGGAACCCTTTTTGAGATTTATACGGATGACTGAATATATGATTGTAGTCTCGTAAAACTGATGGATTAGCGTACTGAACAAGATGAGAACAGATATATATATACATACAAGAGTATGTACGTAGGTATCATAATACAACAGCGTATAGATAGCCACGTGTGAGTCTCCGGCCTCGGTGGTTATAAGCTGCGACACGTTGGTGTTTTATTGGCCCACCCTTTCTGATGAGTTGTTGGGTTGGGCTTTACACAAATTGGATGCATAATTTAAACCAGAACGTACCATGAGCCTACGCTGAAAGTTTCTTTCTGAAGAAGATAATATTTACTTTTTCTGGGAAAAGGTTATGCTTTTGATCAAACTTATTGGGCTAAACAACTATTTTGGTCTTGTACTCTACATTTAATTTTAATTTCATCTATATATAAAAAAAATTTAACTTAAATAATGACATGGTTTTTTATTTATTTTTTAAAAAAACATGCTAGCATTTATTTTAATAATCTAAGTAGGCATTGGTAAGGAAGAAATTAGTAATTTGACAAATTGTGCAGAATTTTTTTTGCGTATAAATTTATTTTATAAAAAAATGAAGATTCTGTTCCAATAAGATCATCAAGGCTTATGACAAGGCAAACTAATAGGCTAATAGTGCACATAGGATAATATTTTTTTTGTTGAATCTCAAGTTATAAACTTAATAACTAGTATTTTTTGGATATTTAGTACCAATACTTCGAATTAATTTATTTATTGGGATATTTTATGTAATAAATATAAAATTGAGTAGTAATTCTTACTGAATCAATTTTTATTTATTTAGACTTACATTTATATTGCTCTTTATCGAAGAAATTATGTTTCTTAATTTACTCTTATGCATGTAATCTCATATTTATTGTTTTATTTTTTGGACATTCATGTTTATTGTTTATAATATCACTTTTTTGGGTGTTCGTCGTTTATAACGTTATTACTTTGCCTTGTTGTTGGGTGTTATGATCACTGAATCAATAAAAGCAAAATAAATTGAAGTTTTATACTTATAGTTTTGTACAAATACAAATTCTCAAGTGATCGAAAATGGTGTGGGAATATAAAAAATAATTAGCATCATATGTACATTTTAGAGAGTATGAAGAATCTAAACAATGAGGGACAAATATATGGCTAATTTGTGGAGGAAAAGAGTTTGAATTTATAAATATATTACTTGGAAAAAAAAATAGAAGTTTGAAACATCACTTAATAAAAAAAGTAATAAAATGACTTGTTTATCCTTATTTAAAAAAAGCTTATATATCATCGTTGACAGTTATTTATATTTTTAAAAAAGTCACATCATCATTATTTTTAAAAAGAAGAAGAATTAAATTGTTCCTCTATATATCTTAGGGTACGTACAAGGACTAAATTGTACATGGATAAAATTGAAAGTAATTATAAAATACAAGAACCAAAATGGTTGTTTAGCCAACTTATTGTGACAATAAAATCATGTAAAAATTTGGCCTTTTTTGTTTGTTATAATTCTATACTTGCTCTTTAATTTGAATGTTTTGATGTTAGGAACTTTAATAATATAATTGTCTATATGAATTTTTTCAATGTAATTTGAATAAGGTGTAAACACACCTTTCATTTGAATGTCACATAATTTATGTGTCACCGGGTATTAGTGGTTAATAAAGCATATTTTCATAAATAAATAAAAAATTTAGAGTATTTAATTTATCATTTATTTGGCCCGTCACCTTTTGTTATTGACACTCTTCTTCTTTTTCAGCTTATTTTCCCTTTTTTTTTATCTTTTGAATACCCTTCTTCATATAAATGAAAAAATATAACTAATATTATGACATGTTAAATACACGTTACGTAGTTCATAGTTTATTATTGGCAAAACTAATGATTTGGCCACTGAAGTTGGCATTTTTTATTGAATATCCGATTGAATTTTTAATTTTTTAAATTAACTAACTGAACTAATTAAAATTGTTAAATTGAGTCATTCTGTCAAATCTGGCTAACGGCTGTCAAATTGGTTCAAGATTTTTCATATGTGAAAGCAAAAAAAAAAGGGAAAATAAAATAAAAAATAAGGTGGCCAATCAGCAACAATGACATAGAAATAAAAAAAATATTTTTTTGACTCATTTTTAACATTTTAAAATTTTAAAAATGACAAAAACATAATAAAACACAATAAAAATTAATAAAAATAAAATATTTTTTCATTCATTAAATCAACTTTATTTCTTAAGATAAATCAAATCTTAATCAATTAAAAAACCAAACATATTTTCCTTAAAAAAAAGACAACATTAATAGCTAAACATTAAAATTAAAATCAAATTTTACATCTTCCCCAATTTTTTTATTTATCAAAATCTTCATCTTTCTCAAATTTTCATCAAATTACCCAGCAATCTTAAACAATCTTTTGTTTGTTTGGAATATACATACATACATACCAGCTAATTCGGAATATTGAAATGTAATGTTATTGCAGGGTGTTCTAGATGCGGAGAAATCCTGTGTTGGGGAAGTCCCCAGTTCTTCTTCAACAGCTTAAATGGAGCTTTGCCTATTGTTTGTTTCAGTAGCAGCTATTCAATAGTAGATTATCAACAAATAATTTTAGACATACCGCCCACTGATCCATGACTTTTTGGATAGAGAGAGAATTCTGTTTGACAATGTCAATTTTTTTTATTTAGGTTTTGAGGCTCCCTACAACCATCACCAAAGAGCCACCATGGTTGCCAGATCCAACCAGAGTAGCTCAGATCCAAAAATCGGCAGACTCCGGCTAAGCACCAAATCAAGCGAAAATCAAAACAAGCCATGATTTCCGACTAATTCCGCCGGCTATTACACCGGAAAACACACCCAACAAAATCCAAAAAGCAAATATCATGATGAACATGCTGGGCACAAAACAATAATAGCTTGTCCTCATCGATCACGAAGAAATTCAATTTGAGCAAAGTCACGGAGTTCAATTTGTCAGGACTCAAAGTGATTGTGAAGTTGAAGAACAGTAGTGAAGAAGATGAGAAAGAGAAAATGAAATTTAAAGGTAGAATCACCTTTTTTTTTCTATTAGATCTGTTTTGATCTGTTTTGACGAAAAATAAAAGAAATAATCTTAATGAAAGAGAAAATACACGATTTTTTGATTTGTAAAAACAAATAATCAAGATGATTAAATCTGTTTTAGTTAAAGAAGAAAGATATTTTGATTTTTTTATTTTTGTTTTTGTTTTATTTTATTATGTTTTTGTCATTTTTAAAATTTTAAAATGTTAATTTTTTTATTTTTTTAAAACTTTAAAATGTAAAAAGAAGGTTTATTTATTTTTTTTGCCACATGTAAATTTTTTATTTTTTGTTTATTTTTTTCAGAGTCAAGTAGATAAAATTTTAATGTCTGTCTATTTTTTTTAACGGAGTGACCCAATTTGAAAATAATAATTAATTTAGTTGGATAATTTAAAAAATTAAAAGTACAATCGTGTATTCAATAAAACGTGCCAACTTCAATGGCAAAATTATTAGTTTTGACGTTTATTATTGTTCCTTTTTTGTTTATTCATAAGCAATATATGCATAAGCGTAGAATTAATGAGAGTATTAAAATTTAAGCTACTTCCCATTCTGTAGATCAAAATAATTATATTGCAATCCTAGTAGATACATCAACTCATTTTCTTGTATTTCTTTTTATTAATTTAAAGACTATATTATTTTATCCAATCAACATATTTTGTAGAGAAAGCTAGACTCGTTTGGATAAACATTTTTTCTTTTCTATTTATTTTACTTTCTTTGTATGTGTTCATCTAGAAGAGGAAAGGAAAATGTACCACATAATTAATACTATCTCTTTTCGTCAAAGAAAAATACATTTTCCCTTCAATTTTATCTAATACACTAATTATTTAGTCTTAGTAATTTTGTTAGTAATGA
This sequence comes from Panax stipuleanatus, assembly GCA_020205555.1. Classification (NCBI taxonomy): domain Eukaryota; kingdom Viridiplantae; phylum Streptophyta; class Magnoliopsida; order Apiales; family Araliaceae; genus Panax; species Panax stipuleanatus. The sequence continues at coordinate 157,672,855 of CM035115.1, read as the reverse complement.
TCAAAATATGTTAATAGATAGTTAATGATATTAAGAAAAAATCTATAAAAAAAATTATAACCATAAAAAATATGTTTACTATTAAAAGTTTAAAAGAATTTTTAACCATTAAAATGTTGATGAAAAATTCATCAAATGGTGAAAAAGTATCGGATTATTTTTATTTTTGAAACAATTATGCTATATATTCAATATAATAAATTAGTTGATCGGTGTTGATTCCAATTATATTATCTGCAACTATAAAAATATATAAAAAAGAGTATTTTAATTTCAAATTAAGCTACAAACTATAAATACGTTAGTTCTAAATACTAGTTTACTAAGATCATATACGTGTGATTAATTAATTATTGATGTCAAAGATGGTGAATTTGATCATAAAAGTTGATGGAAGGCATAATATATTGAAGTGAGTGAGCTGTTTTAATGGGAGTACATGTGAGAGACCGACGTGTACATAGATTGAAATGATGGTGGAAGGGTTAATTTTTAAAGTAAAAATCAAAGGGATGGATGTTTCCAATGATTTCTTGTACTGTTGAAATAGAACATATAGCTTGGGAAGAGAGCATGCATGGAGATTGTTAGATATGATTGACCCCCGGCCCTTGTTTGACGACACACGTGTTGTTCTGAGACAGTCCGATGAGCATTCATCAGATTGCTGTCATATGACACGTAGGGCGGCCTCCGGCGGCCCACACCCCACTTGCCGGAGCACATTTTGATCAAGTGGCCAATTAACCTTAATGCTGAGTAGAAATGGCAAGGTCCCTCCCATGTGACTGGACAACTTCACGTGCAGTGGTGGCGTTCAGTGGGAGGGAGACCCAGAAAAGAGAGAGATATTTAGTCCAAGCCATAGATTTGAGGGGTTTTGGCAAATTTATATTGAAATTAGATATCAGATTTAAAAATATTTGGAGGATTAATTAGCTGCTTGATCAAATGCAACAACTTTTCATATTCCATTCCATGAGATCTACATGATTGATTCTCACCTTTTTCCTCTTTACAATTATATATTGTTGTTACTAATTTTGGTAATAGTTTATGATTCGGCTACCATAATTAAAGTTCAAAATTTGTCCAGTTTTTGGACGAAAATGTTGTATCTGTATAGCACATATAGTTGTTGTTGGAACTTGTGGCTTATATGTTGTGTATGAGAGGTACTCAAAAATTCCAAAAAAAAGACCAGTGCCGAGCGAAGCGGAGCAGAGCGAAGTGAGGGAAGCGTTGGACTGGAGGTTTGGATGGGGGGTGGGAGGGCGTAGCCCTCCAGGTATGGTACGATGTAACAAGGGCATTATAAGTATTCAGGCTACAGTGCTAATTAGGGTTGGGATAGAAGTAACAGTTATATATATTCTCTATTGTAAAAACCCTATGTACTTGAATCATAAATAAAACAACTCTCTCCGCTCCCGTGAACGTACCCGTTTTGGGGAACCACGTAAATCTTTTATTGTCGTGTGCGTGTGTGTGATCCAATTCTAACAGTTGTATTGACAATTGTTCTCACATTTTTGTTGCCACTAGTGTATACCTCTTTACAATTATTGCTTTTGTTTTTCTAGCTAATTATGGTAGTAGTATAGAGATAGCACATGCATGCGGCAACTGCTTTTTTGTTTACAAATTTGGCTGTGGTGCCTAAGTTTATGTAATGAGCTTGAATCCAAAAGAAGAACGACGAGTAGAACAAACAAAATGGTAAGTGTGGTTGAACTGTCTCTAGCAGCGGATCATCTTGGGTTTAGAGATGTGTAATTCTTGTGATTTCCTTAAGCCATTGTTGAGGGATTTGCACTTTGACTATTTCATAAGATAAGATATTGAATAATCTTTGTACGTCGATATTTGTTTACTTCTGAACATAAGCAATTACGTACTACTACAAGTTATTGTTATTGGACTTGCAACATTTTCTAAGTTTAAATGTTGATCCCGAGATTTGCCAAACTCAGCTAACTTAGCAACTTATTAGAATAATTAATAACCAGTTTATACATGCATGTACACGTACGTTTGAAGAATTTGTTTGTTAAATTTATCATTTATGTAAATCATGTGACTCGATCGATCGTGCAGCACCATTGATTGATTATAGTGGCCAGGCTCAACTCGTCATTTGCTAAATCGATCGATCAATTCTCCCTTCACGTACGAGCCTAAGAAAAAGCAATGAACAGATAAATTTATGTACAGAAAAAAGTGATCAAATCTGTGGGAATTATATAGGTGAAGCTAGTTAGCGGTTTGGTTTGGTTGGGTTGGTTTGGGTTTTTTACAAATACAAATAATGCATGCATGGTGTTTTTCAAATAAAGTTAAGGTTGATTTAGTGGCTATGAACTTGAGCAGGCAGAGTAGGTTCGGTTAGTAAGGAACATTGCCATGGGATTATGGCTGTATTCCCCTACGTAACCCATAGGTCCCCATACTTTTTGTAATACTTCTCTCCCTACCTCTTACATTTTTGTTGCCGCTATCTTATTGTCAGTATTAGGGGTTGTTTGTTTAGGACTGAATACATCTAAATGGCTGAATCGGTCAGCCATTAAGTACGTTTGTTTTGGGAAAAAAAAATTGTCTGAATAGCTGAATCGGTCAGATGATTGAACTGAATGGCTAAGTCAGATAGATTTTTTTGGCTGAATGAGCAGCTGAATAAAGTAAAAAAAATTTAAATAAATTTTAAAAAATATTAATTATTATATTAAGTAATATTAACTAAATTTACAACAACTTTGAATTTTTTCAGAAGGGTAAAATAATAAAATTATATCATTCAGATGTTTCAGACATGTTAATTCATTCAATTTTTGTCATTCCACATTAGAACTGACCCAATAAGTATGTTGGACCACCTCCTTACCTAAAAGGTTAACCTATTAGGTTGAGACTTCACCATACTTATTAACCCATCTACACTCTTGAATTTATCCGATATGGGATTCATGTGAACTATCCCAACAGTCATGTATATCGAGGAAGGCAAGAATTTGTATATTCTGACAGAATAGTACTGTCAGAAGCATTCACGTTTGATTTTCCTCTTCCTCTTGCTAGCTAGCTAATGAAGTAATGCATTGAAGCAATTTAATCTAAGTTTTTTTGGGGGGGTTAATTATATGAATAATCTGAGAAATGTATAGACAGTTCCACCATGCAGATATTAGTTTAGCATAAAAAGTGTAAAATATCCCTAGTAACTCAGTAAAATTACACCAGCAGACGGATAATCTGAGTTTTCAATTGGAAAATGCCATCATAATTAACCTCAAGTAAAACAATGAGGAGGCAAAGGATAAGGTTAATAATGTCACTCGTGTTATATAAATAAATTATAACTTTTCAATAAGAATTAAATACGTACGTACACTTGGTATAAATTATGGGAAAAGGACATACATATAGTAGTAGTAATTGGAAAAAGCTTAGAAAGAGGTGTGAGAGGCTGTGTTTGGGAACTTGAACCAGTAGAGAAACTACAAGCTTTGGCGTTACTATCCCACTACTACCAATACTACTATTTATATAACATTTGCTAATCTCCCTCTCATTTTCCTTGTGGGGATATATTTAGCTATCTCTAAGCCCACCACCCTAGTTAGCTATCTAGTGGTTTTGAAATAGCTTTCAGACTCATTCTAAATGAAGGTAAAAGAGAGCTAGACATATTTAGTAATTCCATATATTAATATACATATATATATATATATATATATATATATAACTGACATTAATTTTGGTTTCTTAAGAGCGAGCATTTATAATTCATGTTTGATAGCAGATCTTTAGTTGGATGCAAATCAAGCTAAATGCAAAACAAGGAGGTTCCAGAAAACAAAATTCAGTATCAGCTAATCGTAAGCCTTCATGAATCTGTTTTCTTTCTTTACATTCTGCTGCTGATGGAAGTTCGATATTAAGGTGTTATTATTTTAGTCCGCTAGCTTAATTAATTCATTCAGTATCAGCTAACCAAGCTATTCTATTCATGTATGTTTCTGGATGGCTTTGTTCCTCATTAATTAATTATAGCCGACCCTATTGATCTGCAAGAACCTTTCAAAGAAGAATTCAGTGACTGGCCACTTGGATTGCTTTCAATCGGGACATTTGGAAATAACAAGGTGAAAAAACAAGTAGAGAAGAACAATCTTCATGGGAGCGAATTAGCCTCCTGTCAAGATCATCTACAAGACAATATTGCCCTTGAAGAAGTTGGAGATCAGCTTCAAAAAGAGTTGAAGCTGATATTTGACAAACAAGTTGTTGAATCGTCTACTTCATTGGATAGCTTCGCAACATATGATCAGGAGGATATAATAGCAAACAAAGGCAGCCCTCCCCAGCGCAGCAACACTACTGCAGGTTCTGTTCTCAGTACTAGAGGGAATCATGACAGTAGTCGCTCCAACAATGTCATTGCCAAGAAATCACTGTCTTTTCTTCTTAAGAAGATGTTTCTCTGCAGTAATGGATTCACCCCAACTCCCACGCCCAGCTTAAGAGATCCCCTCCCAGAATCAAGACTCGAGAAATCAAGAATGGATAAGGTAAGTAGATAAAATTTTAGCACATTAATTTTACCATTTGAAAAATATTCGACTTTTTCTTGTGTAATTTGGCAGTTAGAAGGGGGATCGATCGGGTGGTAAGTTATTATTTCCTTTATCTATGCATGCATTTCGGATGTGTTTTTTGTTTTAAATCCTGAAATTTCCTTTGTATGCGTACAGATTCTAAGGGATATTTTGAACAAAAAGATATATCCCCAAAGTTGGAGCCCAAAGGCTACTACTGCAAAGAAATACTTGCAGAATAGGCAATTTTACATGACTGATAGTGAAGATGAAACGTTTGACGAGGCAAATGAGGGAAGTAAATGGGTTAAAACAGATTCTGAATGTGAGTAGTTCTTAATGCATGCATGCATACTCATTTTCATTTACTTCATAGTTCGGACGGACGAGCTTAAAATTTTTTTAACACAAGTTGATCGATCCATTCTTGTGGTTGCAGTTATCGTTCTAGAGATATAATTTTGCCTCATCTTGGCTGTATTGTCATAAATTGCATGGTAATATATCATTTATTTCGTCAGTCAATACTCCTTTTACCAGGTACTAATATATATATATATATATATTGAACTTAACTCTAGTTATTTACTCAAATTTTTATGACAGGCAGATTCCTACCTATAAAGATGTATTGTTCTACCGTCTAGTTTTGGATGTTCAAACTCGCTGGCTCATGGGAGGCGAAATTTTTTAGTCATCCTTCTGATGATTATGCCATGGAAATGCGATATGCATACAACATTTTTGTCCACCTGCGGACGCATTCTCCCTCGTCAGTTTTGCCATGGTTTGATGTTCAACGTTCGTTGTTTGATATCATTTGTTGATCTATCTTGGTAGATAAATAAAATGGGTGGGAAAATGGCATTTGATCACAAATGAAGTGCCTCTCTTCTATTTTCACCTTGCAATTATTGAAATGAGGTCTGCTTGATTTGCTTCTACTTTTGAAAAATGAATTTTCTTGGCTAGTTATGGAGACATGAGATCATAAAATATTCTTGTGCAACCTAATCATATAATCAAAGTGGCTTATTTGCAGACAGTCCAGAGTTTATAGCACTAACTTTACTTTAATTGAATAATTGATAATCGTATAGAGATTTTCTGTCACAAATGAGATTTAAAACATACAGACCGCAAACAAGGTCGTGTTTATTTAAAACTTGAAGCAGCACTCGAGTATCTAAATGTAAGAACAATAGTTAAAACCTCACATTTAGCTGGGGAGAGTGAGTAATGTAACAAGGGATTTATGATCGGGAAATCGTGAAACGAGCTCAGAAAGCTTTGCCAGCTCAAAGTCAGCAAACTCGAAGGCAGGAGCACAGGTGCATCCAACAAGAGAGAACTGGTTCTCAGCATCCCTGGGTGGATTTTTCACAGCATTATTGTTTGTGGTAATATAGAAGTCCTTCGCTGGAAATGCGCCAAACCACACATTTGGCGGCACTGTATACTGCAATAGTTGATTTTCTCCAGTTATATCTGATCCGAGGGTCGTTAACTTGACACTGCCATCTTCCTCATTCATCTCCAACACCTGAAAGAAAATAGTGATGGCAGATGGTGATCCAAGGAGAACAACATGATATTTTTTCTTTATGAAATCATCTGGATGCGAACTCATGCTACCATTCGAAAAACAAATGCAGTACAAAGTCCATTTAGTAAGGAGTACTAATCTTTTGCTTTAACTATTTCATTTTTCCTTAGTGACTGGATACACGGTTATTTTGGCACTTATATGAGGAGCGAGTTAAAATTTCCCCCCTTTTAAGAGAGATTAAGGTTAAAGATGAGCTTGAAATAGTCTCAGTTGAACAGAAAATCCAATAAAATATGGAACCATAGAACTCATCAAAAAATTACTACCCTCCCAACCCACCAATTTAAGACAGCAGGATAGAAGCTTTTTAGGTGTTGGTAGTCCCCCAAGGCATTACATCAGTTAAAATAAGCATTGTAATCCCTTTTTTGAGCCAGATATGCACAATTACATTGCCCAACAAGACAAAGACGGTTCAAATACTTGTTCACTGTTATCTCTACAAGGGAAGTTAGATCCCTGCAGAGTGCAGACGGACCAATTAATAAGCAGCCTCCTCTATTCACTGCTTAACATAAATGTAACACAAATGTTGGTTCTACGTCTACCATACACATACATAAAGGACTTTCAAAGGATGCAGTTAATTCAAGATACTGTCCTTAATGCCACAAGAATTCATCAAATGTAAAGTAAACATTGATCTAGGTCCATATGAACTGCGGTGCAACTGCAAGTAACTGGTACAATATATAGCCATTTATCAGAGGTAGAAGCGGGTTCATACCGTAAGAGGGTCTCCCAAATAAAAATTCCAGGTTTCTGAACATGGAATTCGATGGAGGTGGGACACACTCCCAGATGGCAGCAAAAAGTATATGTTCGTACTGACAGCGCGATCAACCTTATCTGTCGAGAAGCTAAATTAGCTATGCAACAACTAACACAGAAAAGAGTTTGATCAAGGTTGAGAAGTTTAATTAAGAGACCTGAGTCGTCAGATTGAAATTAAATCGTAAGTTAGATATAAAGAGCTACCGATATTGATAGATCTACACATTTAAATATGACTTCAAGAACATAATCTTGATTCTTTAACTAGTTTTTCTAACAATTATCAGTATGTGAGGAATGGCTTTCGAGATTGACATAATCTAATTACTGAAATAAAATGATTTTATAGTTCCACCACAGTTACTAGTCTAACCATGATTTACTTTACTACTGTATGTGTATTGATAGACACATAATTCATACATTTTATTATCCCTAATTTTGTTCTTTTAATTATATTAGTTTATTAAATTAATATGTTTTATTTTATTTTGTAGGGTTTAATATTTATTGCAATAAAATTAAAATCTTGGTGATCAAGCGATATTTAATGCTCTTATTCATGTAAGAAATATCCAAGAAGAATCCTACAAGGAGAAGGAAAGAGGTGGAACAATCTTGGTGTGCAAGTCAAATCCAACAAGGAAAATGAAAGTCTATCTAGAAGATTTCTTTGAGAAGTTGATTGCCACTAGGAAGTTAAAATCTACATGGGAACAAAAGTGTCCAAGTTCAATGTATCTAAATTATGGCACAAAGTTATTTTTCCTATAAATAGGTCTCTTGTTTTAGAGAGAGAGGATGATTAGATATTGTATTAGTTTAGGTTAGGAGTAGAAGTAGATTAAATTACTTCTTTATTATACACTTGTTGAAGAATCATCAATAAAGGGAGTTTTCTTATTTTATTTCTTCTTTATTTTAGTTAGTTATTTTATTTTAATGTCTAGTTAATTTTTTTTATATCTAGGATGAAGATGAAATTAAATAATTATTCATGATAATATTTTTCATCTTTTCTATTATTTATACTTTTATGTTTAATTGATTTCGCCTTCATGTTTCGTTATTGGAATACCTTCGTTTTATAGTTCTCATGTAATTTTAAATTAATTAAGAGGTTTTGATAGATTATTGTTAAGACATGAGTTTTTCATAATCCATGCTTGCTCAAAGAAGTTTTGATGGGTTATAGTTAATCCTTAAATTTTCATAGTCTATGCTTGCCCACGTTAATTATAAAATTACTAAATTAAAGGGAAGGGAGATCAAAATCATAATTAAGTTATAAAAATAGAATATATTGAATTATATGTTATGTTTATTATTTAATGAATTCGGATTTCTAGATTGCTTCCTCATTATTAGTTTTCATATTCTAATTAATCAACTCTCAATATTTATTTTTAATTCGCCTAAAATAGATATTAAGGATATATTAAAATTAATCCAGTCTCTGTGGGTTCGACCTGTACTTGCCAGTTCTTCAACTTGACACTGTGCACTTGCAGTTACATATTTTTATCACATCATGTATCACACACCAAACATCTGATGGCTTAAAATTCAAAATTCATTACAATGCGATACGCGGAAAGGTGATCTATAACTGTTCAAAAACCCAAAAAAAAAACTCAGCAAAGATTGTTTGTGCATGCTGAGACATTCTTAATTGTTTGTTCTTATCAAGTTAGAAGTCAAAAATTTTAATTTTAATCAGCAATATGTTCTACACTGAACCCAGAAATGTATCAGAAGCTTCAACAGATTCATAAAAAGCATCCAAATATGAAGGAAAAAAAGACATTACACATTATAGGACATTGGAATAAACAAATAAAATTACAAAACCCAATCAAGACCAGAAATTTACATTTAAACAATCATATCAACGCCGAAAGACGACAAACACCCAGATTATAACAAAGTCTAACCATGCTAATGAAATTCATAAAATTGATCCAAAAAAATTAAAAGAAAAGGGTGGGAGGGCTCAGATCCGAATAATTAGAGAGATTTAAGTGGAAAAGAGCTTACACTGGGGCGGAAGTTGAGATTTGGTGAGGAGAACCGATTTATCTCTGAAGGTCTCAGCATAAAACCCACCTTCTGGGTGGGGCTGAAGGTTTAGCTTGGCAATAATCTGGGAAGCTGTTATTGCCCTCTGCTGTTCTTCACTCGCCTCCATTTTTTTCTCTTTCTAATTTGCTTTTCTGTTCAGTAAATTGTCTTACTAATATTAATATTTCATTGAATATTAGAATTTGACGATTGATGGTTGTTTGGTGGGTAAAAGATTAATTTCTTGACAAAGACTTGCGCCACTTGTTAAAGGTCACTTTTTTATTTTATTTTTTTGCAATGTTTTGTACAATAAAAAATTGTTAAAACACTTTTAAGAAGGACAAAAGGAAGTAATTAAATCTCTATCCCTGAACTACATATAAAAGAAAAAGTCTTTTAACATGTGTCTTTAAGGGTACATATTAAACACACAGTTCAAAAAAATATTCTGTTGAACTGTGTGCATATTCTCTTATTTTTGCATTTGCACCAAATTCAAGAGAATATACACATAATTCAATAGAATATTCTCTTGAATTATGTGCTTAACATATACTCTTAGGTCACATGTTAAAAAATTCCTAAAAGAAAACAATATTTTTTCTATTTTTCTGTTATTAATTTTTTATTTATATTCTTTGGCATAAAGGGATACTACCGAGGTAATTTCTAAAACGAAGTCGTTTTACATAATTAAACGCAGTCTCATATATACAAAAGAATATTTTTATATTTTTTTAAAATATTATTATAAAAGGATATTTCATAAAAGAACTGGAGATAACAGTCTTGCCCTCATATTCTTTTTATGTTGATATGAATTATGATGATGTTAAAGTTAAGAGTCCTTCTATGGGACATGGAAATTGGACAATGAAATTGGACATTCTTTATTTATTTTTTTGGTTTTTTTTTTGTTTTTGTTATGACTCTTAAAAAATGTGTAGTATTTATTTCAATTTGAATTTTTACAAAAAAAAATATTTTAGGTATAATTTGAATACATATACAAGAACAGTATTATACAGACTGTACAACACTGTTCTTGTATATGTATTGAAATTACACCTAAAATATTTTTTTTTATAAAAATTTCAGTTGAAATAAATACTATACATTTTTTAGGAGTCACAACAAAAACAAAAAATAAAATAAAATGAAAATGTTTAATTTCCATGTCCAATTTTTATGTCTGCCAAGACTTATTGTTTTGCAATAAGTCTAGAGAAATCGGCTGGTTCCGACCGGGGTGGCGACCGGATCGAATTTTTTTTATTTTTTAGTTTTTCTTTTTTGTTTTTGACTCACAAATAATTAATGTGATTTATTGGAATTGAAATTTTTATAAAATGTAGTAATTTATGTGTCATTTGGATACATGTAAAAAATAGAATTTGTGACGCCCCCATAATAGGTCCATTCAACCCAACCCATTCTGAGTCGCCAAATACATGGTACAGAATTTAAATACAAATTTTATATCATACGGTCGTGCAAAATACGACCACACAACTGTGAGTCTCAATACAAATATGTAAAAAATATTAAGATTCAAACTAAGTCCTCATTACAATTATTATCACACTATTTATCAGAAATAGTGAGGACTACTACTGCTCTAACTCGGACCATCACTCTGTCCCCCGACTAGTTCCCGCAACATTCTCATTTCCTGAAGAGGACAACAGATGAAAAGGGTGAGCTCAACTAGCTCAGTAAAAAATATTATGACTAAGATAATGGAAAACAAATTATCGTTAGTCTTCAACAAATAAGATAAAATATAATAGACAACCAACTTTAGATCAATATTCGCAGCGGAAATAACAATTCATTAGAAGAGTTAAGCAGAGAATCAAGTCTACTATCTTCTATGATTTAAAAGTTCATCATCAATATTTTATCCCTGTAACATCAATCAATATACATCTCGAATCAAATATTCATCTTTGCACTACAGGCCAAAGATATTCATTTGTATCATCAGTGGTCATATTCATCTCAACACCTGTCATCTTTGCACTACAGGCCAAAGATATTCATCAGGTAATCATTCATCTTTGCTCTACAGGCCAAAGATATTCATCAAGTAATCATTCATCTTTGCTCTACAGGCCAAAGATATTCAGTTACATCACCTTTTAGGACTGAGAATGATGAAAAATATTTAAAAAAAAACGAATCCAGTGAGATAAAAGACAAAGACTAAGGATTCGTATTTTAGTATATTCAATTCAAAAATACCTCGTAATAATCAATTATGGAGCAAAATTCAAGAATAGAACTCAAAACTTGGATACAATCAAAGATAGTAACCTTAACAAGCAATTTGGACAAATAGAAGAAAATTTAATTTTTTCTTGAATAGTGCCGTATATGTGAATAGTGTCGTATACGTGAATAGTAACCCCGACGAAAAAAGTAAGAATTTCAGCATAAAATTCATGACAATATTTCTGTATAATGATATTGAAAAGAATAACATCATTTACGAAAGAAAATAACATCCCTTACCTCAAAAAGATAGTACCTCTGACTGGAATATCGGATATAATATTGAAGGAAACTTGCGCTGAATACTAATACTCAAAGTATAGAAATACTCACAAAAATATGCTCGATATTATAGAGAGAGAAAACTTATGATTCTGGTGTGATTTTTAATTCTAACTTAAGCACCCTATTTATAGGAAAAGCTTCGGATGTCAAAGGAGACAAAAATAATAAAATAATATATTTTTTTCAAAATTTCCGCCGCCTGGAGGCTAAATTTTTTTCCAACAAAAGTGGGGCCCGCCCATAAAAAAAATATATTTTTCAAAACTTCAATAATTCATAACAAATAGCCCCTTAGTCAGAAAAATACAAATTCTATGTCCTTCCATAGGAAATTTAATTCTCTACAACTTTGCAGAAGAAAGTTTTTCCAAATTTCAAACATAAATTATCCGAAATCTATAAACAGATAATTTCTCACACCAAAATATTGATAAAAACTCACCAGCGCCAATTCCTTCTTTAATATCCACAAAATAAATATTTCCTTATCATATAAATCAATAATTAATTATTCACAAATAATATTATAGAACTACAATATTAACAACCAGGTCGTTCCCAGGACAGAGGGGGCCTTCCGATAAGGACTTCTCCTTACTGGCGCGCACTTAAATAACCCCTCCTAGACAGAACTTTCTTAGACATTGTCAATAATGCTATCTAATAATATTATTCAAATAATATGAATTATTGAGTTGATAACGTGAAATACTGTGCAACGACAATTATTGAATCAATACTACAAAATATCAACTGTAGCCATTATTGAATCAATCATATAAAATGGCAACGTAGCAATTATTGAGTCAATAAAGTATCAATGTAACAATTATTGAGTCAATAATGTAAAATATCAACATAGCAATTATTGAGTCGATAATATAAAATATTGAACAGTAATTACTGTAACCATTATTGAGTAATGGCTTCTCACGTAAGACTCAATAATTTGAAATACTGTGCAATACCGTGTGCTACTATGCAACACCGTGTATCACTGTATTTTAACCACCGGGTATTTCAACAGTACTAACGGTAACAACCACGTCGTTATTTTGTAAAAAGTTATTTTTGTCGCTTTCTATATCCGACAGTTATTCCGTTGTGGGGGCCCACAAATAGCTGCGCCGTCGTATGAATATTCCCCGACAACAAGAATATTCCACGACCAAACGAATATTCCCCGACAACAAGAATATTTTATAACCACTTGCTCATTTTAAAAATATTTGCACACTTCACCCATAACTTTCATACTTATCAAAACAACACCTTACTATTCAAAATAATATATAAAGAAAACTAAATCTTTATTCATAAAAGTTGGGGTCTTACAACCTCCCCTCCTTATAAAATTTCGTCCTCGAAATTGACGTACGTACCTGGTATGTCGAAAAGGTGAGGATACATCGCTTTCATTTTCGATTCCAACTCCCAGGTCATTTCCTCAATTGCATGGTTTCTCCACAAAACTTTAACTTGAGGTATAATTTTTGAGCGTAGGACATGCTCCTTCCTATCCAAGATCTTGACAGGTACCTCCTCGTACGTTAAATCTTCGGCTATCTCGTCTGGTTCTGACTCAATAATGCGGTTTGGATCCTTCACATATTTACGTAACCCGGATACGTGAAATACGTTATGAACACGAGACATGCTTGGAGGTAAAACGAGTCTATAAGCCACATTTCCTATTCGGTCAAGAATCTCAAATGGACCAATGAATCGTGGGTTGAGCTTTCCTCTCTTCCCAAACCTCGTAACTCCCTTCCATGGAGCAATACGTAACAATACATGGTCCCCAACGTTAAATTCCACGTCCTTTCGATGAAGATCCGCATAACTCTTTTGTCGATCTTGTGCTGTTTGTATACGTTGTCGGATTATTTGGATCTTTTCCGTAGTCATACGTACTAACTCCAGTCTCAACAATGTTGTTTCACCCACCTCGTTCTAACATACTGGAGAGCGACACTTTCTCCCATACAACGCTTCGAATGGAGCTACGCCTATACTTGCCTGATAACTGTTGTTGTAGGAGAATTCCACCAATGATAAATACTTATCCCAACTCCCTTTGAAGTCTAGAACACAGAGTCTCAATAGATCTTCAAGAGTTTGGATAGTCCTTTCCGATTGTCCGTCTGTTTGAGGATGATAAGCCGAACTGAATCGTAAATCCGTACCCATAGCTTTCTGCAAACTGATCCAAAATCGTGAAGTAAATCTGGGGTCACGATCCGAAACTATGGATACTGGCATGCCACGGAATCTCACAATCTCATTTACGTACATATGAGCGAGACCTTCAAGGGAATAAGTCTCTCGTATCGGCAAGAAATGAGCAGACTTGGTTAATCTATCAACAATAACCCAAATCGCATCTAAGCCTTGAGAAACCTTGGAAAGACCCGTAACGAAATCCATCGTAATGTGTTCCCACTTCCATTTCGGAATCTCCAGTGGTTGCAATGGACCCTTCGGCACTTGATGCTCCGCCTTTACACGTTGACAAGTTAAACATCTCGAGATGAACTCCGCGATCTCTCTCTTCATATTGCTCCACCAAAATGTATGTCGAAGATTACGATACATTTTAGTACTCCCAGGATGGATTACAAACGGTGTGTTGTGTGCTTCCATCATGATTCTATACTTCAAGTCGGAATCGTTAGGAACACAAAGTCTGGAGTTGACTCGAAGTATTCCATCTTCATCGATTCTCGCTTCTGGAATTGCACCTTCTTGCACCTTCTTCTTCATCTTCATCAGCTCCGCATCCGTAACTTGAGCAGCTTTAACTTTATCAATCAAAGTTGGTTCTACGCGTATACTTGACATCATCGCACTCGTTCCCACATATGATCTTCTACTCAATGCGTCAGCTACCACGTTCGCTTTTCCAGGATGGTATTGGATAGTATGATCGTAATCTTTCAACAGCTCAAGCCAACGTCGTTGCCGCATGTTGAGTTCCTTCTGAGTGAAGAAATATTTAAGGCTCTTATGATCTGTATAAATCTCCACTTTCTCTCCGTACAAGTAATGTCTCCAGATCTTCAACGCGAAAACGACTGCTGCCAACTCTAGATCATGAGTAGGATAATTCCTCTCATATTCTTTGAGTTGTCGCGAGGCATAGGCTATGACTTTCCCATATTGCATGAGAACACATCCTAACCCTTTGCCCGAAGCATCGCTGTAAATAACAAATCCATCCGAACCAGATGGTATTGTCAGAACAGGTGCCGAAATAAGTCTCCTCTTGAGCTCTTGGAAGCTCTTCTCGCATTCCTCTCTCCAAATGAATTTCGTATCTTTTCGAGTCAACTGAGTTAATGGAGTAGCGATTCGAGAAAATCCCTCTACGAATCTCCGATAATAACCAGCTAAGCCCAGAAAGCTTCGTACTTCGGTCACCGACTTAGGTTGCTCCCAGCTTTGTATTGCTTCAATCTTCGTCGGGTCAACAGATACTCCACGTTTCGATACCACGTGCCCAAGAAATGCTACTTTCTCAAGCCAAAATTCGCATTTCTTCAGCTTAGCATATAGCTTGTTCTCACGAAGCTTTTGAAGTACTAACTTCAAATGGTGTTCATGATCTTCACGACTTTTAGAATAGATGAGAATGTCATCAATAAAGACAACAACGAATTGATCTAAATACTCCTTAAATACACGGTTCATCATATCCATGAAAGCAGCAGGAGCATTAGTCAATCCAAAAGACATGACTAAGAACTCATAATGCCCGTACCGTGTTCTAAAAGCAGTCTTTGGAATATCCTCAGTTTTAATCTTCAACTGATGATATCCAGAACGAAGATCGATCTTTGAAAAGAATTGCGCTCCTTGCAACTGGTCGAACAGGTCATCAATACGAGGTAACGGATACCTATTCTTGATGGTGACATGGTTCAACTCCCGATAGTCAATACAAAGTCGCATACTCCCGTCTTTCTTCTTTACGAATAAAACAGGAGCACCCCAAGGAGACGTACTAGGACGAATAAAACCGATGTCTAACAACTCTTGCAATTGGATCTTTAACTCCTGAAGTTCAATAGGAGCCATTCGATATGGGGTTTTAGAAATGGGCTTTGTACCGGGCTCAAGGTCAATAAAGAATTCAATTTCACGTTCTGGGGGTAGACCGGAAAGTTCTTCGGGAAATACATCAGGGAACTCATTAACAACAGAAATATTATTCAAATCTGATGTATTCTGGTTTAGATCAGTGACATGAGCTAAGAAAGCTTGACATCCGTTTTTCAATAAACGAATAGCCTTGGGATTTGAAATGATATTGACTGATTTTAGTGGTTTGGTGGTTTGAATTCGTACAACAGGTTGATTAGGAATATGAAAACTAACAACCTTACGAAAACAATCAATTTTGGCATGGTAAGTGGTTAACCAGTCAATTCCTAAAATCACGTCAAATGCAAGTATTTTCAAAGATATAAGATCAACAGGTAAGGTAAGGGTACCAATCTGAATCAAGCAAGATTTATAAACTGTAGATGTAACGAAAGTTTCTCCTAACGGAGTTTCAACAGATAAGTCAAAGTCTAACTTATCAGAAGTCAATGTTCAAACGTTGAGCACAAGCAGGTGAAATAAAGGAATGGGTAGCACCGATATCTAACAAGGTATAAACTTCGCAAAAATTTATGATTAACTAACCCGTGATAAATTCATTCGGGTTCCTCGCGTTTTGGGCAGTCTCGATAAACGCTCTTCATGGAACCACCGACTTTGATTTGTCTGGGACAGTCTTTGGTGTCACTATCCCAACTGGTCTTGACTTTGCTATGCAGCTCATTCCACCCTCAACTGCTTCGTCACACTCCTGATCCATGATCTGAATCATTACTCTTCGATCAATATCGAATTGGGGTTGACCGCTATGCACAGGGTAATTTCAAACTCGATGTTTGATTCTCCCAATTGCTGTCCAAAAAGTAAAATTCATTTCGTCTATTTTGGCCTTCTTAGATCGGACGTCTCTTTCTAAAATATCAACGCGTCATGCGGCTTTTACCCATGCATCTTCAATTCTCACTCGTTCCGTTGCTTCTTCTTTCAGCTGATCGTT
This sequence comes from Panax stipuleanatus, assembly GCA_020205555.1. NCBI lineage: Eukaryota > Viridiplantae > Streptophyta > Magnoliopsida > Apiales > Araliaceae > Panax > Panax stipuleanatus. The sequence goes on along the minus strand of CM035115.1, from coordinate 157,656,150 downwards.
GACATTTGCATTTTCAGATTCTAGCTCTAATATCATATGTTCTGCCAGAGAGAATTTCTGTTCAAGCCTCGCATAACGAGTAGCAAAATCTTGAATTTCTATATCCCTTTCTTGAATTATTGTATCCCTTTGTTCCACGGCTGTCTGTCGTTCTTCACCCTGCTCTTCTAACTCAAGAATACGATTTTGTAGTTCTACATTTCGATCATAAAGTTCTCCTAATAAATACTCCTCTTCAGGTTCCTCTTCTTCCTCACTCTCAGCTGCTACCTCTGCGACTAGCTCGGGTGCAACTATTAATTCTTCACTCACCACATGGATATTTCTAATTTCTTCTTCTTCTGTCATCACATTATCCTGGTTGGTGATTAAAGGTGTCTCCACGGTCTCATTCACTTCGTTGTTAACATTCTCAGCTGTCATTCTCAAACACTGCCATAAAACAAGGGTTAATTAAACAAATTAACATATCCCATATTAACCCTATGATCCGACTGACCAATTAAATACCACATAAGCTTAGGTAGGACACACTAGCGAAGGATTTACTCGTCTCTCCCCTCCTAGTTCTATTCCCCGATCTCCGCCAGAGATCATATCCCTAAGCTCTGATACCAACTGTGACGCCCCCAGAATAGGTCCATTCAACCCAACCCATTCTGAGTCGCCAAATACATGGTACAGAATTCAAATACAAACTTTATATCATACGGTCGTGCAAAATACGACCACACAACTGTGAGTCTCAATACAAATATGTAGAAAATATTAATATTCAAACTAAGTCCTCATTACAATTATTATCACACTATTTATCAGAAATAGTGAGGACTACTACTGCTCTAACTCGGACCATCACTCTGTCCCCCGACTAGTTCCCGCAACATTCTCATTTCCTGAAGAGGACAACAGATGAAAAGGGTGAGCTCAACTAGCTCAGTAAAAAATATTATGACTAAGATAATGGGAAACAAATTATCGTTAGTCTTCAACAAATAAGATAAAATATAATAGACAACCAACTTTAGATCAATATTCGCAGCGGAAATAACAATTCATTAGAAGAGTTAAGCAGAGAATCAAGTCTACTATCTTCTATGATTTAAAAGTTCATCATCAATATTTTATCCCTGTAACATCAATCAATATACATCTCGAATCAAATATTCATCTTTGCACTACAGGCCAAAGATATTCATTTGTATCATCAGTGGTCATATTCATCTCAACACCTGTCATCTTTGCACTACAGGCCAAAGATATTCATCAGGTAATCATTCATCTTTGTTCTACAGGCCAAAGATATTCATCAAGTAATCATTCATCTTTGCTCTACAGGCCAAAGATATTCAGTTACATCACCTTTTAAGACTGAGAATGATGAAAAATATTTAAAAAAAACGAATCCAGTGAGATAAAAGACAAAGACTAAGGATTCGTATTTTAGTATATCCAATTCAAAAATACCTCGTAATAATCAATTATTGAGCAAAATTCAAGAATAGAACTCAAAACTTGGATACAATCAAAGATAGTAACCTTAACAAGCAATTTGGACAAATAGAAGAAAATTTAATTTTCCCGTGAATAGTGCCGTATACGTGAATAGTGTTGTATACGTGAATAGTAACCCCGACGGAAAAAGTAAGAATTTCAGCATAAAATCCATGACAATATTTCTGTATAATGATATTAAAAAGAATAACATCATTTACGAAAGAAAATAACATCCCTTACCTCAAAAAGATAGTACCTCTGACTGGAATATCGGATATAATATTGAAGAAAACTTGCGCTGAATACTAATACTCAAAGTATAAAAATACTCACAAAAATATGCTCGATATTATAGAGAGAGAAAACTTATGATTCTGGTGTGATTTTCAATTCTAACCTAAGCACCCTATTTATAGGAAAAGCTTCGGATGCCAAAGGAGACTAAAATAATAAAATAATATATTTTTTTTAAAATTTCCGCCGCCTGGAGGCTAAATTTTTTTCCAACAAAAGTGGGGCCCGCCCATAAAAAAAATATATTTTTCGAAACTTCAATAATTCATAACAAATAGCCCCTTAGTCAGAAAAATACAAATTCTATGTCCTTTCATAGGAAATTTAATTCTCTACAACTTTACAGAAGAAAATTTTTCCAAATTTCAAACATAAATTATCCGAAATCCATAAACAGATAATTTCTCACACCAAAATATTGATAAAAACTCACCAGCGCCAATTCCTTCTTTAATATCCACAAAATAAATATTTTCTTATCATATAAATCAATAATTAATTATTCACAAATAATATTATAGAACTACAATATTAACAACCAGGTCGTTCCCAGGATAGAGGGGGCCTTCCGATAAGGACTTCTCCTTACTGGCGCGCAATTAAATAACCCCTCCTAGACAGAACTTCCTTAGACATTGTCAATAATGCTATCTAATAATATTATTCAAATAATATGAATTATTGGGTTGATAACGTGAAATACTGTGCAACGACAATTATTAAATCAATACTACAAAATATCAACTGTAGCTATTATTGAATCAATCATATAAAATGGCAACGTAGCAATTATTGAGTCAATAAAATATCAATGTAACAATTATTGAGTCAATAATGTAAAATATCAACGTAGCAATTATTGAGTCGATAATATAAAATATTGAATAGTAATTACTGTAACCATTATTGAGTAATGGCTTCTCACGTAAGACTCAATAATTCAAAATACTGTGCAATACCGTGTGTTACTATGCAACACCGTGTATCACTGTATTTTAACCACCGGGTATTTCAACAGTACTAACGGTAACAACCACGCCGTTATTTTGTAAAAAAGTTATTTCTGTCGCTTTCTATATCCGACAGTTATTCCGTTGTGGGGGCCCACAAATAGCTGCGCCGTCGTACGAATATTCCCCGACAACAAGAATATTTCACGACCAAACGAATATTCTCCGACAACAAGAATATTTTATAACCACTTGCTCATTTTAAAAATGTTTGCACATTTCACCCATAACTTTCATATTTATCAAAACAACACCTTACTATTCAAAATAATATATAAAGAAAACTAAATCTTTATTCATAAAAGTTGGGGTCTTACAGAATTGTACAGTTTGTTCAACCCCTGTTTTTTACATGTATTTAAAGGATACCTAAATCATTATATTTTATAAAAATTTCAATTCCAATAAATCACATTAATTATTTTAAAGTCAAAAGAAAAAAAATATAAAAAAAAATTCCGACCGGTCGCCACGCCAGTCGGAAATCCCTGTCCCCATAGAAGGATTCTTTTGCAATAAGTCTAGAGAGACCGGTTGATTCCGATCGGGGTGGCGACCGATCCGATTTTTTTTTTTTTTGCTTTTGACTCACAAATAATTAATGTGATTTATTGGAACTGAAATTTTTACAAAATGTAGTGATTTATGTGTTATTTGGGTACATGTAAAAAATAGGGTTGTACAGTCTGTGCAACCCTATTTTTTACATATATCCAAATGATACCTAAATCATTATATTTTGTAAAAATTTTAATTTCAATAAATCACATTAATTATTTAAAAGTTAAAAGCAAAAAAACAATAATAATAATAATTCCAGCCGATCGCCACTCCAATCGAAAATCCCTATCCCCATAGAAGGATTCTTCATTTTGAATTATTACTCTCTCAATCTCTCCTCCTCACATTTTAGATGTTCCTTTCCCTAAATTGTATGCATGTTAAGAAAGCATCATGAAGTTAGCGTTAAACCTTGGTTAAAATTTCAAAACCAAATTTAATGTTGCAAAAAATAGTTGCAAAATAATGCTTTTGTTTCCTAATTTATAAAATACTAAAAATAAAAACAAAATATGATAGTGAAAACTTATGCCGTAAATCGAATAAAAATATAAATAAAATTTGAGCAAGATTATACTCGACTTATTTAGAATTCAAACTACTCGAATTTTCGATTGTGATTCGATATATAATTCATTAATAAATATTCGAGTAGATACTCGATATATTCTCTTGTAATACATAAAAAGTTAAATAAAATTAGGACAATTAATTATTATTTTAATTATAATTTTATATTTATAAAGTGTAATAGTAAAAATATTTTTTAATTTCTAAGTAAAATAATAAGTTCAATTTATAATTATATCTATTATAAAACTAGTTACTATAAAGAGACTCGAACGTTTACAAGTAGTTTGAATATAATTCGATCCAAGTTAGATTGAAATTGAGTAATGAATATTCGAGTCAAGCTAAATCTCAGTATAATTTTTAAAATGTCATTCGAAATTCGAGTCGTATTCGAGTATGAATTTAACTTTTTGAGTCAAATCCAAACAACTCTCTATTCGATTGAGTTCGATTCGTTTACACCTTGAGTGAAAACACAGTCATCACATATATCTTTAAGAGTTTGTTCGGGAATAACTTATAAGTTTATCAAACCAACTTATAAGTCATTTGTTACTATTCACTTGTTCGGGAATGACTTATTTTTTTACTTATAAGTTAGGTTTTAAGTCAAAAAAATAAATAAGTATTTGTAACTTATTTTAAAATGATTTATAAGTCATTTTAAAATAAGTAAGTTTGACCAAATGTAATATCTATTTTTTTCCTCTTCTATTTTGCCTCTTTTTTTATCAATGTCATTTTTAGTAATCTTTACATTTATTTTAATTTATAAGTAATTATGAGTCGAACACCTTCATAACTTGTTTTAATTTAATTTTTGACTTATAAGTCAAATTGATGCCGAATACTTTTACTTATAAGTCACATCTTAAATCAACTTATAAGTCATTTAAAATAAGTTATTACCGAACAGGTCCTAAAGAGTGTTGTTATGATGACAAAAATTATAAAAACTAGTTTACAAAATAATATAATATAATGTAATTAGTGGATAATTCCCCATATATGGGTGACCCTAATAATAACAACTAACTATAATCAGTCACAAGTCACATCATTTTGTAAGTAATATACTTTAAATTTGATGCTCATCAATTTTTTGGAAGCTATTTTTTACCTTTATATAATTGTATTATTTCTTCTTTGGATTATATGATATGGATGATTATTGTAATTTTTTATCTTTAAATTTATTAATATTATATTTGTTAACGCCTAATTTTGTACGCCCGACGAAATCACCCAAAAAGACGGGCCAAAACAGCGCCAACGGTTGATTGTATCGTTGTGAATTCAAACTCACGAAATACCCTCACATAAACATAAACAAAAGAAATATAAAGCATGAACACAAGAATTACGTGGAAACCCAATTGGAAAAAAATCACGGAGAGAGAGAGTAATCCACTATAATAATATTGGGAGTACAAGTTGTGTATTTGTGTTGTATCTCTTGTGCCCTGTGTATCATGATGTCTTCAACCCTTGCTTGTAGCCGTATATATAGAAGTCACCTCCACTCGAATCCAACTAGGAGAAGGACTCCTTATCCCTCCAAATAATAAGGAAACACAATCCTATTTTAATAAGGACTCTCTTACTGTCACAATAAATACATATGGGTCGGACCATTAAATAGATTGGGCTGCACCATGGCCAGACCCAAATAATCATATCCCAACATTGCCCCCTAGTCTCTTATTTATAAGGAACTTATAAATAAGAGAGTACAAAAAGTCTCCTCGGGATTTTTATCCTCGGGATTTTATCCTCGGGATTTTATCATCGGGATTTTATCCTCGGGATTTTTATCCTCGGGATTTTTATCCTCGGGATTTTTATCGCCGTGGGATTTTTATCGCCGTAAGATTTTTATCGCCGTAGGATTTTTATCGCCGTAAAATTTTATCGCCGTAGGAAAAATAATCGCCGTAGGATTTTAATCGCCGGAGAGATTTTATCCTCGGGATTTTATCACCGTAGGAATTTTATCCTCGGGATTTTATCCTTTCGGTTCGAGTGTCAAATCCCTGCCGAAGTCCTGCCTTGTATGCTAGATTCAACTAGACTCTGCTTTTCAGTTGTAGTTGTTGGAAACCCATCTGCTTCATTTTCCTGAAGCTGAAGCTTGATGGCCCCTTTGAATTTGCCATTGGCCGAGCACAAATAGTTCATGTAATCCGTCAGCGAAGGTCTTTGACTCTTTCACCTTTGTTTCTTCCCAATCGCTCCATGTGCGGCCAATCGCACTGCCATCTCCTCAGATGCTTCATCTTGTTATCGTCTTTCAACTGTGTCAGTCTGTACAATAACTGGACAAAAATATTCTGGAGATTTTCAGTCCGCATAAACAATTTATAGCATATTGATGTTCTCAACAACTAGAATCGTTTGAAAATAATATTGTATAAAAAGCGTTTATGCTTCGACAGGCAAAACCCAAGCAGCACATATTAGATCACATGCAAGTGGACTTCAATTTTAACGCCATATAGCAAAAAAGAGGTTGTTCACGTTTTAACGTCAAATCATATTGGAGTATTAAAATGGTACTTTCCACTTTGTAGTTGTACTAATTACATAGTATCTATCATTGTACAAATATGCAAAGTACATCGATTTGAGAGAGAAAAAAGGTTCTTCTCATTCTGAGTGAATTATGTAAACAGACGGATAAAGTATTAACAATATATTGAATATATATTATTAAATTGATAAAATAAAGAGTAACTTAGCTTCATATGTAAGCTCTCTTTCTTGATGGATTGATGATTTTAATTTGACACTAGAACAAGTGTCTTCTTTCCCACAGACGGCGCCAATGTTAACGCCTAATTTTGTACGCCCGACGAAATCACCCAAAAAGGCGGGCCAAAACAGCGCCAACGGTTTGATTGTATCGTTGTGAAATCAAACCCACAAAATACCCTCACATAAACATAAATAAAGAGATAAAATTAATATGAACACAAGAATTACGTGGAAACCCAATTGGGAAAAAACCACGGAGAGAGAGAGAGTAATCCACTATAAGAATATTGGGAGTACATATGGTGTATTTGTGTTGTATCATATTTCCTCCTATGTGTTTCATCCTCTCTTCAACCCTTGCTTGTAGCTTATTTATAGAAGTCACCTCCACTCGAATCCAACTAGGAGTAGGACTCCTTATCCCTCCAAATAATAAGGAAACACAATCCTATTTTAATAAGGACTCTCCCACTGTTACAATAAATACATATGGGTCGGACCATTTAAATAGATTGGGACAGGCCCAAATAATCATATCCCAACATAAATAAAATATTTTATGTTAATTATAAAATCTCTTATACCTGTAATTCAAATCCCATCAAAATGGGGCTTCAAAAGGAGGAAGAAAAAAACAATTGAATTATAAGTGTTTTTAATAGTCTTAGTGCTTGTTCGACAATAATTTATAAGTTGGTCAAATTAATTTATGAGTTGTTTTTACTATTAAAGTGTTTAGAGATAACTTATTTTTTGACTTATAAATTATTTTTGATAAGTAACAAATTATGATTTATTAAAAAATAACTCATAAGTCTTTTTAAAATAAGTAGGTTTGACAAAATATAAAAATTGTTTTGATCTTATTTTAATAATTTTTACATCTTATTTTAACTCATAAATTATTTTAATCAAACATCTTTTTATTTTATTTTAACTTAATTTATAACTTATAAATTAAAACAGTACCAAACACTTTTATTATAAATCATCACTTTTAAATTTATAAATCATTTTAAAATAAATTATCACCGAACATACCCTTAATAATTTAGTAATACTCAAAAATAATTTATGGTAGTCTTAGGTAACGTGGCAATGTTTAACCACAGTAGCACGAATTTCTCCAGGAAATGAACTGTAGGTCTAGTTATTCTAACTCATCTGAGCCGAGCCGAGCCGAGCCTTCATCCCTTCCAATGTAGTCCTTCCTACTCCACCTTCTTAATCTGTTCAATTGATTCCCACAGTTCGACGTTGCCATTTAAACCTCCCCACTTTCTTCACCAAACCCTAATTTCAGATCTATTATTTCCATTTATTTGACCCAAATTCATTCATACGAATTCCAACTTTTTCCAACTACTCCCAATTCCAACTTCTCCATCCCTCTTTTGATTTTGATTTTTTATATTTATTGATGATGGTGGAATCTGTTACGCCTCCGTCCTCGTGGCGGTTCTATTTTCACCACCGGCGCTGGATTCCGACGGTTTTTTCCACTCACAGAACTCTATTCATAGTTCTCTGGATCCTCGCTATCTCCTCTGTATTTATTTGGCAGCGTAACATCGTCAATGGCTTCTCCATTTTCCGGCCAGTGGTTCCGGTTAAGCCAATGCCGATGCTGCGTCCGGTAGCGTTCAATCTGACCGACTTTGGAGGGGTCGGCGACGGCGTCACTCTCAACACCGAGGCCTTTAAAAGGGCTGTGCTTGCTATTTCCAAGCACGCGAAAAAGGGTGGCGCTCAGCTCAACGTGCCAGCTGGGAACTGGCTGACGGCGCCGTTTAATCTTACTAGTCACATGACTCTCTTCCTCGCTGAAGATGCTGTTATACTTGGCATTGATGTGAGTTTCTTTTTCTTTGTTTTTACTTAGCATAGTTCTTCAAAGCATAAATCTTGCTTAGGCAATTGCTAAATTATTTCTTTCTTTTATGGCAATTACTCAAGTATTATACTGTTTTGATGACTTAACATGATCTGCTATTATTTCTAAGATGTGAAAGAGACCGGTATTATGCTATTACACTGCAATACTAACACCCAATTTACAACTTATAAATATAGCAACTTTGGAACATATGATTTGTGGATTGGTCTGGTTATCTAGACCTGTTACTATTGTTATAATTAATAAAGTTTGTTCCTTTAAATGCAAATGATAGATTCGGGAGTATTAAACTTTCATACAGATTATGATACCTGTTGGCTGCTTATCATGATCTTTTAGATTGGTGAAGGTTTACATAATTAGGATTTGTTTTGTTCTAGTTTATAACTAGATATATGAGTGTTTTTGTTAGCAAAATTATTGTGTTGAACACTTAGTAGCCATTTCATAAACCTTCAATGGAGGCCAAGCCTCAAGGAGCGTCAGTAATCCTTTAAGGGTATTAATGGTTTATATTTGGAAATTGTGGGATATGATTTTTTTTAATCAATCTAACCTCTTAACCTCGTGCTCAGGTTATTAAAAATGGAGCTTGATGCTTCTAACAACATCAATATAATCTTTTGAACCATTTGCATTGATATCAAAAGTCACCCTTCATCTATACCATCAATTTTCCAATAAGTAGGTATCGTCTCCTTTGCATGTTGCCTCCGCTGACCGCCTTTCCCTATAAGGCGTTAAAAAGTTTGCTTCTATTTGGTATTTACCATTTGGAAGGGACCTATCAACACGAATTTGGACCATTTGAAAAAAAACAATCTATCGACTTTGGTGGCAAAAAAAGGAAAATACAATAAAAAAAAATAATTGTTTTTTAAGTTTTGAAACATCTTAAACTATCAAAACTTTAATGAGATCCAACCATCAAAATTTGTTAACAACAAATTACAAATTGAATAACTAACCTTATGGTGACCAAGATAGGAGAAAAATGGATAGGAACCTAACATTCTATGCTTGATATCACTTTTAGTCCAGATTCACCTCATGTTGTTTGGATAGGTTTTGCTTTTCAACTTTCCTTCGAGGAGGTGGGATGGCCACCTAGGCAGATAGGAAAGCGAACCTAGTCTATCTATATAGGTTAAAACTACTATTTAAAAACACTGCTTGTTTCGCCTAGCAGAATGATGCATGTATTGCTCTCCCAAAACCTTGTTTTCACGGTTTAGGTTGCTCCCATTTTGCTCATCGCTACTACGCAAATAGCTTTTGCTTTCTTTCCTCTAGCTTCTAAGATGTTTCAGTTCGCCAGTTTGTTTCTTTCTTGCCATGGATTTAGCAGTAGTTTGAAAGGTTAACCTATTTGAGAATATCAGGATCTTGCTTATTTTCAATTCCCCAAAGCATTTCGTCATTCGTTGCTTACTACGCCCTTCCTTGTCTCTGGGTGCCTAGTCTTCCATAGTTAGTCTTTCCTTGTTTGAACCTTGCCCTTAACTTTAAAGCTATGCCGTCCTAAGGGAATGCTTATAGTATGCGCGTGTTTATTACCACGTAGAGTTAAACCAAGTTGCTTAAGTCATCCATCTATACGCAATTGATCATCTATCCCATTTATTTCAGGAAGCTTTTGAGGTCGGAGTTCAGTCTTTACATCAGGCTGGAAAATTGTATTTGTATTCCTTCGCTTATGGTACTAAATGATTCTCCCTTCTGCCTTTGTTTGTATCACTTACTTATGGTACTAGATGGTCCTATATAGAATGCCAAATATCAAATACAACACTGTATAGCATCATCACACGGTGCACTAGCCTGAACTAATATTTGGAGAAATATTTTTTTTTTGCCATGTATTAATGTGGTTTAGATGATATGCTTTTCATGTTTTTTGTCGGTATGAAATGGCTAGACACTTGGATGGATTATGTCTCTTAGAGCTCAGAATGCATATCATTTTTTTAATATAATTTTTTGCTTCTTATGTATATATTTTCTTATTTCTATGCTTAATAGGATGAAAAGTTCTGGCCTCTATTGCCTCCACTGCCTTCGTATGGATATGGGCGAGAGCATCCAGGAGCTCGATATGGAAGTTTGATTCATGGTCAAAATCTCAAAGATATTGTAATTACAGGTTAGTATCTTGGTCATCTTGAAGCACTTCAGTACTTATTTATGCTTCCAAGTTGAAATAAATTACTAGGATTTATAATATATATACAAAAGTGAAGTTACTACTATCCGATTATATCTCCATTGCTATAAAATAGTCATGATATGTTATTGAGCTGCATTCTACATAGCTGGGTAAACCCAAAAAAAGAGCAACAAGGGATGAGTCTCTAACTCAAGTTCTTGTTGTATGCCTTCGATCTTTCTGCCATGTAGTCAATCAAGTATATTCTTGGTTTGGCAATTTGCCCAGTCTTTTGGCTTATAAGGACCAACTTGTAAGGCATATGCAATTGGATTCTTTGTCGTGTCACCACCTCCATCTATGCTCATAACCATAGCTTGAATGAAATATTGTATGCAAATACAAGAATTAGCAGTGTTCTAAAAGGCGGCCACCTAGCCCCGCCTAGGCGCTAGGCCCCCCTTGCCGCCTCGTCTAGGCCAAAAAATCTTTCCAGGAAATTAGGCGGGGCTAGACAAAAAAGGCGGAGTTTTTAAAAAAAAAAAATTAATAACTACCCAAACCAGATCTTGATATATTTATTTTTCTAATGATTTACCATATTCATAATGCATGTTGTAGCATATCAAATCACAACAAGAAGTGAACAAAATCAAGTCAAAATGAATAATTTTATTATAGTTGTAATTTTTTGAACTTGTACCAATTTCAAATTATATAAATGATGATACATTTGTAATATTTAGTTTAATTCAATATAATTCTTAAATTTATGTTTAGTTTCTTAAGTTTTAATATTGAATTGAATTCTTGAAATTTTAAATTTTATTATTTAATATCAATCTTGTTTATGAATAAAACTAATACGTTAAAGATGTGTGTTTGAACTCTAAGCAAAAGCCTTTATTATTTTTATTATAGATTGTTTTGCTTTATATTATTGTTTTGTTTGGATAAATATAAGATAAAATATTAAAATTGACTTAAAATTAAAAATCCTGCCTAGGCCCACCCGGCCGCCCACCTCCCGTCTAGCACCTTTTAGAACATTGAGAATTAGTCTTAGATACTGGCTTCTGAGATGACCAAGATTGTTGGTGGAATCAGATGATCAGGGATGATGTAACTGAGTTCTTGATCTGATTTGTATATCTTATTCCTGAATCTCCTGATAACAGGGTATAATGGTACCATTGATGGGCAGGGTCAATCATGGTGGAAGAAGTATCGCCAGAAGCTTCTAAACCACACAAGAGGCCCACTTGTGCAGATTATGTGGTCAAGCGACATTTTGATTTCTAACATAACTTTGCGTGATTCTCCCTTTTGGACGCTCCATCCATATGACTGCAAGAATGTAACAATTAGAAACATGACAATCCTGGCTCCCGTCATTGGAGCCCCAAATACTGATGGCATTGATCCTGGTAAGTGTGTACTGTTGGTCTACTTTTATGTTTTGATGTACTAATTAGCCATAATTTCTAGGATTAGCAACTCATTCTGTTAACATGATCGCTAGTTTAACAATTATATCAATAAATCAAAATTATAAATGTTGAAGCTCAACTTCCTCAAAGCTTTTTGATTACTTATTATGTTCTTACCAGACTCATGTGAAGATATGGTAATTGAGGACTCTTACATAAGCGTAGGAGATGATGCCATTGCAATAAAGAGTGGTTGGGATCAGTACGGGATCTCATATGGACGTCCCTCGAAAAACATACTCATCCGAAACCTTGTAGTTCGCTCTATGGTCAGGTGAATTTTTCATCTACTACATTTTCAGCTTAATAAATAAATTGTTTTCCACAGCTAGAAAGCAATGAAATTCATGGCAATTAATGGCATGTTTCTTTAGCATGTGTGCAAATGTCCCATGGAACAATTTTTCAACTTAGTTGTGAGCATGGTGCAACAGTCAAGTGCTCACTGTTGAATGTTTGGTCAAGTGTTCAAGTATTGTGGATGTAAGACTGTAACTAGAGGTAGACTATGTACATCTGACCCTCATCAGACCCTTCCATGTGTGGTAGCCTTGTGCACTAATTACGACCTTTTGTGTACTTGTCCTCAGTGCATGTATAGGTTGCGCTCTGGAAATTTCTGGTTGTGGATCTTTTGATTTTCCTCATACTTAGAGTTCCAATACTGGACTTTATAAGTCGTGCTGGATTCAACTCAAACATTATTGGAGGAAATTTTATAATAGTCAATAAATCTTCTTTTTTGTGGGGAGGGATGATAATTATTCAGTTTGGCGTCAAAGTTACTCCTCAAGGCCTTTGTCGTTTCTCCTATCCCTTGGGATTAGAGACATTAAGATGTTGTCTGATAATACATAATGGGCATTTAATAGGCCCAAATCTGATCGGATAAGATGTTTAGCTCATTAAGCTCTGCTTGACAAACATCTTAACGGGTCCAAAGAGGTCCATTTCGACAAAACTCATTAAGCTGACTTAGTGGGAAGACCCAATCACTTAATAGGATAGCTCATTCAATTTCAAATGCCCCTTCGTTATTCAGACCATTTCCCCCTAGATCCGATTGCTTCATTTGCCCCCAAAAAATGAAAACTCATTTTCCCTTGTTGTGGAAACTTGCCCCCATCTCCAAATTCCCAACAACTAATTGATGATTGCGGTGATACATCTACGTTGTTAAATTGGATTTCTCTCACTAGTCTTTTAATACCATATCAAAATATTTCAACAACTTTAGTGTGTCATATCTTCAAATTATAACCCAGATTCACTATAACAGTGCTGGCATATCAATAGGCAGTGAGATGTCTGGTGGAGTGTCAAATGTCACGGTGGAGAATCTTCTTGTGTGGAATTCAAGGCGTGGTGTTCGGATCAAGACAGCTGCTGGTAGAGGGGGATATGTTCGACACATTACATATCGGAACTTGACATTTGAAAATGTTCGGGTTGGAATCGTCATCAAGACAGATTACAACGAACACCCTGATGGGGGTTTTGACCCCAAGGCAGTCCCAGTGCTTCAGGATATAAGCTACGCCTCAATCCATGGCGAGGGAGTCCGCGTGCCTGTTCGAATACATGGGAGTGTAGACATTCCGGTGAGAAATGTCAGTTTCCGGGATATGTCCGTGGGAATTACATACAAGAAGAAGCATATATTCCAGTGTGCTTATGTTCAAGGTCGTGTAATAGGATCCATTTTCCCCGCCCCCTGTGAAAACCTTGATCTATATGATGAGCAAGAAAAACTTGTTAAAAAATCCGTTGCCCAAAATATATCAGATATAGATTATCAATTTTGAGATGATGGTTGATATTTCATCTTCTTGGGCCCATCTTTCTCTGGTCGTTGGCTTAGCATGCCTGGAAAGGTGGTCGGAATGGCTGACCTTATCCTCCTGTTGTATTTGTTTAGTCACTCGATTTTCTTCCTTTTTTCCCCTGTAATTTTTCAAATGGCGATGTTTTTCATGCGGCCCTTTGTCGATGAGTACTGAATTCAGGTTCAAAGCCTCTGTTTGCTTCAAAAGCAAACATTTTTCAGAAAACTTTTTCTGGGAAATCGTTTTTAATGAGAATGGAACACTTTCAGTGTTTGTTGACAAACTTAAAATTCTGAAGCATTTGTTCCCCCAACACACTCTCCCCCTTCCTTCCGTCCTCTCTGCCTGCTTGTCAGGTTTCTCTATAATAGTATTATTATAGAAGTTAAAATGACCCAAAAAATGTTACTGGACAGTGGATTATTATAGTAGATGTGAGAGTGGTTAGCATGAAGTTAACGTGGTCAATTAACCAATACAGAGTCGATACGTAAGTCGAGAGGTGATCTCTCCCTGCTGTATTGATTAATTGACCAACTTACCATAAAATCCGATCTCATTGCGAAGGAAAATGTTTCCATATTAAGGCATTGTGGGTATATTGGGTATTTCATCAAAATTAGATTTAAGGAAGGCCCGTGATAGTGGATTTTATCATTATAAGGTGTTTGGGGCTAGCATGTACTCCCTTCCTTCCAAAATTATAAAGAACTACTATTAATTATCATCTTTGGTGTTTTCAAAACTTAAATAAAATTATATCAACTTTAAATTTTAGTGTATCTCTAATTTTGAAATGGTCAACGTAGGTAGTAATAATAGAGTTCTTTGATGGTTTCAGCTTTCCAATTACTAATTTTATCACAAATGTTTTAATATGTTGCCATATTATGTGTATTTTTGAAAGTTAGTATATATATATATGTACCGGAAGCATTAAAAATATCATTTTTTTATATATATAAAAACGAAAAAACAAAAATGAGGCGTGAATTCAAATAGACGAGTGATTTTTGTAAAATAATGAAGGTTTTTTTGGGTGACCAGAATATAAGCTTACATCAATCATATTTCCAGTGACACCAAAATACTAATAAATGTGGAAAACATTTTTAGAAATGAAAAAAAAAATGTGAAAAACGTTTTTCAATACCATTGAGCCATGAGCACGTAGTGGCGGCAGTTTGACTACAAGGAGAGATGAGGATAGGATAATATTTACAGGAATTGGGATTGGGATTGGGACCTAACAAATTCTGATATTCTATAATTGAAAATATATCTTTAATACGATAATTTTATATCCTCAATTAAACTTTAAACATTAATTATGAATATAATAATTATGTGGTGTTAGAAATTATAATACAATATTAACAAATTAAGAATATCATATTACTTTATTTACTCATAAAGTTAAAACCTAATTCCTTCCTTTTAAATTATATGATCATTACTGACTTTTAAAAGTTAAATTAAGGCATTTTGAAACTCAAAATTGAGATGATTTATTAAAAGTTATAGATACTTTTTAGATAATTTACAATATTCATAATTGTATTAACCAAAACTAAAAGAATCTATGCTAATTTGAAAAGTTAATAATAATAACCTTATAATTTGAAAAGGAGGAAGTATTTTATTATTTTTTGAAAAATAGACAGAAACCAAAAAAAAAAAGTATCTCCAAGTTTAAAGTAGGCAGAGTAATATTTTTGGACACTATACAGTTTTGTACTTCATGTTTTTCTACTTGTGTATTTTATAAGAATGAATTACATGGCCATTAATAAAGATGTACTTGTGGAGAGCATAAATTTGTAGTAGTGGGGAACATGAAAACAATTGTAAGAGATTGGTGAATATGTTTTGGTCCTTCATTATCTTCTGAGGTTGTTCTTCACTTGTTTGCTGACCTTTTCTCCTTTGAAAGGCCATCAAATAATTTTATTTATTAAAAAATAAGACAAAATAACCCCACATCCACCCTAAGGAGTTACCAAAGGGTTTATCCAGACATTGAGTGTGGATTTATTTTTTCCTTCTTCTCCCTCATGTTTAAAATTTTACGATTTAGATTTAATTTTAGTAATACAATTATAAATATTATAATATGAACTTACCTCTAACTACAAAATTTATTATTTTTAAAATTTAAATGAATCGTATCAATTTTAAATAGCCTTATAAAATCAAAACTTTCCCTTCTTTTTGGGGGTATATTAAAATTTGTATTTCATCTCAAAATTGATATCTTTAATTGATATTTTCACATAAATCTCTCGTTATTCATGTGAGAGAAATCATATAAAAATATCAAAATTTTATATGATAATATCAATTTCTTTAATTAATTATCGGAGAAAACTGAGTCGATATATATTTTTTAAGTTTGACATGTGGATTGAGGCCGTCACATCAATCAATAATATTCTCCATTAAACATATATACTCAAGTATTCTTGTTGAAAAATACTAATATTCTTCATTCATTCTAGTAGTAGTGATTCTGCAATTTATATTATTGTAAATATGTTCAACAATTATTGAGTCAAAAATAATGCGGCCAATAATGGCCTATCAGTCTATCTACATATAATTACAAATTAAATAAATTTATACAGACACAGAGCCACACACAAACTTGAATTTTTTGTGATTGACTTGATTTTTTATTATGTGTATTAAGGGATATGGTCCTATATAAGCTCACCCTATTTAAAAATTATTATTATACTCCATAAAGTAATAAGCATTTAAGAACAAAGAAATGAAAACCACTATATATAGTCTATATATATATATATATATATATTTAAACACGTACGATTAGTCAGTCAATATAAGATGCTTGAGCACATGCACGTAGGCATGGTGTACCAACTTTGACTTTAAATTATTTTATTTTAAACAATTATTATATATGAAAATAAATTCTCCAGTTGAGAAAAAGAAATTAATGAACTCGACTATTGTCGTATAATATTCAATGTCAATGGAAGTTACGTTAGTACCCTATATACCCAAAGTATTTCTAGCTCGTTTTTCTAATTTATTTATTTATTTTATTAAGTTTTTATTACATAGTTTTATCAAACACTACTTAAGAGAACGACACCAAATTTACTCCAACTTGTCGGGATAAACATTTTAATTTTGCTTTAACACACATGCAACATACTTGCAAGAATATTAAATAATTACTTTTTATAAATTATAATACTCCCTAATTTTAAAATATAAGATCATTAATTTTTTTTAATTTAGTGTAAAATATTTTTTACATTTAAAATTTTCATAGATTTATTTGAGTTTAGTAAATACATTGAGGCATATTGTAAGTTATGTAAATAATGCTATTCATTATTATAATAGTTATTATTTTATAAGTGTTAATGAATCATATCAATGAACTTGGCTTTTTTTAAAATAATTATAATTTAAAATAAACGGAATGTTTAAAGTAGAGATTGCAATATATACATAACTTACATGCTTAAGCATCAAATATATAAATTGGACTCTTTGCTAAATTTATTATAATATAAGAATACCTTAAATAGACTGTAGTAGCAATCACAAGGGATAGGTTCTTGACTTATATCACCCGAACGACGGATAAAGATCATTTCGTATTGTTAATAATGAGTACTTCTATGGAGACATGGAAATGGGATATAGAAATTGAACATTTTTTTTTTTTTTTTTATTTTTTTTGTGTGATTTTTAAAAAATATATAGTATTTATTTTAATTAAAAAAAATTTTAAAAAAAATATTTTAAGTGTAATTATTCTTATATATGTATTCAAATTATATCTAAAATATTTTTTTTATAAAAATTTCAATTAAAATAAATATTATATATTTTTTAAGATTCGTAACAAAAACCCAAAAAAAAAAAAAATTAAAAATGTCCAATTTTTATGTCTACCAAAACTTATTGGTTAATAATACGACGTAGTGGTCCCACCACACCGCGTTGCTTCTAACATGGCTCACGCGGAATTGTCGTACACGGGTCACCTTTTAGTTGGCTATGAAAGAACGTGCGCTTGCTGGTTTCTTTTTCTTTTCTTTAATATATTACTAATATACTATATATATATATATATATACTAACTATACTAGTCGTACTTTCGACATTATATACAAAGAATGGAGGAGGCAGAGGGCCAACTCGGGAGGAGGAAGAATGGAAGAGGATCTAAGAGTGAGAGATAGAGTAATTTTTTTTCTTTTGAAGTTAAAGAAGATATAATAGACGGTGAAATTTATCCCAAATTTTGGACGATCCTGGTCATTTATTAAGGTGAGCGAAAAATTCAAAATCAATTGTGTTTTGTTAATTATATATATATATATATATATATATATATATATATATATATATATATATATATATATATGGGGTTGCATCCACAGCAATCGGTTGCTGAGAGCAACCATTTTATCTCACTCCTTATAAGAGCTTTTGACTCAATTTATTCCCAAGTACAGTGAACCCCATTATAATAATAATTTTCAAACTCCATATAAATTGGTTGTTCCCAACAATCGACTACTATGGATGCAACCCCTATATATATATATATATATATATATATACTCCTCATTATAGAATAGAATATAGAGTATCCAATACAATACCTTTCTTTCCAGGACGTGCTTCGTGTGGCCCACAAAGGTTTTTTTTTTCAATTTGATTTTTTAAATTTAATTTCTACAAAATTTGTCATGTGCATGGATGATAAAATTTGAGAGAAATGTTCGAAGTTAAATAATTTTAGCTAAAATTATTTAATGAAATGTTTTGGAATTTAAATGTAAATATACTTTCGTATGCACTAAACTGTATTTTCTTTTTTCCCAAGTACTTTAATAATTTTATCATTCATATTTATGTTCTTAATCTTTTTTTATTACGTCATCACTTGTGTCACAAATACTTTTAACAATACATAAATATATATTCTCATATACTGGGGCAAATTTATAAATTTTTCCAGCAGGGGCGAATTTTAATTAATTTTTTTGTTAAAGTTAAATAAAGAAACTTGAATTAATCGTAATATTAACTAATCAAAATAATGTTTACAAATTGCAATAAATAATCATAATTTAAACTAAAAAAATTAAATAAAAAAATATTTAGAAATAATTTAGAAGACTGAAGTAGAATGAATATACGTTTGTTTGTCCTTATATTTAAAATATGAATGAATGTATTTTTTGTCCCTCCAAGTTTAACTATTCTATTAATCTGTCCCCTTAAATTCATTCATTTACATATTTACTCTTACTTCTATGTTTATAAAAAAAATCAACAGGAACAACTGCTTATGCTGCCTCCTTAAAGGATCTGCCTCTACATAAAAGTGGAGTGAGTAACACCAATATATACGTGAGAGACAATTTGTATGAATATTAAAAATACTTGTAAACATAAATAAATTAATTTCTATAACCATATATACAGGCTTTAGCTTGCATTGAATAAATTACCCAGTGCATGTACTAATATTATATACTCCATATTAACCACTTCAAGTTAAACTATTAATCATCTAAGTTTGATTCATTCCCCCCCTCCCCCTCGTCCCCCCCTCCCCCGCCGCACCACCCCCACCTCCCACCTCCCACCTCCCACCTCCCACCTCCCACCTCCCACCCCATCCGTTAAATTCGCCAACTACTGCACTGGTGTAGTGGTGTGTGAGGCGCAAATTGTATTTTCATTCCAACGAAACATGATTCATTCAGAGAAAAAATTGGGGTGAAAATGATTTCAAATACAAGTTTTTTTTAAGGGTGTTCAGATTTATACTCAAGTTCAAAAATAATTTTAAAATTTTTATTCTGATTTAAATTCAATTCGTTTTATTGTATTAGACTTATTTTTTTAATCGAACTATTTACAAGTATTTGAAATATATAATTTATAACAATAGTGTAAAAAGAAAATTTCACATTCCGATACACTTCCCTCCTATATTAACTGCAACGGTAATCGGTATGTTTTTAAAAAAAATATTCTTTATCGATTCTCTAATTTTAAAATAATTTAAATTTGTAGTCTTCAAAATATATGAATATGTATGAAAAACACAAAAATTCCTTCAACTTCTCAATGTATGTGAAGAATTTAATAGTTGAATATTATATACAAAATTAATCAAGTATACTCTATACATATTGTATACGAGTAAGAATAAAAAAACTTGTATAGGGTAGGATTAGCGAGATAATAAAAAATTGATACAATAAATGAGCAAACAGTGCATTGTTAATATTCGACTCGTATAAACTATAAATGTTCAAGAGTATTATACTCCCTTCATTCTTAAATAAGTGTCGTTTAAGATTTTTGCACATAGATTAAGGAAGTTATTAATATGAGTAAAAAATTATTGTTATAACTAAAATACCCTTATTTAATAACTATTCTCTCTCCCCTCTCACATATATATTGCATACTACCTCCGTCCCACAATAAGTGTTTTTTTAGGCTTAATATTTTTTCTCAAAATAAGTGATGTGTTAGAATTTCAATACAATTTTTACAATATTTTTTCATATGTGCCCTTATGCAATCAATTGTATTTATTGCATATTTATTGAGAAGTTGAAATGTTGAAGAAAGAGAAAGAGAGACCAAAAGACAATAAAAAAAAGTCTCAAACAAAACAAAAAAAGTATATTAAGGGTATTTTTGTCATTTTAACTTATGTATTGATTTGTGTGATTTAAGCTAAAAAAACACTTATTATGAGACGGAGGTAGTATTAAGATTGCCACTGTTATTGAATATGTATTGGGAATAAAAGGAATATGAAAGGCAGGTAGCCTACACCTAATTTAATGCAATAAAAAGTTAATTATTATGTGTATTAGTTAAACACTTATTGAAAAACAGGGATAAAAGTAAATTTAGAAGAAAAATATTAATTATGTTTTGGTTTCCTTAAACGTCAAATATTTTAGAATAAATCAAATGGGATAAAACGTCGCTTAAAGTGAAACGGAGGGAGTAATGAATTCAAACTTTTTAGATATCTAATATTAATCTCTCACGAATTTTTCGAGTCGGTTTAGAACCAAGTTTTAAATTAGTGGGCTCATTTTCATCTCTAAAAAAGAGTGTTGTTCAGTTGTTATACTACCTCCGTATCATAATAAGTATTTTTTTAATTTAAATTACACATATTAATACACAAGTTAAAATGACAAAAATACCCTTCATATACTTTGTTTGTTTTGTTTGAGACTTTTTTTTATTGTATTTTGGTCTCTCTTTCTTTTTCTTCAACCTTTCAACTTCCTAATAAATACGCAATAAATATCATTAGTTGCATGCACATATGAAAAAATATTATAAAAATTGTATTAAAATTCTAACACATCACTTATTTTGGAAAAAAATATTAAGCCTAAAAAAGCACTTATTGTGGGACGGAGGTAGTATATGAGAAACATGAACTTTTATGGCACATGTTAAGCACACAGTTCAAGAAAATATCTTTGAACTGTGTATATATCCTCTTGATTTTTGTATTTATACCAAGTTCAAGAGAATATGCACACAAATTAAAAAAATATTTCTTGAACTGTATTCTTAGTATATGCTCTAAAGACACATAAAGAAATTCCTTTCTAAATTTATAATAATATAGAATCTCAAGGAAAACAAAAATCACTTATAATTTGTATAATTCAAATTTAATATGTCAACGGTGAAATGAGATTGACCGACCATCTTTATAGTGGTACGTTAGAAATAACGGAGGGAGGCGGTATTGAAGGTGTAGAGACACGCAATGTATACGCACCCCACCCCACCCCACCCCACTCCACCCCAACTAACCTGCTTTTTGTTAGTGGAGGTTAATAACCACGTGTTTGAAAGACCTTTCATAATTAAAGCTACGAAAAACAGGACATGAGATTTGAATTTTAAAATAACAATCAATTAATTAAATACTACTAGTAATCAAAGAGCCAGACAGGCGTTGAAAACCAACATCCCCCTCCCCATTTATTCCTCGTGCTTTAACCCTCAACCATAAAATCATCTCTCCCTCTTTTTCCTCTCTATATAGGGAGTAGTAACAATTAACATACAATTTTATTCTTCTGTCAGATTTTATCAACCGCCTTCACTTCATTCAATTTCTGTTTCTGTACTTAATCTGGCAAATTCCGCTATTATCCGGAAAGTATGTCGACCTCGTCGGTAATTGTGGATTCCGGTAAGTTTTCCGGTCTGAGGACGGCGAGAGCGCCGGCGGATAAGTCCAACTTCTCCCAGACTTGTAATCTTTTGAGTCAATACCTGAAAGAGAAGGGGACGCTCGGTGATCTCAGCCTCGGGATGAGTTGCGGTTTCGAATCCAACGGTATGTTTATTCATCATTCGATTTTATGACTTTCCTCTTTATTGATTAGTTCTCTTGACTGATATATTTATCTAGTTCATTTTTCATTTTTTTTAATTTACTTAAACCTAAGAAATTAAATTTGTATTTTGATTTGTTAATTCTTTTTCAAAATTTTCGATAACGATATCAGTTTTTCTAAATCTAAAAAGATGTTTTCAATTAGATCTGTTCAAACGGTTTTTAAATCTTATTAATCCCCTATTTGGAGACAGAAATCTAAACCTGATTCATGTTTTCTGGTATTCAGGCATGCCCGAACCGTTCCGTCGACCCGCGACTCCACAAACAACGGCAGCAACCACCATGAATCTGTTTCCGGTGGCTGAAAAACCGGTTCAGGGTTTTGGTTCAATCGTTTCCAACCAAGAGGTTCCGGCCAAGTCCGAGCCGGAAGCTGCTCAAATGACCATATTTTACGGCGGTCAAGTCATCGTGTTCAATGACTTTCCAGCTGAAAAAGCCAAGGAAATCATGCTGTTAGCTAGCAAGGGAAACTCCCCAATTCCCAATAATTTGACCCAAAAACCAATTGACCAACCTTCCAATTTGATTCCCTCTTCACCAAATGTTGTCCCAAATTTCAGTAACAGTATAATCCAAGAGAGCGCTCAACGGCCTTCTCAGCCAATTGTTTCAGGTAATTTTTCAATCAAATTTTGTATGATTTGAAAATAGTATTAAGGAGAAAAGAAAAACTAATGAATGTTTTTTTTTCCTTTGGTGCAACAGATCTCCCAATTGCAAGAAAAGCTTCCCTGACCCGGTTCTTGGAGAAGAGAAAGGATAGAATCATCGCACGAGCGCCGTATGCTTCGCCGGCGGCGGCTCCGTCGAAGCCAGCTGAAAGCAAATCGTGGCTCGGATTGGCTGCTCAATCTCCTGTCAAGTTTGAAAGCGAATTGTAGGCATAGTTCTTGGGGTTTATGAATTATTATTATTATTATTATTATTATTAATTAGACGCAGCATATTAATGTCTTTTAATTAACTCTGTTCTGGGTAGCAATTTTGCTTCCACTTTTTCTCAGAGCCGCCAATTATATCTAACTACTATTTCCTATATTATATTGGCTATTGTTTCTGTAATTAATTTCATGGGAAAAATTCTATGGTCTTTTAATTCTATTGAAGATGGATCTATATTATTAATAGATGTGATTATTATTTCTTAGAATGGATGCTTCAAAATTGTTCTTATTTACATATGTGATTATGATAATCATGGTGGCTTCTTGAACAAAATGGCTGTTCATTTAAACCTGACCGTGTTAAGAATCAAAAGTTGCCCTTTTCCAAGCTAAATATGAACCAAGGAGTTGCTATAATTGTGATGACGTGGCATTTGAATCTTCAAACGTTGTAGCTAAAAATTAGGAGATTGATGTTTTCAGATATTTTCAAATCTGTGGCTACGAGATCCATTCATTGTGCACTTGAGGAAAATAACTCTTTGATATTTTCACGTGAATTTATCTATTTATTGCACTTATGGTATCTATTTATTATTTGTGTGAAAAAAATAACTCTTTAATTTGTATTTATATTATCTTTCAATTTGTGTGGAGGGTTCACCTTGCATTTTAGTCCAAGTATAGGTTGACATGGAATGGAAGGTTAGTTTTCTAGATCCGATTATCGTGAAGTTAACTTTATAGTAAATTGGTCAATTGACCAATACAGTGATGACATACAAAAAGAAAGATCACCTCTCGTCTGTGTGTGATTAATTAGCAAAGTTAACTTCATGCTAATTTTGCTTTCTTCTTTTTTGAAATTCACTTTGATAATCGAGCCTAAAATAATTGATCACAACACATCAGTCTTAAAATATCATGGGCATGTTAATTTTAGTTGAATTAGTATTAGTTGAAGTGGAAAATTAGTGTTTCTTTTGTTTTTTATTAACTAATAATCATCATAATATTACAACCCAACCGACGTGATTATATTGTTTGGATGGGGGTCAATTTGCAAACAGTTCAATTTTAGCCCAAGAAAAACGACTTTGGCACAAATGAGACATTTGTGTAACTGTCCCTGCTTTTGTCGGTTGAAGATATGGAATCATTTCTAGAAACTCGTACCGGGATAAATACGGCAAAACATGAAAAATAAGAAGATTTGCAGGTGGATTTGTAGGGTACTCTTTGTATTATAGATTTTCATGAACGTGAAAATTGCTATTTTTTAATATTATTTTATAGGCCTTTTAAAATAGGTGATTGGTTGTTATTTTAAAATCTATATCTATATGCATATATAATAAGGCAAAACTAAGTTTTTTTGGTTCTTGATCTTTGATGTGAGACTAAAATTTAAATGTTATTAAAATATTTTTTCAAGCCTCTTGATTTTATTTTATTAACTACTATTAAATTACTTTTTTAAATTTGGAATTTAATTAGAACCAAGACACTATTTATAATTCTGAAAAACTTTAGAGTAACTTATTATTTTATAACAAATTTATTTTTTTATAGAAGTCTTTGTTACATTGATTCTCATGAGCCTAAATGAAAACCCCTATGTATCATTATTAATATATTTAACAATGATATATCATATAATAAAAAATTATTATACTATTATATCATAATTATCCACAAACTAAAATATTGAAACATATAAAATTAAGCTTTATTAAGCTAAAACAATTTGAATTAGTATTTACAACATAAACGCCATAATTATTATAATATAGCAACACTAAAATATACAATTGTAATAATTAAATATGATTAACTTATAAATAGAGATAATGATAGTGTTTTATGAGTGCTTAGTGTTTTAGTCTTTTTTTATAAAAAAGAAAAAGAAAAAGAAGACAAAACACAGGTTTTGTTTTATAAATAACATTATTTTTAATATTTTAGTTAACTAATTTTAAAACTAAAAATCATAATGGTAACTCATTGTTTTTCAATAATTCTATTTCTAAATAACTATATATTTAAAATATTATGACTAAATATAATTAGCATTAAAAAGCTTAAGTTAACAAACAAAAATGAAGACATTGTGATCTTTATAAAAACAATCAATTTTTTTGTTTAATAAGTTAACAAACAAAAATGAAAAATAATATTACCTCCATTCCAAATTATACGATCATTATTGACTTTTGAAAGTCAATTCAAGACATTTTTAAACTCAAAATTAAGATGGTTCATTTAAAATTATTAAAAAATAAATCTTATAATGAGTTATATCAACTAAAATTAAAATAATTCAATTCAATTTTGAATTTAAAAATGTCTTAGTTTGACTTTAAAAAAAATAATATTCTTAATTTTTAAATGGAGTAAATAAAATTAAATAGCATTTACCTTGGAGAGAAAAAAGTTCAAAAAGTATTTTGGTGTGATTTTTCTAAGTAGTGGAGTAAGAAGTAAAACAATTCAATCAAAGGTTTGGTTTATATAGGATAATTTGGTGACAAAAATGACATTTTAAAAAATATATATAAACATTGAAACTATACTCACTTGCTCTTAGACAAATGGAGTACACTTTCAGTTAATTTGAATAGAATTTAGTTAATTTGTTATGTTTATGAAATTGCATATAGTTAAAAGTTCACTTTTAAATTATAAGTTGTTAATAATTAATTTTGAATCAATCATAGGTGGTTATTTGTAATTTACTCAAGAATATAATTGATGTAGAAGCAAGTGGGAAAATAATAATGTTCAAACTTAAAAGCACGCGCATTTGAAAATGGGAATACGGAAATGGGTTTCTTTGAAATATGAAAATATTGGTACAACTATTAAAGAAAAAGAAGAATGTAGGCCTAAAAAAGCAGATCACACTATTTCGTTAAACATCATTCACTTATTTATTGAATAATAATATAATTTATTTATTACAACAAATTATATTTAATAAAATGTTTAGGAAAATAGTGTAGTATAATATTAATATTACGATAGAAGAACATTATGTTATTTTATATTATATTATTAAAAATAATTTATTTTTCTGCAAAATAAAAAAAATCTAATGGTTGAAATATTTTATTATAATAAAATGGGAGGAGTATTATTAAATGTACAAGTGGGAAGGAAAAGGTTAGGTGCCTATAATATTGAATAGAATACTTGGCTTGTGAGTAATATTTTCACGTTGTTCACGTCTCAATATTTTAAGATAAGGCCATGTATTACTTTATTAGCATCACATGCCATGTTTGTTTCAAGTTTCAAGTGGGTGCAACCACTTTATTGACCAATTCCTCTTTCCTTTAGTCACGCAAAAATAGGAGACTTAGGGTTGTGTTGGATAAAAATGAGTATTAAGATCTGAATAATTTAAATATTTGAATAATATAAAATATTTATTTATATTTATATTTAAATGAAAAAATAATATTTAATAATTATTTTTTTAAAAATATTTAAATAATAGTATTTTACTATTTTAACCTCTCTTCCCTCCTCAACCACCCAATTTCTTGTCTCCTCCATAACCAGAACAAAAACACAGAATCTATCAACAGCTATAACTACCTTTTCTCCCCATCCCAACAATATGCAGCGAAATCCCTCTCTCTTTCTACTTCACAAGCTCAGCATTTCAAAATAATGGAAAAGACTATCATGAAAATGGCCCATCAAACTCAGATCTCTAAACCCATTTCGTAATCTTTTGATTTCAAATCGCATACTCACCATTTCCCATTTCCCATTTCATACATGGACCCATAAATAGAGAGAATACACTTTGCTGGGTTACCTTTCTCAGAAGCGTCTTTAATGGTTAATTAATCTCACTCAAAGCGCCCAGATCGGAGTCGATTCCCTTCTCGGCCTGATTTGTGTTTGGATGATTTATTTATTTTTATTTTTAAATTTATTCATGGTGGAATTTTAGATCTGGTTTATTCATGGTAGAATTGTAGATCTTTTCTTTTAGTTAGACATGGATTTGTGTTTGGATTCTAATATTTCAATCGACAGGGATGATTCTAATGTTTCAAATTAGATCGTTTCAATAGGCAGAAATGATAGAATTTGGGATATAAAAGGAATTTTATGATATGGTAGAGGTTATTTTTGTTCAAAAATAATCAATTTTGTTTAGACCCATCTCTGGATGGTTTAGAATTAAATTTAAATTTTACCGTTTAAGAGGCATTAAGTGAAAAAAAAAAAATTACCAAACAAGTTTAGGTGCTATTTGTTTACATCTGATTGCCTCTTAATGGACTGCCTCTTATTTGCTAAGAGGCATGATGTTGTTTTTTTGTTTTTTTGTTACCTCTGAATGCCTCTTAATCGGTAAGACAGAAAATAAAATCTTAATAATTAAGAGGTGCCTCTTAATGAATTTTTTTTGATAATTTTTTTTATATAAATATATTCAACAATATTATTCACTCATTTTTATTAAATTGAATATTTAAAATTATTAAATAAATTTTTACCCTTTAAAATGGTAAAATAGTGTCATTAAGAGACAACTTACTTTTTAGTTATCAAACAGTTTTTTAGATTCAGACCTTATAACCATTTAGATGATCTAATTTATTAAGACATCATAATCATTCAGATCTTAATTCCCAAGTTTATCAAACACAACTTTAGCCTCCGACCGAATTAGAGGCTAAGTCATTTAGAGCTATTCAGAACTAAACAAACACAACCTTAGACCTAATACTTAATGAACATGTTTAAATTTGTTTCTCATTAATTTATTATTTTCATTTATAATATTCTTTTGATTCTAAAATTTTAAAATGCATTTTTCTCACTTTCTCATTTAATTTTTTGGCAATTTCAAAATTTTTGGGGTCTGAAATTCAAAAGTGTAGAGAATTATATCCAGTTTCTTGTAAAAAACCTATATGTTTGTTGATAAGGATTATATTTGGGATTAAACTATTAATTTCAAGTTTTTTGTTTGTTTTTAAAAATAGAATTGAGACTATTAGTTTCGGGATAATAAAATGATTTAAAAGAGAGTACTATTTAATACTATGTCCAACCAGATACTAAAAATTTGTGGACAAAATTAACATTTAACTTTGTTTAAAAAGATTGGTATATTTTATCATATCTATCTATACTTAAACTAATGAGAATATGATATCTTTGTAATATTAGTAGTAAAGGTATGATAGTTCAAATGATAAATTTTTATCCAATCCTCTAAATAATCATAAACAAAACAAATATAATATGATATTATTTTAAGTTATCGTATTAATGATCTCATAAAAAATAAACATGTGACTAGGACTATTTAATTCTATAATTAATAATTTTGAGATTATAAATTTATAAAAATATAATTTTGATATTATAATTTTTGCAAATAAATATGACCGAGAATAAAGATTTAAATTATTTTTATTAACCAATTATGAGAAGAAAGAAGGTAGTGATTTACGCAATTTCTC
This sequence comes from Panax stipuleanatus, assembly GCA_020205555.1. NCBI lineage: Eukaryota > Viridiplantae > Streptophyta > Magnoliopsida > Apiales > Araliaceae > Panax > Panax stipuleanatus. The sequence continues at coordinate 157,627,265 of CM035115.1, read as the reverse complement.
TATTACTTTATGTCGATAGCGGCAAATGCTTGTTGGCCGACAATGGTATAGCATGTAATTACTTTTAACTTGGAGGAGTATTTCTTTCTTCTTTTTTTTTTTTGCTAAATTAATTAAAAAAAGAGACAACCGTTTGATAAAATTAAAAATGGAGAGTAATAAGTGCTTAAGTATATATGAAAATCGGCCCAATAAATATTGTTTATTGATCCATCAAACACTGGTGAATATAGTTAATGATTGTTATTAGTTTTTTCTTTTATAATTAAAAAAAACAAACAAATTATGCACAAAAGTTTTGTTGTAACCGGGAAACAATCTCTTTTTTTGATAATTTTTGAAAGCGAACTGATATTTTTATATAAAAAAAATAATATTTTCACGTGATTCTTTTCACACGAATAATAAATGTGTCTCACCTCTATGCGTGAGAAACTTATTTGAAAATATTATTTTAACATGTGAAATATTATTGTGTTAACGTGACCCAAATAAACATTATAAATGGTCCATGGGCCCTTTTTCTGAAGTCCAAAATCTACATGGTCATCTTTATATGTGAACGAAGCTGGGTACGTGTGCATGAACCATATTCACATGTAATTCGTTGGGGTGTTTTTAATTGATTTTCAAGACATGTTATTATATTTATGTACTCCGTATTACAATTTTTTTTTATAAAATATACATTTTCAAAATGTCTCAAAAATTAATCCAAACACCCTAAAATTAATGATTTGAAATGGATCAGTTTGAGATTTTCCATAAAGAAATAAAAAATAAATCAAGAAAGAAAGAAGTACGTCACAAATTTTTATTACTGACTACACCGAGATAGATTTGTTGTATCTGCATTCATCCATCACAGCGAGCTCTGTGGGTGAGAATGGAAAGTGTTTTGTGTGTAAAACACATGTAAACTTAAAAATAATTTATCAGATGTCATTCTTCTATGTAAAATGTATGTATAGTTTTCAGTTACGAAGCCAAAAATCTTTGCTAGTAGGGGCGAAACTATTACTAAGTTATAAATAATTTGACGGGAGTTTGGGGGCAGCGCCCCCAAGCTATTTTTTTAATACTTTATACTTTCAGGTCACACATATATATATATATATATATATATATATATATATACTATATTACAATGAAAATATAATAAGTAATAATATATGGTATATATATACTGTATTGACTCATAATAGACTTTTTTAATCACAATTGCTCATAAGTAAGTAATTCATTATTTATTTTTAAAAATAATATAAATTAGATTATTATTTAGTTTAAAATATTATAGAGAGATATACATATATTAAGAGGATATGAGTCATATGTGGTTAAAATTTGATTGACAAAGTTATAAAATTTTAATTTGACCCCGTATAATAGAAAATTTATAAAATTTTAGTGGGGTCAATTTATATATAATATTTAAAATTTACCTTACATTATAAAGCAATTTTTTTTTCAGTGAGGTCGATTGACCCCATAAGTTACTATGTGGCTTCGCCACTGATAGTTTTAACAACTATACTAATTTATTGTTCTAATGAGATAATTTTATACTAATTAGGTTCATGAATCACGAAAACTAAAGGTCAAAATATTATAATATATCATCGATAAGGTCAAAAGTAAAAAATTTGACTACAATGTATGTAATAATAATACTCCCTCCGTTCCTAAAAGATTGTCGTTTAAGGTTTTGACACATGGTTTAAGAAAGTTATTTAATACTAGTAAAATTTGTTTAAAATTCCATCACTACCCCTTTATGAAAAATTAAAAACTATTAATATAAGGGAGAGAATTTATTGGGACAATGAGAGAAGATAGGGGTAATATAAAAAAATAAATAATTTATTCTTCTATAAAATTGTAAACGACAAATATTTTGAAATAAATTTTTTCTTTGAAACCGACAATTTAAAAAAAACTCTTGGACTACTGAACACGACATGTTTAATACTAAAATAAATATTTTAAAAAAAAAAAAACCTAAGCTATTGAATTGACAAAAAAAAATATTCTTAAATTACTGAGTCAGCTAGGGACTAACAAAAATGACCCGTTTATGTCTTGTTATATTTTTGTATAGGTGGATATTATTGATTGCTTGATTGATGAGTAGAAGTAATAACAATAATTAAAAAGCCAAAACATAGTGAGGCCACGTCAGTATTACATTATTAATCTCAAATGGAGTTTCGTGTCATGCATAATTCTTAATAGGAACAATTACATTTTTATAAATAATTACAACAACAGTACATAGATAAAATAATTACAAAAGTAATACATTTTTTTATATTTATTTACAAAATTAATACAGTTGGGTATCCTTTAATCGTGACTCACGATTCTCTCCCTTATCTCTTTCCGTTAATTATTATTTTCTTATTCAAACACCCATCGATCTCTCCCCCGAGTGGGTCACTCTGTTACCCTCATCATAGGAGGTCGAGTGCTTATTCATGGAGAGGAGAAGACACATACAGGCACAGAAAAAATAATTTTTGGGTTTTGGATATCAATGCTATGCCATCCATTACAAAACAGTCCATTCCTTTGAGATTTCACTGGGAGTTTTGGATATCAATGCTAGGAAAAATGATTCTTGTTTTCATTTTGAGCATCCATTACAAAGTAGTCCCTTTTCATCTTCTCATTTCTTCTTCCAGTGAAGTGAGCGTTGATATGTAGATTTGCGTCGGACAGTATGCAAAATTCTTGGTCCTTTTTTCCGTGAAAGTAGAAGGTGATTCCGTGAAAGATCTTACAGCCGATGAGCCAAAAGTTGTGACTCTTGATTTGCTAAAATACATGAACCCTAATGATGCTCAAAACGAAAAATCGTGTGGCTAGCTTGTTGTTGAAGCGGTGTACAAACCTTTTAAGAATGATGAAACTCCAAATGATGTCGGAGAATTTATTGAGCTTTCACCTTGTATTGGTTGAAGTATCAAGTTCAGTTGGTAACCAAACCTTCATACTAAAGATAACCAAACATTTATATCGAGGTAACCAAACATTCATATCGAGGTAACCAAACATTCATATCAAGGTAGCCAAACCTTCATACCAAGGTAATCAAACCTTTATACCAAGGTAACCAATCCACCTCCACACCTGCACTTTTTTCATTTCATATCAAGGTAACCAAACCTTCATACCAAGGTAACCAAACCTTCATACCAAGGTAACCAATCTATTTCTGCACCTGCAGTTATTTCATAGTGTAGTTGGTAGTCAAATCTTCATACCAAGGTAACCAATTCAATTTTATTAGGTTACTAAATTATTTTGAATGTGATGTAGCTGGTAGCCAAACCTTCATATCAAGGTAACCAATTCAGTTTTATTAGGTTGTAAATTTATTTTGAATGTGATGCAGTTGGTAGCCAAACCTTCATGCAGTTAGTTGTCAAACCTTGAGATCAAGGTAACCAATTCAGTTTTATTAGGTTACCAATTTATTTTGAATGTGATGCAGTTGGTAGCCAAACCTTCATACAAAAATAACCATTTTAATTTTTGTGAGTAACCAAATCGTAAAAAAAAATAATTCAGTTCTAATTCATCTTCCAATGTAAAAATTATTTTCTTTTGTGGTGAGTTTCCCTACTTCTCAGTGCTTTTTATATTTTGTGGAATCAACAGGTTGAACAATCGGAAAGTCAGTATCGCTCGTCACCGGGATGAAGTTGGGGGAAGCATGTTAATAACTAGGCGCAACAAAAACTCCGGGCGCGGCGACAGAGGAGGAAGATGACGAGAGAGGAAAATGACAAAAAAATAATTTTTTGATTTTCATCCTTTTGATTTGAATTTTGAATTATAGATTTGTTTTTGTTGTTAGATCCCAGATATTTGAATTTGAATTATTAATTATGACAGTTATTTTCTCCTTTATTTTAGGTGGTTTGAATTTATTGCGTTATTTTTATAATTATTTTGTTGATGTACTGATATTATAATTATTTTTTAATTATTGTATAGTACTGTAAAGGAGCCTAATTAATAAGTCTTTATGGGTCGCGTCAATAAACGTCGTCTAGAATGAAATACATATGCTCAAGAATTTCCATTCCTTTTCACTTATTTATGGTATAATGGGGCTGGAAAAAGGAATGGGCTAGCTCACACAAGAGGTAGGCCAAAAAATTGGTTAGCCCAACCTTGATTTGTAAACTTTGGGCCACAAAACATGTTTACTAAATAACTTTTGGTTTGAACTTGAAAATTGGAATTCTGCTACCTATAAAAATGTTGCTAAATATGTGTATATGGCAGAGGATGTCGGTTAAGAAACATGCCATTAATATTGGCAATCTTGTTGTTACAGAAATGTTTATTAAGGATTTAGTTTTACCTCCTGCTTTTGCGATAGTTTCTTCAAAGGAGAAGTTACTTGAATCGTGGCAAGACTATAAAATAATATGAAATATAAGAAAAAATAAATTAGTTTGAGGAGTGGATTGTGAAATTAAACTAGAGGAATATAATATAAAAAATGACAAAGAGAACAAGGTCAATGTGGTACAACCTCGTATTCTTATTTTATCCTTTAAATTTAAATAAAAAAGAAAAAGTTATTTTATCATGTTAATTACATAATTACATGCTCACATGGGCTACAATAGATATTTACAACAGGCCGATCTATTTTGACCCGATTTAGGTCTGACAGGCTTTGGGCGTTAATCAAGCCAGACTTAGGCATAAAAAACGTGGTCTGTTTAGGCTTGCAAGCCAGGCCAGACGGTCTAACCCCGCCCTTTTTTTTTACTTTCAATGTTAAATATTAATATGAAATGATAATAACAAAAACTATAAAGTATAAACTAAATATTATATAAAAAATTAATGAAGAACTAGAGTATTTACAAAAAACTAACTTATTATTAATATTTAATAAGCTAAATTTTAATGTTAAATATTGGATAAATTAACTAGTTCTATTCATTTTAGATAAAATCACCTATTGTGCAAAGATTTCTATAGTATGCCCAGGGTTCTCTTGTAATTATTTATTTTTCTTAAAATTCTAAGTGAATGAATAAACAATGCAAATAGATGGAGTGCTTAAAATTTTAGTAACTAACTTATATTTGAGCATTCCTTGAGTACATATATTGGTTATTTATTAACGTTAATGTGAAGATTTTAGATCTAAATAATATTACAAAGGATGATACATTGATATTTCAATGATAATTATGATATTATGTGGTTTTACATGAAAAACTTGTTCTGCTTGCTTGTTTCTTGAATGTAATTGATAGTTGCTACAAATGTTAAGAAAAAGTGCTATCAGACTATATCTTAGGTGTCGGACCAGACCGGACCCAGGTCAAACTTTTTCCTTCAAACAATAGCCTCTTTAAAGCCTCTAAGTAGATCTTGATTGGTCCGAGTAGACCTAGCAAACGGGCGGGGCGGGGCGGGGCCGGGCGGGGCGGGGCGGGGCGGGCTGGGCCAAAAACGGGCCAGACCAAAACGTCCCGCATTTTCCTGGGCTGAAATATTGCGGCCTATGGCCTAACCCGGATCGAACGGGTCGGCCCGCGGGCTTTTGCTTTTTTTTTTTTTGCAAAGATTGTAGTGAAACATCTTGTTTCCAAGTTCCGACTAATCCTATAAAACTCTTGTTTCCGACTAATCCTATAAAATTTCTTCCGGTCATTGAACAAGGGTCTTGCCTGAAAAATAATCATCTGTTAATTTCATTTGAGTATTATTGGGATAATCAAAACTACCCAAGAACCCATTACAAAAATTACTTGATCATCAAATTTTGGGAATATAAAATACATACAGTAAATGAGTTTGTGTGTGTTTCTAATATTTAAATTATGGATTCTTGATCTTCAAGTATAGAGGGAATGCATGCATGTGCAGCTTCTAAAGTATTCATTATGAGTTGGTTAAATTTGAAAAACAAAGAACGACCACAGATTCCAACCAACCCCAACAATAGATCTACATTTTTCAACTTGAGCTTTATCTCATCATATCATAAACAAGATTAATATTAGATATAACACGTAAATTACCCTGTGTACAAGTATAGTAATATTACCAAAAGTGCAAAGTGTTAGTGTTGTGTTTGAAGATAATACTAGATTTGATTTCATAAATATAAAGCTAAAACAGTCTTATGTCAAATCATAATTAATATAATTGCATTTAAAAGAATGCCAATCATGGCTAGCACCACTTTAGAAGACAAAGCCTTCAGCATATAACTTGTTACAAGACTGCATTTCTAGTACTTTCAAGGACTCATAAAACATATCTAGTATATTTGGTACAAGTTCAAGCTATTATCTAGCATAATATTAGATATTGTTTTTGGTTAAAAAAAAAGGAGTACGTGCGGGCCGGGCCATCACGGGCAAGGCCAAAAAGACCCAACTTTTTATGTACTGCAATTCTATGGGTCGTGACCTATGTTTTTGCGGTCGGGTCGGCCTCAGGCCCGGACTTATTTTGCCAAGTCTAGGTTCGGGCCTTAACCAGGTCCAAATCCAAACTAGATCAAAGCCAGATCGCTGACCGCAAACTTGTGTGCACCTCTAAATAGCAATTATGAAATCAAAACTCAAGGGAGAAGAGTCCGAAAAGGACAAAGAATAAGAAGTTAAGAACCAAATAATCAAAGATCATAAATCAACGGCAGACAGACACTTTGTAAAAAACCGATGTGGAGACACTTGTAGAGGATTTAAAAAATTGACGGCGTTTATATCATTTGGTATCAAGAGAGTGGAAGGGAGAGCATCATCTTCTCTCGATTTTCGTCAGTCCCCTCTCCGTCGAGTTTTTTTTTCTTCATTTTTTTTTCTTTTCTTTTTTTCTTCTTCCCCAAACAAAACCCTAATTTTTTTTGTTTCATCTCAATTTCTCAATATATATTTAGGTTTTTGTATTTCTTTATATAAATTAAAATAGAAGTATAAGAAGGATGCAGCAGAGGCTGAAGCAGCAACAAGCATTGATGCAGCAATCTCTTTACCATCCTGGTCTCTTAGCCCCTCCCCAGGTTAATTTATTATCTTATCTTTCAAAAAATTATTCTTTTTACCTTTTTGACTTTTTTTTTCTGTAAATTTTCATGATGTTTTAATCAATTATATGTATTGATTTATATGTCTTGAATGATCTTTATCACTATCGATGGGAAACATCGCGGGATTATTCAATTCATCACCTTTGACCTTTGAGACCCTTCTTTCAGTAAAGTATTTTTATTTTATTTTATTTTTTATAATTGGAATTGGTTTGGAAAGGGACTTTTTGGTGATACTTTTCTTACCTGATTGGTTGCTGAAAATTTGTAGGTTAAATGATAGGAATTGAACAAATTTCTGGTTCTTTTGAAGTGTGCACTTACATAAGCTAATTACATCACTTTACATTAGCTGGAATCACTTTTTAGAAGGAAAACTAAACCACATGAACTTTATGGTTCAAAGTTTCAAATTAATGATTTTCATCCCATCCCAGCCTACTAAATGTAGGATAATGTTTTTTCTTCTAACCGCTTTTCGGGAGTTTTCTTACAGATTATAGGAATAAACATTGAGTTGTTTATTAATTATCAGAATGCATCCCTGTTGCATGTGTCCCCTAGTTTTGTTATGCATAGATTTTTCCCCTATCAATTACATTGTGAGATGGAATAGATATTGTTTTAAGTCTTATTTTGTGACATACATATGAAAGTACTTTTCATTTTTTTGATTCATTCGTGTGTGCATGCATGCAACTGATATATTTTCATGGAGGACTGTTATACTTGTACAGGATAGAAGTTTTATCAAGGTTATCCTTCTCCTTGACTAAAAATGCCATAAGTTGGAGTCGTTTTTAATGTTCCAATGTTGGATTTCATTTTGAGTGTTCTGGTGTGTTATGGTAGGTGTCTTCAAGGTTTGAGGTTGATATACTTTTAACTGTTCGTACTCGTACTTTCCGTAACCAGTCCATGTCTAAGGTGCAAATTAATTTAAAATTTTAAAATGTCTAGGGCTCATCGTTAAAGGTGTCTGAAAATTCCCGTGTAAATGGTGTGACTGCTCGTGTAGTCCAGTTAGAGTTGAGCGGTATTCACGAGTGCTTGTATTTTTGTTTTTTTTCTTCTTTCCATCTGGCTCTTAAATACAATTTATTTATCTTTATTAAAATTGACAGATTTTTTTTGGGGCCTTTCCGTTATTCTTTCCTTATATTTTTCTTTTTTCTCTTTTTCTTTTTTAATTTGCAGATAGAGCCTATCTTGAGTGGTAACCTGCCTCCTGGCTTTGATTCAACTACATGCCGCAGTGTGTGAGTGTCTTGCTACATTTTCTTTCCTTTCTTTTTTGTCTCTTTTGTTGTGTTCAGTTCACACATTTGAACCGAGGGTAATTTTTACAATTTGACCAAGTTTAGCTTATTGTGTCAATCTTCTTATCATTGCTATTAGAAAATTTAGCCCGCGTAATTTTGTTTGTTTGTCGTGTTTCTCCTCAGCGTGTATAGTGTTTTCAAATATTTCTTTGTCTCAACTCTTTCCATGGTTTTGAAATAATTCATGGAAATATAATATTTCGCTTGATGTTCTACCGTCTATAAATGTTCTTTTTGATATTCCATTTGTCACAATTCTTTATATAGCTTTCTGTGCATATCTTGTTCTTCATGTCAATGCAACTTAAATTGGTTTTAAGTGTTAATATTCTTTTATATATTGTGAGATGATGTAGTTATGTCGGGAACATTCACCCTCAAGTTACAGAACCTCTTCTTCAAGAGGTTTTTTCTAGTACTGGTCCCCTTGAAGGCTGCAAACTCATTCGTAAGGAGAAGGTGAGATCATATTATTCTAATCTTTGAACTTCCTTTCAAACTATTATTTTTGCTATTAAAGATGCATAGATTGGTTTGTTTGATCTTTAGTTGGGTTGGCTGATCCTGAATAAGCCATTTATACTTATTTACTTCCTTGCTCCCAATTTGTTTGTTCGTTTCTTACGTTCCAAGTTCCAAAATCTAATAAAAATTCATAGTGATGTTGGTAAAAGCAAATTTTCTAGCTATTTTTCAATGGTCGGGTCACACTTGGAATATTACACTCGCACCACACTCACTAAATCCATTAAAAGATAATTAAATTGAATGGTAGTTGAGCTAGAACTTTAAGTGTCGTATATTGATCTATGATTCAACTTGCCGGACAATAAAAATGGGGTTCACTAGTCTTGGTTTATCACATACCAAGATGATCAACCTCAACCATGGATGTTTTTGAGGTAGAAAAAATTAAAGTTAAAACTTTAAACTTTCGTAATTCGAGCTGGTTCCTTCAGTACTACTTAAATTGTGACTTTAAAATTGCTCTTGTTAATTCAATTAACATAGTTGTATGTTTTTTTCTTCCTTTGTAGTCATCCTATGGCTTTGTGGACTACTTTGATCGCAGATCAGCTGCTCTTGCTATTGTGACTCTTAATGGAAGGCATTTGTGAGTAGAAACCTCACCGAAATTGCTGATTAGCTATTTTCTGTTAGTTTACTTGAACTTTCAAATCTCAGGTTTGGACAACCTATTAAAGTTAACTGGGCATATGCTAGTAGCCAAAGAGAGGATACATCAGGTCTGTATCTATTTTTTTTCTTTCAAAAATTTTGTATCTATTATTTATTTCACAGATTGATTGCATCAATTGGTAGATAGCTTATACTATTTTTATTTTCACTTGTAGGCCACTTCAACATTTTTGTTGGTGACCTGAGCCCTGAGGTTACAGATGCCACATTATTTGCTTGCTTTTCTGTGTATGCTAGTTGCTCGTAAGTTCAATTTCCTTGTTCCTAATTTTCTTAATAGTTTGATCTCTTGGGATTTAAAGTGAAGTTGATAGAAATTCACATTATATTGATGTTATCTGGCGCTACTGGTTATAGAGATGCAAGAGTTATGTGGGATCAGAAAACTGGGCGCTCAAGAGGATTTGGATTCGTATCTTTCAGGAGTCAGCAGGTATTCAATTTTGCTATTGTTAATTTTTCTTCTTTCTATATATATTATACTATCTCCCCCTTTGCCTCATTGATCTATTGTTTGACTCATGATTTCATCATTGATATTTTCTGTGTCCAGGATGCCCAAAGTGCAATAAATGAATTGAACGGTGAGGAATCTTCATGTTCTCACTGTAATTCATTTCTAGTTTTTCATTTCTTGATTTTCTATAGTTACATACATTCTCACATGTTCAGCATATCATGAAGCTCTATTCCATAACATTCTTCTCACCTAGACTCTAAGAAAGGGAAAAACTAGCTGGACAATAGATAATGAATTACAATTGGGGGTGCACTTATTTTATTTCAACTATTCCATTCCTATAATGGTTAGATAACTGTAATTTTGAAGGGGGAAAAAAACTTACCCAGTGTCTAATATTGTAGGAAAGTGGCTTGGGAGCAGACAAATTCGGTGCAACTGGGCTGCAAAGGGTGCTGGAAATGATGACAAACAGAACTCAGATTCCAAGAGTGTAGTCGAACTAACAAATGGAATATCAGGTGAGGTCATGAACCTGGGGACTTCCAAATATGCCGTATTGTTGACGTAAAATTAATTAGAAGAGACATCTATGGCACATATTTTTATCTATCTATCCTATTTTTGCTATATTGGTTAGGTGTGGCTGCATTGTTAGCTTGAATTAAAGTGCAGTTCTATTCCTGCACTTGAAATTATATCATGGTGGTTATAATATTATAGGAAAATTCGAGATACTTGAATGCTTCATCAGTGCGTGTAGCAATGGTTCAAAGTTGCGGTAGCGGCCTATGTTTCGGAATGTCATTTTTTGACTTGGTTTTGGTAACGATTTCGGGCGATATGCACCGTTAGCTAGTTAGGAGCTTCAAAGAAAGCTAAAGAATTATGAAATTTTTTTAAATAATAAGAACAACAAGGTGGATCAATGAAGTTCACAAAAAATACTATATAGTGCACATAGTATTGTCCAAATGATAAAATAGACATCTCGCAAATATGTTTAATCAATTTTACGTTTGAAGAAAGTCGATATTGATGATCTCTTAACTTAAATGGTTGAGCACATGTTATGTAGAATTTAAGTACAATTTAAATATTTTAAGTTGTACTTAACTAGGTACTATATGGGTACAATTTAATTGTAATTTAACTACAATTTAATTTAACTTAACTAATTATATATTAAGTATATATATATATATTTTAATTTTTAAAGTTACACTTAACTTGGTGCATATAGGTAAAATTTAAGTACAATTTAACTTAACTAATTGTATTTTATTTTTATCAATTTTTTAACGTATACTTAATTAGGTACTACAATTTAAGTGTAACTTATAGAGAAAGGTTCGTTCTCTTTTGTTGCAAGGTTCTTAGATCCGGACCGATTATCGAACCGGAAAAGGTATCGGGTGGATGGGTCACCGGTCCAACCAGTGGTCAAACTGTTGTTGATCCAGTGACGTCATTAATATATAAAAATATATATTATTAGTAATTAGTAAAATTTTAAAAAATTTAGTTTTTTATAAACTAAAACATAATAAAGTTGAGTTACAATATTATTAAAAGTGGTTAATTTTAATATTAAAACTTTTTTGGTAAAAAAATAATAAGTAAAAACTGGGCCAATTAACCGGTTTTACCACCGGTTGGACCGGTGGTCAACTAGGTCAACCGATTTTTGATCAAATCAATAAAATCGGGTTGAACCGGATCAGAAAGCCGACCAATTCCGATTTTTATCGGTTGAACTGGCGGACCGGTCTAGGTTTAATAACACTGTTTTGTTGTGTCCCTTTTATAGTTTTTAGCATATTCGATATTAATTTTTTTGCCACGTTTCTCTCATTTACGCCGGGCTTTCTCATTTATTTGGTTCGAAACCGTTATGTTACGCCGAGTTGTCAAAATTTCACCTAAAATTACTCTTTGCATGAAATTTTTTTAATTTTGCAATCGTGTCAAAGTTTCGGTGATGTAGGACGGAAGTTAATGAACAAATAATTAATTGGAAGTGATAAGTCAATAAGAAAAATTAAAAGAACTAAGGTGATCCAACTGTAAGAGAACCACTACCCCTAGGTTTCCTAACTGTAATAAGGAGGAAAAATATTGATCGCAACTAATAATTAGGACAGTTTCAATATCAAAGTGTAAAGAGTCTGACATGACTTGCAAACGTATTTATAAGAAAATAAACTCTAATAACCCTAAGCCTAGTAACAATTGAGTCTCTAAATAAATAACCCAATATTGAAATAAACCAATAAATAAGAAGTCCATCAAACTAAATAAATAAACAACTGATAAAGAAATAACTAAATAGCGAATCATCCATGACGACGACGTCTCACGAATTAATCCATATCAACTCTTCCCGACTGCAAGAATGAAGCCTGTGGCAAAATGAAAGCCTCATATCTCTTCAAAAGGTTTGGATCGTCAACGGAACTCTTCAACACCAATCTATGTACAATCATCCGGAGGCATGTTGCGCCACTTCACCAAAAATTGACGGTAACCACCTTGCATGGTCGCCACAACCCGCTCATCAAAATATCCTTAATAATCTCTGTTGTACGTTGTGCAGGAATAATAGGAGGTGCAGGTGGAACAAGTAAAAGAAGAACAAGTATAGGCTCATCAGGGTTAGTAAATGTAGGCGAAATGGGAAAAGAAGTGAAAGAGGGGATGGAATCATCATAAGGCCCATGATAAGGAGTAAAGTCTTCTACATTAAATACATGACCAATACCCATATCACTCGGAAGATCCAACTCGTATGCATTAGTGCTAACCTTCTTTCGAACTCGAAATGGACGCATGCTCTTAGCATGCACTTTCTTTCATGTGCCAGGAGGTAATTTCTCAACACGGTGTCGCAACATCACTTGATCATTCTCATTAAACTCTTGGTATATGCGATGAATATCTGCAACAGACTTATTATTTTCATTGTTCAAATTAATTTTCTTTCTCATCTGAGCATGCAAATCATGAATGTGATGCGCAAAAGATTTTGCAGACTCACTAACTTTATATGTAGTGAGAAGAAGAGCTAAATCAACAGGTTTTCTAGGCTGATAACTAGTCTAAGCCTGAAAAGAACTCACTCCAGTTGAATGATTAACTGAACTATTATATGCAAACTTAGTCATAGGTAAAACCTTATCCCATGTAAACACATGATCACCCACAAGACAACGTATTAAATCACCTAGACTCCTATTAACAACCTCAGTCTGACCATCGGTCTGTGGATGATAAGTAGTGAAAAACTTAAGCGTAGTGTTAAGTTTCTTCCAAAGAGTTTTCTAAAAATAACTCATAAATTTAAAATCTATATCGAAAACTATAGTAAATGGTAACCCACATTTAGCAACAAAAAAAATGGTAACCCATGCAATCTCACTACCTCGCTAAAGAAAATAATGGCAATATGTGAGGCCCCTAGGGGCAGATCTATATACGGGGCAACATAGGCAGCTGCCTCTGCTGGAATTTTTTTTATAGGTATAAGGACAAGGTAAATATGTAAATTAATAAATTCAAGGGGGCAGATTAATGGAAGAGTTAAATTTGGAGGGGGTAAAATAAATTTCATAAACCAATTCTAAATACAAGTACAAAAATCTTCTTATTTTTAAGGCTTGGTGAAATCTGAGTATAAAACTAGTTTATGTTTTAAAATTAATTCATTGCTTTGTTTGAATATAGAAAGCAAATTTGATTTGAAGCTTTGAGTATTTGGGGAATTATTCAAATTGACCGAAATAAGTTTTTAAATTGTATCTAATTGTTTTTTATTTGAAATTACTTTTTTAGTTTGGATTATGAATATTTATTGCTGTTTGTAAACATTATTTTGATTAGTTCAAGTTTTCTTTATTTAACTTCAACAAAAAATTTAGTTAAAATCCGCCCCTGCTAAGAAAAATTTCTGGATCCGCCCATGTGTGAGGCAATAACAATTTTATTGCAAGGAATAAAATGTGTCATCTTAGTGAAACGGTCCACTACAACAAAAACTGAAAGGACGTCATAAATGAGAATGTCATCAAAAGAGACCACTACGAACTTGCTTATGAAAGGACATAGCACTTGATTCATAAATCTCATAGATGTGCTGGGTGTATTGGTTAAGTCAAAAGGTAAGACTAACCACTCATAAAGTCCATCCCTTGTCTTAAAGGCAGTCTTCCACTCATAAAGTCCATCCCCTGTCTTTAAGGCAGTCTTCCACTCATCTCACTCTCAGATGCGGATTTGGTGGTATTCATTCCATAAGTTTATTTTGGTGAAAACACGTGCCCCAGTCATCATATCTAACATGTCATTAAGCTTAGGTATGGGAAACCTATAGTTGACGGTGATCTTATTTATGGTTCGGCTATCACAGCACATCCTCAAACTCCTATCAGCCTTAGGAGTGAATAAGGATAGAACCAAGATGATCTCGGATTTATGGCGCATGATTCACCTCTCATTCCCGAAGATGATCTCGGATTTATGGCTAGAACCAAGATGATCTCGGATTTATGGCGCATGATTCACCTCTCATTCCCGAAGATGATCTCGGATTTATGGCGCATGATTCACCTCTCATTCTCTGATCAATCAATCAATCAATCCTTGTGAACCGTCATAATAGTAGACTAGAATATGTTGTTTGAAGAACAATAAGCAATATTAATGTACTAGAAAAATAAGCGCAACTACTTTAATAATGGTAAAATTGCTCGAAATTCAGCTTCAGCATGTTTATTTATACTACTAGTCTTACTAGATGGCTCACCCTAATAATGCTAATCTCCCCTGTTTCCAATATGTGTAGCAATTTTATTGTCGTCTTTACATCAACTTATGTTAATTTTTACGACGTAAAAAGGGTAAAATAATAAATAATCAAACGATAAACAGCCAACATATAGAAGATTTGTCCTGCTCTATAGTTTTTCAAACCAACATGACTTTTGCCCTCAAGCATTAAGGATGCATTAGAGTTGCAGACTGAATTTGCGAGAGCAGTTGAATGGGAATTGCATAAAGACTAATAAATTCCTTCCTTGGCAACTCACCTACATGTCTTATCTCAATCTGCTTTATAATATGGTAGGTTGGGTAAAGATTACGATCTGAACTTCAATCACACATCTTGACTAGTAGCATCACTACCCTAGATGACCTTTTTCAGTCAGCTCTAGATAATAAGTATAGGTTACAAGGTATCGCTAGGAGAACCCCTTCTTACTTAGGTTAGCCCAGTGGCCGAAATTTCTTGCAGAGTAGACCTTTCTCCACTTCTCAGACGTCCTCTAGGGCTGGTAACACCGTATCTGAGCCATTTCGTGACAAAGGGAAGGATGTAGTTTCACCCAACTCTCAGTCTACTACCCAGGAGAGGTGCTTTACGTGCTAGGGATTAGGGCACAAGTCTTTTGAGTGCCCCAATTGCAATAGCTAGCGGGTAACAATAGTAGGGGAAACCTCAAAAGAAGAGGGGAATATTGTCGAGGATGAAGTCGAGGGTGAATATAACTCACAGGATGAGGAGGCTGACAAACACCTAGAGGAGATATGTAATCAGGTAGGTGTCATGAGGTGTGTTTTCACGAGTCATAGGATAGAGGATGATTGGAGGAGAACAATCATATTTTCAACCTACAACAAAGTAGGTGGTGTCTCTTCTAAGTTGATCATTGATGGGGGTAGTTGCTTAAATGTGATTGCTGAGTTCGCCTTACCACGGATGAAGCTGAAGGCAGAACCACATCCCCAGCTTTTTAGCATCGCCTGGGTTAACATGACATCCATTCATGTGTCAAAGAGATGCGTCGATCCACCTTCAGGGCTACGAGGAGAGTATTTGGTGTGATGTCCTTCCTATGGATGTTGCACATATTCTATTAGGGCGACCTTGGCTATATGACCGTGATGTGATTCATTATGGGAGGACAAAACACGTGTTTACACACAAGGGGCATAAAATATCATTAGCACCTGTGAGACCCCAAATGTCTTTCAAAAGTCAACCAAAGGAGACTAGTTTAGCGGAGTGTGTGGGAGGAGAAGGTTGTGTATGCGGTGGTAGCTAAAGAGGTGAGAGATGCTCCTGAGGAGAGTACTAGAGAGATTCCTAGTGATGTTAGGCAGATTCCACATGAAAACCAATAAATTAGAAGTTGAACAAACTAAAATAAATAAACAACTGATAACTAAATAACTAAATAGTTAATCATCCACGACGACGATGTCTCACGGATCGATCCCTATCATGCGGTTTGACACCCATCGATATGTAACTGATCCGCCAATATTTCGGCGTAACAGCTTATACTTTGAACCAGTGTAGTGTATGTTTGTGGAATTTATGATAATCTATCCCGTATGTACTAGCATGTTATCAAAACTTTTATTCTTTCTTCAAATTGCTCTTACCCCCTCCTCCGTTCCACAAAAAGAGTTCCATTTGCCATTTTTTTACTTGACACAAAAAATCCACTTTTTAGTGATCGTAGTATAAAATGACACAATGTCTTCAAGTTGTCATAATAATTTCATTATCATACTTCACTACTAAACTAATACCTTGTTATTTCTAGGGGTGTATACACGAAATAAAAACATATTTATTAATATTTGCAATTTTGTAAATAGAGATTAAGTATATGAAATCTGACTTAACAGAAATCATTTTATATGAGCATTTAATATTTTAGTGGGGGTGGAAGTGGAACCCGGTGACTCATCTATAGCATATATTTTTCTTTTTCCTTCTTTTTAGCTAAATTGATTAGGTGTGGATACATTGTTAATTTGAAGTATAAGTGAAGTTCTATTCCTGCACTAATCTGCTATCTATAATTCTATACATACTTCAGTGCTTGTAGTAAACATGTATGAAAAGTAATATTATCTACTATCTATAATTCTATTCATGCTTGTGTGTTCTCAATTTTTTTGTTTTTCTTCAAAATTTGTCAAGATAAATATATATTGAAATTGAACTAATATAATCAGTTTTGTATGAGCACCTTGTATTTTTAAAGGGGGCAAAACCCAATAACTCATATTAACATAAACTTATTGTTTGGATTCTTTAGACAATAATGTTTGGGTTTCAAAAAGAGTCAGAAAAATTGCGTACAATTTTGACGTCGTAGCTGAAATATTGTTCTTGACCAACTAGCTAATGATGTTGACTGAGAAACAGCTCTCTCTCTCTCTCTCTCTCCCCCCCCCCCCCCCCGGTCTTTCCCCTGTATTTTTTCTTTTCTCTCTACTTCCTCAATTTAGCGTCCTCCAACTACTGCTCCACTCTGCCAGCCTAATCCAATTCTACAAACTATAGTCCATTCCCACCACCACAGACCACCATCTCTGCTCTCAACTCAACTAGCCTTGCCTGTCAATATTCCTCTTTATGTTTTCTTTCCCCTAAGCTCAAAAAGAGCAAATTTAGTGTTACTATCTACTACTCTCTTACTTCTGTTCCCTTTTGATTATGATGAATCTGCTTTGACAAGTGATTTACTCTGTTGGAAATTTTGAGTGAATGTGGAAACATTTGCATAGAATAAATTTAGATAGAATATCTCGTGTCAAACAAAAAAAATAAAAAATTGATACGGGCTCTAAATAATCTGTTTAGATGATTGTTTTTATTCTGCTGGGAGGGATTTCCCTTTCAATATTAGCACCAGGCTGGTGCTAATTGCTCGAGTTTTTGGTACAAAAAATTATGATAATAAAGAGGTGCATTATCGGGTGTAAATGGGTCTAGCCACTGGATGTTACAGAAGTTCGAAATAACTATGAAATTTATCTGATTGGAGAATAAGGAAAGAAAATCCAGAGAGGTAGAAGGTGAAGGTGCGGCGCAGAGTGTTGAGTTGGTTTGTGCCAATGGCGATGGAGGAGGGAAGAAGTGGTTGGGGTGGTGGTGAACTTTGGGTAAGATTAAAAATGAAATAGTGAGGGAAAGATGGGCTAGAGAGATTGTAGTATGAGGAAGACAAGGAGAGAGTTGTTCTAACTCAACTTGGGTTAGATAGTTGGTCAAATATTGACTCCTACTACAGCTACACCAGTTTTCAACCTGCCTCGTAATTTTACTTTGTCTTTTAATTTAACTTTTCTAGTTTTAATATTTGATCTTAACCTTACATTTGTTGCATTTTTCTTTCTTGTGCAGAAGATGGTCAAGAAAAAATTAATGATGATGCTCCAGAAAATAATCTTCAGTATACTACTGTATATGTTGGCAATCTTGGTCCAGAGGTGAGTATTTATGTAAGGACTCCTCTGATAGAATCTTGGGTCTTTATATCTACTAGCTAAATCATAGAAGAAGATCTGTCGTTTTAGATTGAGAAGGATCAAACAATGTTCTAAAAGTCGTTAGTCAGTCCCAGGTCGGTTGGCTACCGACTAACGACTAGGGGATTAATCGGGAATTAATCGGCTAGTCAGATTTTTAATTTTTTTTAAAAATATTTATTCTCCTTCCTCCTTCATAAGTTTTGAGTAAGTAGAATAACATAAGTAACACAAATCATCAAATAAAAACATGGAAACTAAGTAAAACCAAATAGTTCGACATTCCAAGTTCAAAATCAATTAACCAAATGAAACTAAGTTGTACAAAATCAATAGTCAAGACTCAATCACTCCACTTCTCCATATCCCTCCGAGACTTGCTCTCTATCGGACTCAAACTCATAATTCTCATCTTCCTCTTCGTTGTCATCATCTTCCGACACAAACCCGTCTTCATTTAGTTCTCGCACACTTCTAGGTAGAAGGACCTCATCCGCTCCCATAGCTTCTCCAACCATATAACATGTAAGTCCCGAACCCGGCTCAACTTCATCGTCACCACCTTCAACAATCCATCCTTGTGCATTTGTTGCTTCACTAGTAATTAGGACATCTTTCTCCTTTACCCTTCTTTTTTTGTTGACAAGTTTGGCATTGAATTGGACATACACTAGGTTGTTCAACCTTGTTGCATCAAGTCTATTCCTTTTCTTTGTATGTATTTATACATTAAAGAAAATTATCAAGTTAATAATTCTAATAACCTTATTAAAATATTAAAAAATGACAACATATAAAATAGTGAGAATATATACTTACTCCCTCAAAAGTTCTCCAATTTCTCTCACATCCGGATGAACTCGAAGTCAAAGAGAGAATTCTAATGGCTATTTTTTTCAAGTTGGTTGTATGATTGCCATAGTTAGATCACCATCCAACTAATCATGAAAGAAGCACAATTCAATGAGTCATTTAGTACTAACTATAAGTTGCTTGATTGGGAAAAAAAAACTAAGTTGCTAACTAAGAAAAGTAGAAAAGTAATTACTAAGTTATCCGGACCATAAGTGTCACTGTTCTCCTCACATCCCTTTGCGGCCAATGGTCTACCAAATCCACCCTCTTTGTTCTTGTACTTCAACAACTCTTTATTGATGATCTCATTTTAAACTTCAAAATCATCGGGGAAGAAAGATTCAACACAAGTAAAAACACCATCCATGATAATTGGATCATCTTTCATAGTAGGATCCTTGAAGAGGTAAAATGGATTCAAAAAGTAAGCCGTCAAATACAATGGACTATCAAGCCGACATACGCCTTTTGTGTCAATGACTTGTAGTATTGGCCGGTAGTTACCCTCATTTTGTTTGTATGCCTCTTTGATCTCTTCTTTCGCTTTCTTGAGCTCTCCATAC